>JAQFVV010006376.1:828832-1164356 GCA_028023455.1 Epiperipatus broadwayi
ATATATATATATATATATATCTTAATGCATACTGTAGACTTTTTTTATTTAAATGGCACTAAAATAGGTGGGCATAGTATTAGATACTTTCGTTATTTATATTTTTCTATATTACCTGGTTTATTTTAATTTTCAAACCTAAGATGCTGGAATCATCTGATATAAATAATTTTATTCAATCTCCAAGTCTCTTGCTTCTTTCCTCTTTTATATATTAACTTTTTTTCTACATATACATTGATCACCATTTATGTTAATATTTAAACCACTAAACATCACATGATCACTATCCCTTATGCTAGCATATATCTGTCATTTAAAACAATATAAAATCCCAGAATACTTGTGCATAAAATCCCATCTAGTGCCTACTCATCCAATATCCTCAGCTAGTTTCGGGCTTGTAGTGCCTTCATCAGTGAGGAGCTTTGGATCTAAGAGCACTGCACTTAGATCTTGAGGATCTACTGCAACCCTCCAGCAGCCACCTTTTATTTCTACTTAACTACAAAACTATGAGAATAAATTTGAAAACACAATTAATATTTTCAATATAAGCTCAATAGCTTATATAGTCCTATGGAGTTTGAACCCAGTTCAGTACCCATACATTTTGAAATCTTTGCCTCTTTAACAACCATAGCTACCACTATCCTATTAGGCAGGATTGGTGTAAACACTAAACATCACACGATCACTATTTCTTATGCTAGCACATATCTGTTATTAAAACAGACAAAACTCTCCATACTCTGGTTGACACTGAGTGGCACTACTGTATGGAGAGTTTTATATGTTTAATAACAGATATGTGCTTAGCATAAGAAATAGTGATCATGTGATGTTTAGTGGTTTAACATCAATCCTGCCTAATAGGGATAGTGGTGGCTATGGTTGTTAAAGAGCCAAAGATACCAAAATGTATGGGTACTGAACTGGGTTCAGACCCATATGATTATATATCGTATTGAGCTTAGATTGAAAATATTGTGTTTTCAATATTATTTTCATAGTTTTGTAGTTAAGTAGAGATAAAAGGTGGCTGCTGGAGTGTTACATTAGATCCTAAGATCTAAGGTGCAGAGTTTTCGGATCCAAGCTCTCACTGATGAAGGCCACAAGCCAGAAACTAGTCTGGGGATATTGGATGAGTAGGCACTAGATGGGGATTTTATGCTCAAGCCTTCTGGCATTCATTGATTACCTTAGTTGGCACTGAGTGGTACTACTGTATGGAGGGTTTTACCTGTTTTAATGTTAATATTTATCAATCAATTATCTATTATCCATTAACCAAGTCCCTTTATACTTTTGGAATATATATTTCTATTAAAATTGAATTTGTATATCCTCTTGATTTTGGATAATATATTTGGGTTCTTATTTCTGGGTGTCCAGTTATGTTTTAAGCTCCAGCCATGCAACCATTTTACAACATACACCATTAAGACTAAATCATTATTAGACAGTTGGGTTATTATTTACAGCATAATGAAAAAACTAATAAATCAATGCGATATAATATTAGATGCATGCCCATAAATAAATGCTAATAATCAAATCAATTTAAAATGTTATGATAATATTTTGCTGTTGATTTGCATTTATTATCTTTAGCAAAGACATATAGCATAAAAGCTGATGAAACCAAATTTGAAGGAATTAATTATTTTGTTTAAAATTGATGAATTCAAAAATGATTTATATTTTTTAAAAATACATAAATTTCAGATCTTTATTTTTATTATTAAATATTAATAAATTGAACTATATATATTATTTTTAACTGTTTAGATAATTTTTATGAAATAATGTTTTAAAATGATAAGTTTTGTAAAGTTAACAATTTGTCATTTAAAATTTAAAAATAAAGACAAAGCACCTTTTTTAAATTTATATATTTGTTGGTGTATTACATATTATAATACATATGATTTTTGTATTTTTTAATTTCAATATTTGTTTTTTATTTATTTTATGTTTCAGATTACTTTATGATAATCAACAGCAGCGTCTAAAAAATATAACTTCTATTAAACACACTAATTTTAAAATAAATAATTTTATATTTGTTTTGTAGGAATTTTTAAAATAGCTATAAATTTTTTACATGGTCATTATATATGCAAGTGAAAAATTAAATATTTGGACCAAATAATTTTTAAATAATTTAAAATGTATTTATAATAAAATGTTCCATGAATTCTAAAAAAATAATATCTCTTCATTTCTCTGGTAAGCATTTCAATATGCAAATCATAACATCTTATTTTATCATGTGAGAATATACTTAAAGGGAAATGGTAAAATTTTATCAAATTCATTTTTCTTGGTGCTGTGTCAATCATATTTTAAAATTTATGATTTCACACTATCAAATATGTTTAAATTGACATCCTAAAAGTTTATCAATTTCATAAAGTTTATTAAATTTACTAGTATTTCTCTTGCTGTATCAGTGTCATTTTAAATGTTGTTTTAACTATATGTTAAATTAAATATATGACTAAACATAAATCCTAAAAGTTTATTAAATTCATTATTTTAACTTTCAAAGAAGAAATTAAATACACAATTATAAATGCAACTTAATTAATTAAGAAATTTATTTACTAAATCAGAGTTTACCTTGATTTATTAAAAACTATACTTTTCATGAAAAAAATTAGTAATTGTTTAATCAATGCTGTCCTCATTTTGGTTTTTTATGACATCATTCAAAAGCAATTACCATATAGATTTTTCATACATTATTATATTGCAAATTACAAATTATATACAAAAAAAAAAAAAAAGAAAATCATCCAAAATTCATCAAGATTGGTGCAATAATAATATGGATGCTAATTTTTTTGGCAAGGATAATTACTTTTTTTAACTCATTAGGCAAAGACCTGATATTTTTAATTTATATATTTTTATTTATTTACATAACTGCATTTTATAATAATTTCTCAATTAGAGAATTACAAGATAATAGATGAGTTCAATACAACAGTACTAATGCCAGAATAAAAAATATTTTCAGTTTAAATCAGGCATCAGTAAGCAATAGCATCAGACCCACACCAACCTCTCTGCTGAAAAACACATGCTCTTAGTTTTAAAACAAAACTCTGTGGTAACTGCAAATCAAATATCACCATAAAGTACTTCAATAAATTATTTTCTAACAGAGAAATTAATGTTGAAAAAGAATGTATTAGACTTATGTTGACAGTTTTAAAATACACACACGCACACACACACATATATATATATAATTAATCATAATCATTATAAATATATGTATTCATATATGTGACAATAACTATATATGCAAACCTGGGAGTTTTTTAAATTTTATATATGGACAATACTTTTAAATACTGAAATAATAAAAAAATTACCCAAACTTTTAACTATTTCAAACTTTTCCAGACAATAGGATAAATAGAATTACAATTATGGCACCTTAAATTTTGTATTTTATAATTATTTTTTTGTTGGAATGACTCATTGTTTGAAAGTTTTCTGACCGGTGGTTTAAATCATTCTTAGTCTCTTAATAGTATTTCAGCTAGAATTCTGTATTAAGTCCCATTTTTTTCTTAAAACATTAAAAAAAAGGTTTCCCCAATTATAAAATGTGCATTCTTTTGATTAAAATTTACTTTTTCTTTTTATAAGCAAATTGTTAAAACTTAGAGTCAAAAAGATATAAACTATTTAAAAACCAAAATCCATCATAGATAAAATTAATTCAGTAAGATGGAAATTAAATGGGAAATATATTTTACAAATTTTTATTTATTATTTTATTGATTTATAAAATTCTTACCTGAAGTAAAGGATGCTGGAGGAAAGTTATTTTCATACCAATATCGATCGCCTTTTTTTAACATAGAAAACTGATTTCCAATTATGCAAGCAAAAGTTGGTCCAACAACACCTCCTCTTAGAGGGTTTTCCGCTAGTCCCCCAATAAATAAATCAATGTCGTCAACATGTCTATATTAATAATAACAAATATTAATAATAAGACAAGTAATAATTTTTACACTTTTTTTTTTAAATAGAATAATATATTTAAAGTCTGATGTAATAAATTTATATAATAAAATGTTTGTTATTACTATCCATTTTTGAACAGAGAAATAAATGGCACTTTAAAGTCAAAAATATAAGACCCACTATGATTCAAATGATGCAGCGCAGTAATGCGTAGTAGGAGAAGGAAAAAATATATATACAGAGAGAAAGAGTAGAAGGTATCTAATAAATCCACGATCATAGGTTTAATGTGCTTTCTTTATATATGTTGTACTTCAATAAGAAATACAAATATCTAAATAATATTAATAAAAAAGTAAAATCAAAATTAAACTGTTGCAAAACGTAAATATGATCTAATAACAAAGTAATAGCACAAGACTAATTCCATAATATTAAAAAAAAACGGAGAGTTTATAACAAATACTCTTCGACAAAATTTTTCTTAATTCTTAAAGAAAATTTTTTATTATGATGATATGTCAATTGCTAATTTTCTCAATGTTGCCCAAGTCCTAGAAATTTGCTTTATTAGTTATTCAACAAAGAGAGATCACAACTTCAGCTCATATAAAAGTTAACCAATGATAATCACAGTTGATTGATGAAATTTGTGAATGTATAAGTATATCACAAAAACAAATATTTACACATCAGTACGATTTTGAGATAACACACTATAATTCTTGACATCATTTATATTGCGTTTATTGCCAAGATAAGATATTCAAATTTATGTACTGAAAGTAATGAAAGACTCACTGAATAATTTTGGAAATATCTTTTTTGTTTGTTTTGCTACAGGCTTTTCTCATTCTGGAGTTAAAAGTTATATATACACTATTATCTTCATGCACAGACACACATATATGTATAGTAGATTGAACGTTTGTTATTAATAGACGCAAACAATATAAAGACATACATATATTGTATATTTTATTACTTATTTTAGTAAACCTAGCAAACTTTCAGTGATTCTAATAAAAAACCGAATTCAGGAATTGATTCTTCTAATATCGAAAAATTTAACTTCAATAAAAATAATAAATAAAGATATGTAAAGTATTGATAATGATGAGTTAGAAAAATTAACAACTATAAATACCTTAGTCACATTATTACTACAGATGGCAACATGATGGATGAAATTAATCATAGAATTAAACTTGTTTTAGAGTAATTTTGATAGAAATAACTTGAAATTAAAAAAAAAATGTATTTAAAAAGGAACCTTTTTTAATAAAGGGATGTTTAACAATTCTTACTTATGGATTCGAGACTTGGATTCTTAACAAAAAAGCAATTCAGAGAAGTCAGACCCCTCAAAGAAGTATGAATAGATCCATTTTAGAAATAATAATAAAAGATCAAAAAACAAAATATATGGGTGAGAGAACAAACAGATTTCTGACATCATTGAAAGAATTAAGATTGAAGTGGAGTTGAGCTAGACATATTGCTAGAAGAAATAATAGATGGACAATTGAAATCTTATACAGGATTCAAAGATATTATAAAATGACTCAGAAAGAGACCACATGTGAGATTAATAAAGAAAATAAGGAACTGTGCAGAAGTGATGTGGAGAAGAGGAGGCTAGAGATCAAAGGAGATAAATTGAACTTGGAGAAATCTTCATCCTGCAATCGATTGATAATGGTTGTCAATGATTACAAAGAATAATAAATATAATTCAAAATATTAAACATAATGAAAATAATAATTACTAGAGATACTTTAAATTTAAGATCTTAGAATAATTATATTGATAAGATTTTACCAAGTATAAAGTTTGAGAGGTTCAAAACCATGGTATTCAGCAGATTTCATTTTTATTATATTTATGAATATATCTTTATTATCTCATTCCTGATAGTTATTGTTTTTCTTGAGAAAGATTGTTAACATAAGTCTTGAAAGTCTTACAACACAGTCACTTCTCTTCTCAGGTCATTGATTAAAGAGATTATTGCTAGTTTTAGAAAACTTCAGCATTAGTCTCTGGATCTGATTGCATTGTTCTACATATTTTGACTCATGTAGTTGTTGGTTTTGTAATCCATTTGTTAGATAGTTTCCTGATAGCTAATATTCATACTTGCTATGGTGGATCTTATGTTGAAAAATACTTGTAAGGTTAGCATGGCACAGTAATCAAAACTACAGTGGTAAACTACTGTTACAAGTGATTTCACTTCATGAGAATTCACCCATATCACTATTTCTTGAGCTAAGGCTTGCAATAGACTAGATTGTACTGCCATAGTTGGTCATTACTAATGTATTTATGTCCTTCTTTTTATTATTTTTTATGTCCTTATTATTGTACTCATCAGTTATTTATCAATTAGCAGCTCTTTCAAATTTATCTCAAAATATCTTATTAATTGTAGGGTTAAATATTAATTTAGGGTGAAATAATTTTAGCATTGACCTTTAAATTTATCGTTAATTTATGATTAAATAAAAAAATATTTTTTTAAATAATTTATTTGTTGTTAGTGACAAAAAGTGAAAAAAATCATTAGTAATATTAAAAGCTTGAATAATACTTTGTTAATTTAGTAATCTCTGAATTTTCTCAATAACATATTTAAATTTGCCCCCTAATTTACTATAAGAATGGATAAATTATTTATTCAAGGCCTCATTTGAAAGTAAATTAGAAATGATCAGAAAATTAAATTTGTATAAACTGGTGCAATTCAAAATTTTAGTTTGCATCAAAACTGTTTTTTAGATAGCATATGTTATAATTTATTGTTGCTTTTAGAATTATATAATAAATACCACTTTATAAAATTTTAGCAATGACATATAAAGGTGTTTAAAATAGACAATTTTTTATATTAATTGCTTAAACTGGTGTAACTTAAATGATTGTGTATGTTTGTATATAGTATGCACACAAGACAACACCTCAATTTTTATTATTTGTCTAATACTTATTTTTACTAATGAATGCCTTTTTATAATGTGATCAATTTGAACGTTTTTATTACATTTGTTTCAGTTACAGGATTCCATTGAATTGGTATGGTTGTAAGAAGTGGCAGTTAGAGATGACAAACATTATTATTCTAACTGAATATTTATAATGTATTAAATCTAATATTTGCTAATGAATAACCATCATCAATATTGAAGGATCCCAGAAAAAATCAACTTATAATAAAATAAATAATTATAATAATTTATAAGATATATAATCAGCATTGAACAAAAAGTAAAATGTGAGTCCTTTGTGGCTGGAAGTAAAAGAGGATTTCAATATCAAGATATGAGTTAATTTTCTATCCAGTATTATTAATTACCACCCCCATTTTAATGTGTGATTTAGGATTATACCGAAAAATGAATACAAAATAGTATTAGACTACTATTTCCCCCAAATCTTTTCTAAAAACTTTGATTGCATTTCAAGTACAGTCTTGAAGAGTTTGTCAATATCTATAAACATGGGCATTATTGTTATAGGGGTTTGTTGTGATATTTAACCACATGGGAATTGTCGACATTTTAGGTATTAGCGAAGTTTAAATTTTTTGCCGAATGAAAAAATTATAAATAAGTTAGAACATGTTTTAACAGTTGTTCAACAATCAACTCTAATTAGTTCTGTAATGATCTACAATTTTATGATTTTAGATATTTTTATCTGGAAGATAAATTTCACAAAATAATTGTATTGATCAACAAAGTATTATGACTACTGAAGAAAACAAAAAAAAAAAATCATGAAACAATAAGATGTAATTTTTCTCCGTGAGAACAGAAAGTCTTACATACTCATTGAAACTAAGCTCATGATTTTTTTTTTTAATATTTAGATATTTTAAAATTATTATAGTTTAAAAGCTAATGCTGAAAATATTTAATTTTCCAAAATTTATGAATCAAAAATATCAATTTTTATATTTATTCTTATGAGAATCTGACTCTAACTCAGAAATTTGACATATAGTCTTCAGTTTATCTTTTCAATGGGTTTGGCTAGAGACATTAGTTTTATTTTCTAAATAATAATAATAATGATAATAATAATAGATGATGATGATGATGATGCTATGACACATGAAAAAAAAAGTAAAAGATGCACTAAAATAAGAATATAATTTGACAATATATATTAGTAACGGGACAGCGTTACATAGGGTTTAAATCTAGGAAAATATATGCATTATAACAAGACAAGTCGATGTAAACAAACACACACACACTCAGGCAATACAAAAGACTCGTAACATTATATTTGTAACCTTTAATAGTTTTCTTCCCATTTATAAACTACATTTATAAAATACAGATAATAATTGTCTAATTAAATAGTTAAGGCTTTCACATAAAATTAATAATAGAACATTCTCTAAAATAATATAATAAAGGAAAATATAATATGCTCTAATAAATATTCAAAGTTAATTTCCATTTGTATGCGCCACGGGATTTAAAATGTTTATTGTAAATTATAATTTTAGCAAAGGTAAAACTCATAGAAAAGATTTGAGAAAAGATTAAATGCTCGACTTCTAAAATTAATGTAGATTGTATTGTTCTTGTGAAAACACACACACGCATGCACTCAAAGTATGAATGAATAGAAGTTGGTTAACAGAGATTGCAACATGAGATTGCCAAGACCAAAAATTGCCTTAAGCATAAAGGATTGAGTGAACATTACGTCAAACACGGACCTGAACGACAACTCTTAAAAAGATGGAACTCTGGGGGGAGATTGGATCCTAAGATAAGGATTACATCTTATAAATATCAAACGAAATCTATTCAATTACTCTTGCTCTTGCTTGCTTTTTCTTTCCTGTTGTTATTATTATTGCTGTTGTTGTATTTTTTTCTGGTTGCTGTTATCATTGTTGATATCGTTGCTGAAAGAGTTCCTCACTTAATGTGTTTAGAATATAGCGTGACATAGAATAGTATTCGTCCATTTCGCCGTATCCAAATCCAAGATGATCATTATGAAATTAATACTGAGAGCGTCGATTGTCATGAGGGGCTAGAAAACCCTTCAGTGATTGATCGACGCTCCGCCACCGAATATCTCCGAAGCTATGGAAATCCAATCACATCTCCACGTGAAATTAATGCTCCAACCTAATAATTATGTTCCGAGAAATACCAACATCGTCCAGACCATGCTATGCTCACTTTAAATAAACAAATCACTTCATCATGAAAGCCATCTCCCAAGTTCAAATCCTCGTTTCACTCGAAGCAGCGGAAGTCAAAATCAAATCCTAGGTAAATAGTTTATTTTATATTATGTTTCATTCACTCAATTCGTAAACTCTTAAAGGCAATCTCATAGTTAACTAACTCACACTTGTGTAAATAAATCATAAAATTTGCTGTAACATTTAATCTATTATTGCAATCTATCGTAATCGTAGGACTTTCAAAACATGAACTTTGAACTTAAGTAAAATCTAACAAACCATAATCCGTATTCTCAAAATGTAAAAGGAAACTTGTATTTATCATTCATACATTATTATGTTTAATATGTTTCTCTGCGAGCGTGAATGCATGTGTGCGTGTGCGAATAAAATTCAAATTAATATTTTATATTCAATAAATTCGTTTAGTATATAAACAAGTCGAGCATTTCTCAAATCTTTTCATACAATTAAAGTCTTATCTCATTTACTCTTGATCGTTCACAAATTTATCATTAAGTTATACTTATTTAGATTTAGATTTATTTTTTTATGTTTCTTAAAATGTCTTTTGCCAACATCGTGCCGTAAGTCACGATGTTTATTTATTTTCCCTTAGTTAAGATAGACTTAAGAATTGGGCGGGTCTATGATAAATGTATAAACAAATGTCAAACAATTATATTGAATATAGCGTATAGGGGGGATGATCTTATAAGCCTAGTTGTTCGGGGCATAAACGAACCGTCGTATTGGTCACAAACAACCAATAATCAAGTCTAGTGCGAGGATCAATCAATTAGCAAACTAAAACTTCTTTCCCATTAGTGAACTGTGCGTCTTTTCCGTAAGGAGTTGTCTTTGAAAACAATCATGTAACGGCCTTGAGAAACCTTATTGGTCCATGCTGGGAGTTTGAGCTAGTGGGTGGGATTAGACTTCGAAATCGTTTTGATGTGATGTAAGGTGATGCGAGTAATTAAATTCCACTTAAATAATCGTGTCTGGCGCCCCCTTGTGTGGATAGTGAATAACTATCGATATAAGTAAATAAATAAAGCCTTACGCTATGTCATGTTTATTTCGAAGCCCGTAATCTCGGTGGGAGAGTGTACCTATTACAATTGGCGCTTCCAACGTGAGGCTAATACAAATGAAGCTTCCAAACGTAAAGTTAATGCAAAAAAATGTGTTAGAGAAGCAAATCAAGATATTAGCAAAAGCGGCCGAACCTCGGAAAAGACGCAAAACTTTTTTCATGTAAACAAAAGTTTTGGACGGATATAAATAAACGGAACAAAAACACAGCGATTCATAGCATCGCAAACTTTTAAATAAAACTTTGGGAGCCGGAGAGAAATAAATAAATATAAAAAAAAAAAACATAGCAGGAGATAGAGGAGCGGACGTCGGTCAGTCGCTGTTATCATAAATAAATAAAATAAAAAGTAAAATAACCACATTCCCGTAAACGGTAGTAACAAAAAGTTACAACAGATCAAAAATAAATCAATTAAAACCGAATAATAAACAGGATGGAGGGAAAATGGATTAAACTCGAGCATTTTAAAGGAAAGGGAGACGAGAGCCCATGTCGACATGTGGAAAGTCTGAAGAGGCTGTTCTCATGCGGGCAGTTTAGCGAAGAATCCAAGATAGCAATCGCATGCAGCCACATCCAGGGGGAAGTTGTGGAATGGTGGGAGACGATGAAAGAGAAACCAAAGACGTTCGAAGAATATCAAAGAGCCATCATGGGAAGATATTGGGGATTAGCCCAGCAAGAAAGGGAAAAATGGGAAATCGAGCAAAGCAAGAAGGAAGAAGAGGAAACATACAGTACCTTCGTACAGCGACAGGTGGCAAGATTAAAAAAAATAAACGGATATCAAATACCGGAAGAACGGCAAATCAGGATAGCGGGACGCAACCTACCCAGGGAGATCAGACAAGTCATTGAGGGGGAAACTGAAATAACAAGAGTGTTAAAGAAATTACAGGCAATCGAAAATGATGACTATTTTAACAAAGAAGAGAACGATGGGATCAGGATAGCCAACATAACACAAGATGAAGGGGGGGAGGACCTCGGAGAAAACAGGAGTGCCCAATAATCGATGTGTCAATCCAAGGGATGAATGCTAGGGCTCTGCTGGATACGGGAAGTCAAGTATCAGTAATGGCGCAGGAAACTTTTAACAAGATCGCCCAAGGGCCAACAGAAATGAAAATCTTGCCGTTAAAAGGGACCCAGATCATACTGGCCAATGGGAAAAAGGCAAGAATACAGACCAAACAAGTGTGGGCGAATATAATCATCGCAGGACAGGAATTCACCCAGGTTGTATTAATACTAGAAGGGCTAATCCATGACTTAGTATTAGGATCCGATTTCATGAGAATGGCAAGGTGTAACATTGATTATGGCACTGAACAAGCGAGGATCGGTGCAGTCACAGTGCCTTTTAAGGAAAAAATAGATAAAGAACCGGAAGGGCAGAGGAAGCTGCAATGTATCGTGGTGAAAGAGGAAATCGAAAAAAGAATTAATGAAATGACTGGACCAGACAAAGGGCAGAGAGAGAGGATCCAAGAGATATTGGGGGCTTACGAGAGTGTTTTCTCGGACAAACCAGGAGTGATCAAGGGGTACGAACACCGAATCCGGTTGAACACCAGCAACCCGTACCAAACAAGGGCATACCCGATCCCTTTCCAATACCGTAAGGAGATTGAAACTCAGCTAGAGCAGATGACAGAGTGGGGAGTTGTTTCAAAATGTACCTCGCCCTACAACAACCCCATCCTAGCAGTGAAAAAAGGTGACGGATCGATACGATTGTGCCTCGATGCCAGGCAACTAAACAAGGTGACAATCCCAGATACAAACGCTCCGCCCATCATGAGCGAGCTAATGACAAGATTTCGGAACAAGCGGATCTTTTCCACTATGGATTTAACGAATAGCTACTGGCAAATGAGCCTCCACCCCGACGATCGAAAATACACCGCGTTCAAATACAACGGACGAGCGTACCAGTTTAATCGTGTGCCTTTTGGATTAAAAAATAGTGGGGCAGGCCTGGTGCAATGCCTGGACCAAACCCTATCTGACGAAGTAAAAAAATTTGTTACGATGTACGTGGACGATATCATCATAGCGTCCGAAGACATCGAGGAGCATTGTCGGCACTTAGAAAGGTTACTCCAGGAATGCGAACAGAAGGGGATAAAAATAAACCTAAAGAAGAGCCATTTTGCGACCCAGGAAGTCAAGTTCTTGGGACACATCATAAGCCCGGATGGGATGCGGCCTAACCCCGAAAAGATCCAGGCTATCCAAGGATTCCCCGTCCCGAAAAAAAGAAAGGATATTAAGGCATTCCTCGGAATGTGTACCTTCTACAACAAATTCTATGAGAACTTCTCCCATGATATGGAGCCCCTACTACAATTATTAAGAAAGGAGCAGGCATGGATGTGGGATGAGAGACGGGAACGGAGTTTCCAGAGAGTAAAGGAAGGATTCTTGAAACAAACCATACTAGCATACCCGGATTTCGACAAGATGTTTTGGGTACAAACGGACAGCAGCGACATCGGGCTGGGAGCTACGTTGTACCAGAAGGGGCCGGATGGTGAACAAAGAGTGTTGGCATTCGTGAGCCGACTACTCAAGGATCCCGAACGAAGATACACGGTCACCGAACGAGAAGCCCTCGCCATCGTGTGGGCTTTCAAAAAATTCCGACAGTACCTGGTCGGGTCCAAAGTGAGAGTAGTTACTGACCATCGGAGTCTGGAATTTCTAAGCAAAAGCTTTCTGACAAATAATAGGCTAGTGCGGTGGAGCTTAGCCCTGCAGGAGTTCCAATATGAAGTGGAATATTGTAAAGGGAAGGATAACGTGATCGCGGACACGCTGAGCCGTTACCCTGTGGGAACACAGACAAATGCCGAGGCGGACGAGTTCGCATACATAGCCGCCACCACCAGGCAAAGCAGGGAGGGTGATCTTAAGGCAAACGACATTCGGAGGGGCCAGAAAGAGGACGAAGACTGCCAACGAATAATGCGTTACCTTCGTGAAAGGAAGCCAAAGGCGGGGTCTTCCCAAAAGGGGAAAAGTCCAAGGGGGGTCCGTTATGGAAATATCGGGACCGATGCATTATCCTGGAGGGAATACTCCAAAGGAGAACAGGGAATGGGAAACAAACCCGTATTATAATACCAAAAGGAATGCGAGGTCGGATGGTTGATGAAACACATCAGGAACGTGGCCATTATGGAACAAACAAGACGGAGGGGTACCTTAGCAATTGGTTTTACTGGCCAGGAATGCACCACGACATTGCCAGAAGACTACGGGGGTGTGAGATTTGTGCAAGGACCAAACCGCTGAATCGGTCGAATGAAGGACCTCAGATTCCGATCATCATCCGGGAACCAAACCACACATTGGCGATTGATTATTACGGGCCCTTGCCAATGGCCGGAGGGAAGAGGTATCTATTGGTTACATACGATTTGTGTTCCAAAATGGTTGCTGCGTATCCCATGGCCCGGACCAATGCACACCAGACCGTCAAATTGTTGGAGACCAAACAATTTCCAATCATCGGGAAACCTAAGTGCATTTTATCGGATCATGGCACACCATTTGTGTCAAAGACATGGAGGCAATGGGTAAACCAAGCAGGGATCAAACACCATATGACCTCGATCCGGAACCCGCAGAGCAACCCATGCGAGCGAGTAATGCGGGAATTGGGGCGGTTATTCCGCGTGTACACAGCAGGAGATCATCGAAAATGGGTCCGGGAGATTCCCCGGATTACTGAAATGATCAACACCTCAAAAAATGAGTCGACGGGACTCGAACCAAGCCGACTCCATTATGGCCAACCTTTACCGTACCCATACAAGGACAGACCCGCAATCCGAACAGGAAAAGTTGATAGAAAACAGGACAAGCGAATAGCACTACGAAGATTGGAACACATGGGGGAAAAGCGAACGCAGACCACTAAGCCCGTCCGAAATACGTTCAAGGTGGGCGATAGAGTGATGGTGAGAGCAAACCCGGTCAGTCGACCAGAACAGCACATATACAAAAAATTCCTCGACATCTATGAGGGCCCATATGAGATCGTCAGGGCATATGGGAACAACGCCTTCGTGCTGACCCAGGGAAAGGGAACATTTAATGCTAGGGCACTGAAGAGGGCCGAATAACCTGGCTTCCTCTCAGAGCTAAAATCCGCATTCCCCGAATTTTACTCTACCCCAGGCGGAGAGATATGTAACGGGACAGCGTTACATGGGATTTAAATCTAGGAAAATATATGTATTATAACAAGACAAGTCGATGTAAATAAACACACACACACACTCAAGCAGTATAAAATACTCGTAACATTATATTTATAACCTTTAATAGTTTTCTTCCCATTTATAAACTACATTTATAAAATACAGATAATAATTGTCTAATTAAATAGTTAAGGCTTTCACATAAAATTAATAATAGGACATTCTCTAAAATAATATAATAAAGGAAAATATAATATGCTCTAATAAATATTCAAAGTTAATTTCCATTTGTATGCGCCACGGGATATTTAAAATGTTTATTGTAAATTATAATTTTAGCAAAGGTAAAACTCATAGAAAAGATTTGAGAAAAGATTAAATGCTCGACTTCTAAAATTAATGTAGATTGTATTGTTCTTGTGAAAACACACACACGCATGCACTCAAAGTATGAATGAATAGAAGTTGGTTAACAGAGATTGCAACATGAGATTGCCAAGACCAAAAATTGCCTTAAGCATAAAGGATTGAGTGAACATTACGTCAAACACGGACCTGAACGACAACTCTTAAAAAGATGGAACTCTGGGGGGAGATTGGATCCTAAGATAAGGATTACATCTTATAAATATCAAACGAAATCTATTCAATGGCTCTTGCTTGCTTTTTCTTTTCTGTTGTTATTATTATTGCTGTTGTTGTATTTTTTTCTGGTTGCTGTTATCATTGTTGATATCGTTGCTGAAAGAGTTCCTCACTTAATGTGTTTAGAATATAGCGTGACATAGAATAGTATTCGTCCATTTCGCCGTATCCAAATCCAAGATGATCATTATGAAATTAATACTGAGAGCGTCGATTGTCATGAGGGGCTAGAAAACCCTTCAGTGATTGATCGACGCTCCGCCACCGAATATCTCCGAAGCTATGGAAATCCAATCACATCTCCACGTGAAATTAATGCTCCAACCTAATCATTATGTTCCGAGAAATACCAACATCGTCCAGACCATGCTATGCTCACTTTAAATAAACAAATCACTTCATCATGAAAGCCATCTCCCAAGTTCAAATCCTCGTTTCACTCGAAGCAGCGGAAGTCAAAATCAAATCCTAGGTAAATAGTTTATTTTATATTATGTTTCATTCACTCAATTCGTAAACTCTTAAAGGCAATCTCATAGTTAACTAACTCACACTTGTGTAAATAAATCATAAAATTTGCTGTAACATTTAATCTATTATTGCAATCTATCGTAATCGTAGGACTTTCAAAACATGAACTTTGAACTTAAGTAAAATCTAACAAACCATAATCCGTATTCTCAAAATGTAAAAGGAAACTTGTATTTATCATTCATACTTTATTATGTTTAATATGTTTCTCTGCGAGCGTGAATGTATGTGTGCGTGTGCGAATAAAATTCAAATTAATATTTATATTTAATAAATTCGTTCAGTATATAAACAAGTCGAGCATTTCTCAAGTCTTTTCATACAATTAAAGTCTTATCTCATTTACTCTTGATCGTTCACAAATTTATCATTAAGTTATACTTATTTAGATTTAGATTTATTTTTTTTATTTCTTTTTAAAATGTCTTTTGCCAACATCGTGCCGTAAGTCACGATGTTTATTTATTTTCCCTTAGTTAAGATAGACTTAAGAATTGGGCGGGTCTATGATAAATGTATAAACAAATGTCAAACAATTATATTGAGTATAGCATATAAGGGGGGATGATCTTATAAGCCTAGTTGTTCGGGGCATAAACGAACCGTCGTATTGGTCACAAACAACCAATAATCAAGTCTAGTGCGAGGATCAATCAATTAGCAAACTAAAACTTCTTTCCCATTAGTGAACTGTGCGTCTTTTCCGTAAGGAGTTGTCTTTGAAAACAATCATGTAACGGCCTTGAGAACCTTATTGGTCCATGCTGGGAGTTTGAGCTAGTGGGTGGGATTAGACTTCGAAATCGTTTTGATGTGATGTAAGGTGATGCGAGTAATTAAATTCCACTTAAATAATCGTATCTGGCGCCCCCTTGTGTGGATAGTGGATAACTATCGATATAAGTAAATAAATAAAGCCTTACGCTATGTCATGTTTATTTCGAAGCCCGTAATCTCGGTGGGAGAGTGCACCTATTACAATATATAATATCAAATAATATAAGTATAATAAAACAATCCACTAGAATAAAACTACAAAAATTTTAAAAAATGCCTATATAAAATTGAAGATTAATATCTTTTGCTATTGCCAGCTTCAGTGTATTCTGCCATCTTGAATAGCAATATGTTAATACTTAAGATGGCGGAATATGCCAAAGCTGGCTATAGCAAAAGTATATATATATACTACATTTCCAATTTTAGTAAAATAACTAAGTCATTTATTGTATTGAATTTACTCTGAAGTAAAAATATAAAGAAAAACTCAAAAATAAATTATTTATTTGCTTGCTTAGGAAAGAAAATTTATAATTGGGTGAACATTTTATTAATTTCTGTCTGTACTATGAAACAGTTGAATAATTTATTATAATGTAGTAAAATAATATCAAGAGTGATGTATTATTCATAATTATTATAATTTTTTTTTTTTTTTGCAAAATATAAATTTGAAACGAGTCTAAAATATTGTAAATTTAAAATATATGCCATCATGTTGTTAGTCTTCAGAAGTTTGAATGATTTCAATTGAAATTTTTAATGAATTTATTCATAATGATTTAGTGAAAATGAAAGTTTGAAAGATTTAAAAATGATTGGATTTAAAAAGGAAAAAATGTAAAAATTTAAAGTTGATTAAAATAATAATCAGCCTTATTTTGAAATTTTGTTAATAAGAAAAAATAGCTTCAAGAAAATGTCTAAAAATGATTTTAAAACTCAAAGATGCACTTATTAATTATTGAAATTATAATTAAAAATAATGTAGGTATAAAGAACAAAGATGTTTGTATTTCATATTGGCTGCATCATCTGATGAGAGATATATAAAGCCTGAATTCAAATATTAAATAGTTGACATTCCAATAAAAACAGTTATTTACTAAATTCAAACTGTTTACATCATATTTAGTGGCAACAAACACCAGCTCATAGTTTGGACAGTAGTTGCTATGAAATAAGGATAGCCTGATAATCCATATAAAAACTAAAGAGTCTATGTCTGATTGTATTTTTATATTGGACTATTTCCACCATCTAATATGTGTGTTGAATGTCTTTAGAAAAGTTTAATTTTAGTTAAATATTCCAAATGCATTCAACTGTTAGTAATATCACAGCAAAGAGGTTAGTATATGCACCAACTGTTAGTAATATCACAGCAAACAAATGTTAGTAATATCATAGCAAACAGATTAGTATATGCACTAACTGTTAGTAATATCACAGCAAACAGGTTAGTATATGCACAACGTTTCGAGGGATATTTTTCTCCCCTCTTCTTCAGTTGGTTAGAATGTTACCTTAAAAATTTAATAATCAAGAATCTAAGGACCCAGGTTCGAATCCCATGCTAGGACTGTCACTGGTCAGGCCAGCAACATCTGAAGTAGAGGGGAGAAAAATACCCCTTGAAACATTGTACATATACTAACCTGTTTGCTGTGATATTACTAACATTTGTTTGCTGTGATATTACTAACAGTTGGTGTATATACTAACCTGTTTAACTGTGATATTACTAACAGTTGAATGCATTTGGAATATTTAACTAAAATTAATATTTTCTAAAGACATTCAACACACACATCAGATGATGGAAATAGTCCAATATAAAAATACAGCTAGAACATCATCATCACAAACCTTCAGAAATCACTCTATGTCTGATCTTTTGAAAATTTGTTTCAAGATTTTGCATATACCCTTTTTTCTTATAATATGGTTGTTTGTATAAAAGATATCTGTTTTCAAACTCCTTCATGTGAAATAATGACAACTTAATAGATCAAACTCCAAATATTGAAAAGAGATATAACCTGAATGCAAAAATAAGAAGAAATTCCTCAAAGAAAGAAAAATGCTCGTAAGAAAGAAAAAAAGTTAAAAAAAAAAAATCTCAAGAAATAGTACCCACTTCTTAAATTCTAGCATTTATAACATTTATAGTTGTTTTAAAGGTAAGTTTCACAATTCTTTCATTATAAATTATAATAATATTTTTAAGCTAATACAGTATAAAAAACCTCTCCATACATTAGCGCTACCCAGTGCAAGCCTTAGTAATCAATGAATGCAAATCCCTAACCAGTGTCTTTTCATCCAATATCTCTAAACTAATTTCTAGCTTGTGGCTTTCCATCAGTGAGGGACCTTGGATCTGAGAGCACTGCACCACCGTCCAGCACAACCTTTTACCTATTTAGTTAACTAAAAAGCTATGAGCCCAAGATGAAACACAGTAATGTTTTTAGTCCAAGACCATAGTCATATAGATTTGAATCCAGTTCGGTATCTATACATTTGGTGCCTTTGGTTTTTTTAAAAACCACAATCATCATCATATAGGTGGGATTGGTATAAAACCTCTAAAACACCACATGATCAACATTCTCCATGCTTACCCAAGCTGTTAATATGATAGTGAACTCTCTACACAGTAGTGCATTCACTGATTACTAAGGTTTGCACTAGGTGGCGCTACTGAATGGAGAGTTTGTTATTGCATTAACAGCGTGTGTAAGCGTAGAAAATGGTAATTATATGAATATTTAATGTAGTGATTTATTTGATTCTGTATTTAATTATTTGATATTTAGGGTTTTTGATTTTTTTTTTCTCGTTAATATTTGTCCATACTTAATGAAATCGGATATCTGTGTTTCAATTTGTGGAGAGAGCAGAAAAGTGTGTAATTATACATAAAATCACTATGTCAGCATAGAATATGAGAATTTCTTATGCGAATACTTTTGCATTGGTGTTAAAACAAAAATGCAAGATCTATTAAAATATTTGATAGTGAATATATATTTGTTATATATGTCAAAGCATCAGCCAGGAAGCGAACCCTATGCTAACCCCTAGGCCACCAACGCGTGACTAGTGAGTATATTTTAGCTTTAAGATTACTATAATTCCCACTATGAATATAGACATGTCAACTAGATTTATAAACTATTTAACTTAGGAAATACTCACTTGCATTTTGTTCAAACTGTAGGTGATTAAATTATTTATTTTCCTTAAGTTTAAACTTTAATCATTCCCTATTTTTAATTCATTTACTATTTGAAATATGCACCAGTAGATGTGTGAGATAATCGGAGTATAATTTCTATATTTAGTGTACGGTAATGAATTACTATAGTTAATAAATCTAGCATTATGAAAATGATGGTGCGCAAATAGATGGCAATCAAATGACATCATTATTAATAATAAATTCAGGCTATCACCATCACATTACCTAAGGCTGACTTTTAAAAAGGTGGTTTAATGACTTACTTTTTCAGAAATATAGTTGGAGAGTATATTTTCATTTAGGCATATGAAAATATAATTAACATCCTATAACAAGCATAAAGACTTAATTATGGTGATCATCATTATTTATCCAGCCCATGCCACTGTCTCAGCATGAGATCTCATTGAACAATCAATAGGAGATTAATTTAAATATGCACTCATTCTAGTTTACTTTCATTTTGATAGCATATCAGTTATATCCAATACTATTATATTTGCTATGCAATGTGATATTGATGAATTCATTTAATTCAACTTCTATTCACTTACATTTACAGATATTCATTTTTAGTTAAAAGGAAATGGATTGGTTAGTCCATTATATTTTTATGAATCTTTACAATATGTATATACATGTGATAAACAAAACAAGTTATAAATTTTGTAACTTGCTCTTAGCTTGCATTTTATGATCACTAGATGGAGCTTTACCAATAGCTTACTAACAAGCTTTGTCTACATAAACGCTGAATTCTATCTCTCTCAGCGTTTATGTTAACAAAGCTTGTTAGTGAGCTATTGGTAAAGCTCCATCCAGTGATCATATATATATATGTAATTTATCATAATTTATATTCAGCTTTTTTAATGAAAACCAGATACCTGATGCACATTAAAGAGAGACATGAAAAAGTAAAGGGAAGTGGTAATAAATTAAACGTTTAAGACCTAACATTTTATAACTTCATTGGTTGTTTGCGTATTTATGTCTTTATTTTACATTTATTTCATCAAATTTGTATTCTCAAAAAGATAATAACAAAATATAGTGAGAATTAGTTGTTTATTACCGGAATTAGTTGTCGAACCAATGATAACTCATGTGGAAGTTGTGGAACCAATGGTAACTCATATGGAACTCCTGAGTTCCATGAAACCCAATTTCCAAAATGTTGCACTATCATAACTGGGAAAATATTATGATAAAAATAAAAACTAAGACAAATGTAGACGCTCCAAAGTTCTTATTAAAAACTTCTCCACATTTCTTCTTTTCATTTTTTTTAATAGTTAAATTATAGTTAATTAACCAACAACAAAAACAGATACAATTAATAAATGTAATTAAATTATTTCTATATTCAATAATATTAAACAATTCAAAACAAAGCAAAACTCTCCATACAGTAGTAGTGAGATAGTGATCATGTGATGTTTAGTGGTTCAATAATATTTGTCTATTGAATGTTTCAATGCATTAGAAACTTCAATATAAATTAGAATAAAATTTCCAATCACGTAAACGGTCTTCACACACTGAAGTTATCTTATCCCATCTTCAAGAAGTTAAAGCCAGAAGTATAAAATGATGAATTACGTTTTCTTTTTAACAGAGATTTTTTTTCTTTCTTGAATTTTTTGCTTCATTAGCGGTTATTATTAATTTGAAAACTTAATGCTAAAACATTTTTTGTTGTTGTTTATCTAACTTTTTAGGATATTAAAAAAGCAACCAAACAAACAGTAAATCATTTACGATTTTATTTCTAAATGTCAGAAATTTCAGGGACACAATAACTTCAGTTGATATCATAAAAGAAAGAAGTACTATATTTAAAAATACATCTGGTTCAAGTTTCAAGTTTTTTTTAATTTTTTTAAAATAATATTATCATTTTAAAAATAATTTAAAAAGTTTAGTAGTTGATTTTAAAATAATTACTGGAGTCACATTTGAAAATATTATTCTCTATAAAATAAATAAAATTAATAAAAGAATCATCATTTACTGTTATTATATAATACAGTTGTTATTAGAACAGGCAAAACTCTCCATATAGTGCCAGCCATAGTAATCAATCGATGCCAGAAGGCTTGTGCATAAAATCTCCATCTAGTGTCTACTCATCCAATATCCCCAGACTAGTTTCTGGCTTGTGGCCTTCATTAGTGCTCTCAGATCCAAGGCTCCTCACTGGCGAAGGTCACAAGCCAGAAACTAGTCTGAGGATATTGGATGAGTAGGCATTAGATGGGGATTTTATGCACACGCCTTCTGGCATCCATTGATTACTCTGGCTAGCATTGTGTGGCACTACTGTGTGGAGAGTTTTGCCTGTTTTAATAACAGTTATGTGCAAGCATAAGAAATGGTGATCATGTGATAATACAGATGCTATGTAATGATTTAAATATAGATTCATTCCAAAGTTTTTTTGTTAAAATAAATAATAATAATAATTTGTAGTTGACTGATATAATGAATATTACTCTGACAATATTTAGCCTTTTATATTTTAAAGCAAAAAAATGATAATTCTTTCTTTTAACCCTATGGATGTCATGGTCAAAAATACAGCATAAGTCACATGTATGTGAAGGATATATTCGTTACTAGTTTGTTTTGAACTGTGAACAAATAAGCAAAAACATTGTAAATTTTCATTTATTATATTTATATAATAAAATACATGATTTTTAAAAATTTCTTTTTAGTTACAGTCTAAAAATTATTAAACAAAGAAATATAAAAATATAAAGGATAAAAAAAAATATTGTTAAATAATGGAAACATGGATTTTGTTAAAAAAATCCAAACAAACAAAATCTTAAATATTAATTAATCAGAATTTTCAATAGATGGCACTGCATAACATTTGTACTAGTTATTATATACAGTATTGCTATGATCAAGGTATAAATATTTTTCATCAGGTTTGATAGCTACTCATCTTGGAATCATAGCAACATAACATATAACTATAAACTGATAACTTGAACATTATATTTGACATTAATCATATACAAATATGCACTTAGCCTAATCTTGAATCTATACAAGTTACATCTCTACTAATATTTTAAAAAAAGTTGTTTGTGGGTTAAAATATTTTAAATAATGAATAAAATATTATTTACTATAAATAATTTAAATATGCAAGTTGTGCATGAACATCACATCACATGATTTCATAATATAATAATTATATAATTAATCAATCAATCAATCTTAATTATATAAACATTAGTGCTTTAAAAACTTTTTCAATGGATAAAATAGTTTGCCCTCTTTGCAAATGGTTTCAGAATTACTTACCAGAAAATAAAATTCATTTAAATGAAGAATCTCACTCTAAGTCATGCCACTAAATAAATACATTTATTAAATTCTTCATCATTCTGTAGTAAGTTATTATTTGTTTTGTTTTTTTCCGATGTCAAAGCGTTGACCAGGAAGCAAACCCAGGCCAGCTGTTTAGAAAGCAGCTATGCTAACCGCTATGCCACCAATGCTTGACAGGAAGTTATTTAGTAAAATTTATTTCACAAATGGTAAATAATCACTTTAACAAACAGTAAATTATTATAAATCACAATTATTTGAATAAATTAAGAATTATGTAATACTGAAAATTTTATTAAAAATTGTAAAAGTGGATCACTTGAACTGTGAGGCTCCTTATAACCACACTAATTGCATATAGATAAACATGATCCTGGGTAAGAATCATGTAGAGATAGATAGCTAAAGAACCTAATAAAAAGTGAAAGAAGAGGAAAAGAATTTCTGTATTTTAATATGGATGAACATATAATTGTTTGTATTTTTATATTGGACTATTTCCATCATCATTTAATATGCGTATTGAATGTCTTTAGAAAAATTTAACTTTATCTAACTAACCTGTTTAATGTGTTATTACTAACAATTGAATGTATTTGGAATATTTAAATACACTTAAATTTTTTTAAAGACATTCAATACACATATTAGATAATGGTAATAGTCCAATGTAAAAATACAACTAGAACACTATCATCACAAACCTTCAGGAAATTACCAAAAAAAAAAAAAAATCAAGTCAGATGTCACATGACCTAATTTAATAAGCTTGTATTTACAAATGTTATATATAGAGCTCACAAAATAAGCTCTTAACAAGCTTTGAGAATATCCCTAATCCCAGATCAGTTTCTGCAAGTAGAAAATTTCAGATTTTAATCTTCAGGAAAATAGACAATTGTTTGTTTTATGATATATTAATCTGATTAAAATATTCATATCCATGTAATACTGTAGATGGACACATAGTCTTCAAATGTTTTGATAATCTACCCTAAAATATAAAATAATTCAGTAAGCTATTCAAAATTCGATTATATAAAATAAAAATCTTTGTTTTACTAATTTTGCCTATGGATTGCTATACCTTTCTGATAACTAAAAAAATATTTATCTGAAGATTTATTGTACTCAAGTTATTTTGCATTTTATCCTTTTTTCACACTTTTATATTAGATATTTTATTCTGTTGTTCATTAGAAAAAATTTATATAACAATTTTTAAAAACTTAAATTTTAAAATCCAAATTTATTTTCCAATTTAATAAATATTTCATAAAACGTTTTACTATATTTCTTTTTTTTTTAAATCATGTTTCATTTTTACGGAATTAACATAAATTAATAAATATTTTCTTATTTTTTTTCTAGATTCTAAATCATTTTCCTATGGTCATTTATCAAAATAACATAAAATATACCAAATTGGGGGAGGGGGAATGAAATTAATGAAAAATCTATCTTATGTTTAAATTTGTATAAAATGGAAAGAAGATGATAATAATAATAATAATAATAATAATAATAATAATAATAATAATAATAATAATAATAATAATAATAATAATAATAATAATAATAATAATAATAATAATAATAATAATAATAATAATAATAATAATTTATTTATGCGAATTCAGTAAAATTAAATAAAAAAATTTATTAAAAAATTGGATTAGTAGTTTGATTATGTAACAAAATGATAGTTGATTTTTTTTAAAAAAAAAATTGCATAAATTTATATATTTGTATTTCATGAATTTTATTTCTTCAATTTAATATACTTTGGGTTACCTTGGTGATAACATAAAAATGGTCAAAATATAGAAAAATTAATAAAATATTTATTTATTTACCTTAATTTAATAAAAGTAAATTAAGATTTTTTTATATTATATTAAAAGAAGATATTTTACAATCATTTTTATGTTCGTATTTTTTTTTTTCTTTTTCAATCAATTAAGCGGCATACTATTGAAATGAAGTCACAGAGAAAAAGAAAGTTCCTAGGAAGAAATAAAGTCGTAATTAAATAATGCATCTGAATTTCTGCAATATTACTAAAATACTTCATTACAAAAACTGACTATTTTGCTAAATTATTTGACAGATGTAATGAAACGATAAAATAATTAATAATCTTTAAATTTGTGAAAAATAAATTAGTCGATTATTATTTTTTAAGATAAATAATATGGATATTGTATCAAAAATATACTCACACACTGTTGTTATATTAATTGATATGACTTTAACTTTAATATTTGACAATATAAAAAAAACTGACCATATTCATAAAGAAAAAAGAACTTGATAAAAGATGCTCCATTCTTTTATTGTACATATTATCAAATGCTAAAGCTAAAGAGCATATCAATTCATATAACAATAGTTACTATTAAACAATAATCTTGTGCATTACATATATATTCACAATTGTGCTTACTTATAATTATGTATATATACATTAAGAACACCTTAGCCATATTATTTTAGTCAATAAATTAGTATCTTTAACTATAGTGCTACAAAAGTGGGAAACTCTCATTTCCAACAAGTAACAAATCTAGTAGATACTGTCTTTTTTCATTATTCCTCTAAAAATGTTTTTGTCTTGCAATAAGTTATATAAGGCTGCTTTATCTGTCTCTGTCTGTCTGTCTATCTATATACCTACCTGCCTGTCCACCCACCCATCTATCTATCTATCATCTATTTATCTACCTACCTATCTACCCACCCATCCACCCATCTATCTATCTATCTATCTATCTATCTATCTATCTATCTATCTATCTATCTATCTATCTATCTATCTATCTATCTATCTATCTATCTATCTATCTATCTATCTATCTATCTATCTATCTATCTATCTATCTATCTATCTATCTATCTATCTGTCTGTCTGTCTATCTGTCTGTCTGTCTACCTATCTGTCTATCTGTCTGTCTATCTATCTTTCCATCTATCTATCTATCTATCTATCTATCTATCTATCTATCTATCCATCCATCCATCCATCCATCCATCCATCCATCCATCCATCCATCCATCCATCCATCCATCCATCCATCCATCCATCCATCTATCTATCTATCTATCTATCTATCTATCTATCTATCTATCTATCTATCTATCTATCTATCTATCTATCTATCTATCTATCTATTGTAATAACAATAAAAAATAATGAATATAATGATATTTAACTATTATACACAGTCTTTCAATTTGCAGAAGTACTTTTGGTTAATTATTTAACCATCTTCAACTGCTGTTTAAATCCAAAAAAAAAAAAAAACATAACAGAAGCAATATAATTAATTCAAATTCCAGGATTTCTGAATTTTAACATTAGCAGCTTGTCTATTAATTAAATTCATTTTATTTCTATTTGCAAAAAATGCCTCTTTACTTTTTCTTTTAATAATATATTACTTATAATACTTCATTCATATACACTTTAATGCAAGTAATTTTCTTAACCTTCTTTATCATTTCGACCGTCCAGCAGTCTTCGTCAGAGCTACAAGATTTGAATAATACCAATACATAATTATCATTTCAGATATATATGTATAAATCATATATAAATCAAACATATATATATATCCATCATTTTACATACATATATATAAAATACACACATACATATCAAAATATACACATATATTTTCTTCATATATATATATATACTTTTTCTTTTATTATGGTTTCTCTCTTCATGAAGAATTGTAACATTTTCAAGATCAAATTTAAATTTATATTTACGTGTCCTTTCAAGATCCAAGAAAACTAAAGCAATCATTGAAACATTATTTTTATTTTTTACATGCTTGTACAACAATTGATGCTCCTTTAATCTTTTATCTATACTGCAACTTAATTCACCTATATATGATAACATACATCCACAAAAAAATTGATAAACAGCATTACTTTTTTTGCTTGATAGGTATGACACTTTTAGAATTATTCACTAACTTATTAATACTATTTGTAACACAAAATCAAACATTAAACACATCCTTACATATATCTTTAAAAAATTTCACTTGAGAATTTGAAATATATGGAATAGATATCCATTTTTTATTCTCAATCTTCAGTTCTTTTAAATCATTATACTTGTTTTTAAATTGACATAAAATATTATTAATCTGTTCAATTTTATAACCAACTTCAAACAACTCTTTTGCAAATATTTCAATATTTTTTAATTTATCAATTTGGTAACGACCTAATTTTTCATTATGAAACAAAAAAAGATTTAAACCTTACCATCTTATGCATAATTGGTACTTTTGATTTACAATTTATATATTTCCTTTTTGCATTGGTTTGATTACTAATTTATAACAACATACTATTATCTCATCAAACATCACATGATCACCATCTCTATACTAGCACATAATTTGTTGTAAACAAAGGCAAAACTCCCCATACAGTAGTGCCACCCTGTGCCAAACAGAGTAATCAATGGCTTCCAGAAGGCTTGTGCAGTGCTCTCAGATCCAAGGCTTCTCACTGATGATGGCCACAAGCCAGAAACTAGTCTGGGGATATTGGATGAGTAGGCACTAGAAAGGGATTTTATGCACAAGCCTTCTGGCATCCATTGATTACTCTGTTTGGCACAGGGTGGCAGTACTGTATAGAGAGTTTTGACTTGTTTATACTATTATTTCTTGTAATAAATACATTCAAATACTTAATACTTTTGTCCTGTTCTTTTTCCATAGTTCATTTCAAGCCATTCAAATTATTTAACTCCTCTACAAGAAAATCTATTAGTATGTCGACCAACAAAAACATCATCCCACTATACATTACAATTATTTATAAATTACAATTATTTAAAAAGTTACTCTCATATGTTTGTGCAACAACAGGCTAATCCTTAGATATTTTATGATATCCTCCTTGAAAAGAAGCAATGATGTCATAATCAAAATTTTTTTAAAGAATCAATAACAAATTTTATAACATATTTACAAATCCCTTTATTTTTTAATGTTTGCTCAATAATTTTTATGGAAGCCACTCTATTAATAGAACCATACATTTCTGTTACATCTAATGAAGCAATAACATCACTTTCCTCAATCACTATATTTTAAATTTTATCTACAAAATCAAAAGATGAAGCAATTATAATTTCTCCAAATCCTAAAATTTTTTGTAACAACTTAACCAATATATTTAGATGTCTAATATATAAACAAACCACCAAAAATCTATCAAAATTTGCAAAGGATTTCCTTCTTTATGTAATTTTATTTAAAAGAAGAAAATCCTTTGCAAATTATGATTGATTTAGGGGTTCATTTATATATCAGACTTCTAAATATATTGGTAGGCTATTACAAGAGATTTTAGGATTTGGGGAAAATATTATTACTTCATCTTTTGTAGAAAGAATTAAGAATATAGTGATTAATGTGTCAGAAATGTATGGTCCTATTGATAGATTGGATTTCATAAAAATTATTGAACAAGCATTAAAAAGTAAAGGGGTTTGTAAATACGTTATAAAATTTGCTATTGATTCTTTAAAATTTTTTGACAATAACATTGTTGATTCCTTTGAAGGTGGATATTATAAAATGTCTAAAGGTTGGCCTATGGGTCTGTCTGTTGTTGCAGAAGTTTGCAATTTTGAATTGTCTACATATGAGAAGAAAAGTTTAAATAATTGTAATTTTAAAGATATTAAAATTTATAAAAGGTATGTGGATGATGTTTTTGTTTGAGGAAATATTAATAGTATAAATTTGCTTATAGAGGAATTAAATAATTAGAATGGTTGAAAATAGACTATTTAAAAAGAACAGGACAAAAATATTAAGTATTTGAATGTATTTATTACAAGAGATAGTAGCATGCTAAGTTATAAATTAGTAATCAAACCAATGCAAAAAGGGGATATATAAACGGTAAATCAAAAATACCAGTTATGCATAAGATGGTAAGGTTTAGATCTTTTTTGTTTCAGAATGAAAAATTATGTCGTTACTAAAGTGATACATTAAAAAATATTGAAATATTTGCAAAGGAATTGCTTGAAGTTGGTTATAAGATTGAACAGATTAATAATATTTTACATCAATTTAAAAGGAAATATAATGATTTAAAGGGGCTGAAGATTGATATTGGAAGAGGGATATCTATTCCATATATTTCATATTCTCAAATGAAATTTTTTTAATATATATATAAATGTGCTTAATGTTTCATTTTCTGTTACAAATAATGTTAATAAGTTGGTGAATAATTCTAAAAGTGTCATACCTGTCAAGCATGTTATCATATATAAATGGATCAAGGTGTAGTATAGAGAAAAAACTAAAGGAGCATCAATTGTTATATAAGTATATAAAAAGTAAAAATATTAATGATTTAATGACTGCTTCAATTTTCTTGGATCATGAAAGGAAATGTAATTATAAATATAAGTTTGATATTGAAAATGTTAAGATTCTTCATGAAAAGAGAAACCATAATTTAAAAAATCAAAGAAGTAATTTTTATAAATAGAAATAAAATGAATGTAAGTAATAATCAAGCCACTAACATTAAAATTTAGGAATCCTGGGATTTAAATTGATGACATTGCTTCCATTATGTTTTTTTTAAATTTAAATGGCAGTTGAAGAGGGATAAGTAATTAACCCAAAGTACTCCTGCAGATGGAAAGATTGTGTATAATAGTTAATCATCATTATATTTATTATTTTTATTGTTATTACAATATTTATTAATTAATAGACATTTTATTTGTATTATATATATATGTTGAATTAAATATTTTCATGGATTGTTAATATAACAAAGAACAGAAATAAAGATATTATATCCATGTAAACAGATATAACCTTCTGCTTTTGATGTTGCCAGGAAAATATCAATTACCTCTAATTGAAAATCTCTGATGTTAAACAAATTTTGTCCATTAACCTATAATACATTTTATGTTGGGTTTTACTTCAACATATATATAATAAAGCAATAAAATATTAAAAGTATTATAAACAACCATTATAAAATACAGAAATACTTTCAGTTATTTGTATAACCATTTTCAACTGGAAATCTTTTAAATTTGCTTGAATATCATGTTATATTCTAAGATTCATAGACTTTAACATCCACACATTGTCTATTAGTTAAAGATTTGTTTTTTCTATTTATCAGAATTGCCATTTTGATTTTAATTTTTTCACAGTGTCTGTCCTCGTAAAGAATTCTGGTGTTTCTCAAATCAAAATTGAAAGTAAGAATAATCATTATAAGTAAAAAAGAATCTGTAATCAATAAACAAAGTGTGAACTTTAAACTTCATGAATCATGATGACATTCATTTTTGATAAATTCAAAGGATTTCCAGTTGAAAATGATTATGCAAATAACTAAAGGTATTTTTGCATTTTTGGAATGGTTATTAGGAATGTTTATTAACAGAATTAATACTTTATTTCTGTATTAAATAATCAATATTTGATTTGATTTACATATATATATATTCTAACTTGGTGCGTTTGCATCCTCTCTTCCGGGCAGTATATTATATTAAATAAAACGAGTTCTAGCTCAGTTAATAATTAATAAATAAAATATTCAGCATTAAAATTAAATGTTTCACTAGCTCAAATTTAAAAATACGAATAAGGTTCAGTTTATAAAATAAATTAAATAAATATTTAATATTTTCATGAGACTTGGAAGTGAAAATACAAGTGACAAGATAGATTACATTGAACCAATATCCAACAGGATACTACCTCAATGGCATAAGAACACTATCCCCCTTATTATCATTTCAAAAAACAAACCTATAATATTCTTATAATTTTAATAACTTCTACTCACTAAGATTAAGCTAATAATTAAATCTTAATCTTCTATTTATAATAATTTAGCTCAATAAAATCTCAGGTTCATATAATTGTTCTAAGTTAATTTTAAAACTACGGTAGTAAAATATGAGAAGGGATTTTTATATCATAATCTACTACACTTAAACTAATAATAATAAATAATAATAATATTCTTCATTGCATGAAGTAATTCTGTATATCTTTTCTTTTCACTATATTTTTATTACCATAATAAAATAATTTAATATAATCTTTATCTTCATGTAATAATATAATAAATACGTGGTAGCATTTGATAATCTGACAAACAAAAGTGTGTGGCAACTTCTAGCATCTTATTCAATGTATTATTATGATAATTAATTTATGACCATAAGATAATGTAAATGTGATTACTTAATAAATAGTCCAATTTTTAAAATAATTCTTTATTTATTTCTGTGCAAAAATATTGTGTTTAATTTTATTAACTCTGTGTTCAAATTCAAGAAGATGGAAAAAATAATAAACCAAACACACAAATTTTGAGAAAACAAATTTTAACAAAGTTTATTATAACATTAACAACATAACAATTTATTTACAATATGTACATTTAAAATATCTTAAAGATTTGCGCCATTATACATTCTTTATATTCGAACCTCGTTAAGTCTTTACTCTGACTTAAACCAAAAAAAAAAAAAAAAGATAAAATAATACAATATTATTAATTCCTGTTTGATCAATCTTATATAAAAATTACGTTTATTTAATGCTTACTCAAAATATATTTTACATCCTTTAGCTATTATTCAAGTATGCTTCTTTTTTTTTTAATTAAACATCTATAGAAACATAATATGGATAAACATAAGATAATACTAATCGAAAACATGGATATCCTCTTTTTTTACTAGACAATTTCACTTTAGCAATATTATCGATATCATGTAAAATATCTATTGATAATTTATTTCTAAATTATGGATACTATTGTTCACAACACTATATTTATTAACTATAATACATTCCATTATAACAATATTATAGTATTATATAATTATAATTACTGATACATTCTCTATTATTGAATAAATATAAATTGTACCAAAACTTATTGTGTAGATCGTTTTTACTTTATAGCATTATATTAAAATATGCAGTACTCATTTTTAAAAAATTGAAATAAATATTTTAATATTATTTAATATTTCAAAAGCAACTTTGCTTTACATATTTTATTCTTAAGATCTTATATTTATTTCCAAAATAAAATAAATTTATAACATATTTTATGATTCTTTCATTTGAAGTCCATTGGATTTTCAATTCCAATTCATACAAATTCTATTTCTTCATACAAGTAAATGAACTCATCTCATTCCAAACAAAGCAAAACTCTCCATATAGTAGTGCCATCTTGTGCTAACAAGAGCAATCAATGGATTCCAGAAGGCTTGTGTATAAAATTGTTTTGAATTGTTTAATAACAATTATTGTGCTAGTATGAGATAGTGATCATGTGATGTTTAGTGGTTTCATTCCAAACAAATGCATATCTTTAACTCTAAATCATCTATTATTTTCCTTTAAATATACCATACTGTACGATGTAGCTACTTTTTGGAAAACTAGATAGCAAATAGATTGTAGGACAGGAAAGAAAAACTAGAGTATAATTCATAACTAATATCGAATAAACATATACCATGGCACAGTGTATTTATAAAACTAGAGGCAAGACCTATTCTATCTAATATCCTCAAATACTATAAATGATGTCAAGCTATTCCTTTAGCTTCATTGAACATCAATACTCCAAGATAAAATAAACACTGTCCAAAATAAATATGCAATTACAGGGCTTTGTTAACTGCATGCACATCTACAAATATTATAAAATACTGTTCATATTCCCTAAATATCCTAACTTAATAACTTCCTGGATTTATGATCACCATATTATTAATACCACGTCACTATCCTATTCTTATTTCCTAAAGATTTATCAGGTCTTACATCGACAAATTACTAGCTTGCGTATTCAAATAATAAATAAAATTCAACTATAATTAGAGCAATCTTACTAATCTATAAGAAAAGTTTGCTTACTTCTTTATTCTATATTCTTAACCACATACAAACTAATCAGATAATACTTGAAGTTTTTTACAAAGAATCACACAAATATTTATTATCATGTTGGGTCATATTACCATTATAAAATCATAGTATGCATATTCCAAATAAATCCTGATCTCACAATGTTTTAAAAAAGTGTTGTATAATGCATATATTTCAACATTCATACATCATACATTAAAAATACATCATAATAAATATCAATAATTCATTAGTTGTTACCAAGTAACATTAGCTCATCATTATCACTTTTGCAGTCTTCTTTTTTCCAACTAGATATAACATCGCATACATAAAAAATACACATCCATGCTTCTATTTAAATGATCTACTTTAAACTATTAAATATTATACTATAGGATTATAATACCATAAATAATTAATATTCATGTTCCTATACTTATTAATCAAAAATTTACATATTAATTAAGTTAATAAATAAAAAATCAAGACTATAATTACGTATATCTTCAATTAATTCTTCAATTGACAAGGTTCTTGATAAAGTTAAAAAAAATGTTTATTATTTTCTCAATAGTTTTTTTTTTTTTAATATTCACTTTAAGAGAATTTTACAATCTCCCCCGTTGTTATGCTTCTCTTGCTTGACAACGAGCAATTGTCGGGCAGGTGGCAGTTAGCAATTAAAAAAATAGAACAGTCATAGTAAAAAATATATGACGTCTTTTTAAATCTTGAAAATTAAACAAAATAATCATCAATCTATTCTGGAATAATTAAAAAATAATAGTTTATAACTTCTATAGTCCAGAATGATGATTATTGAAATCATAATACTAAAAATAATTCCATGATGCTTCTTAAATTTCCCATATAGGAGTAATAATGCATTATATTCCATTTGGTTTAGATTGATCTATCCAATAAACTTTTGCGCAATATAAATATATTTCCATGGTTCCATCCTTTTATTTAATCATATATTTACTTTCTTTATAGATTTCTTCCTTAGTAAATTTATTTCCATTTAGTACATATTTTCAGCGTTTCATTATTATCTTAATTTTCAGGTTTTCCAAACAAACTTTTATAAGCACGTATTAACCCTTTGAGACGTTAGGTTTTTTTAAAATAATTTCTTATAGAATTATTTAATGTTTCCTTCACAAAGGATATAACATTTACTCTTTTAATATATTTTTATAAAATTATCATAAAGTATACTTGTCTTACTGCTTCTTAATTTTGGACAAGCTTGTCTTACAATATAAAATAATGCATCTTTATTTTTAGATGGCAAACAGTTTTTCCGTTTAAGTTTCTTGTATAATGTCCATACTGCTATTTAATTCATTAGAACAATTCTCTTGTTCAGTACTAATGAAACTGTATCAACAAATATTATATACATTTTTAAAATATTATAGATTGAATATATTTTACTTCTTGGTATATCCATTTTATTATCGCAAAGTTCTAAATTAGACTTTGACAAAATACTTCCGGTAAGAAAACTTTTAAAAAACTAGCACATATTAAATGAAGTTATTAAAATATTTTTAGTTTACACTCTCCTTTTGCAAAATACTTTTTTAAAATAATACCTATTCCTTTTTGCAAATAAAATTATAAGAGAGCACTAAAATAGACTAAAATAATAAAATTAAAATTACAATCACCTTGATAGCTTCTGCATTTTTTAATCACCCCTGATAAATCAACTACAATGGTATTTATATCCTGTAAGAATACCTTATCCTATTGGTTGATTCTTACTTTTAGTTCGATGCCAAATTTGCATGTTTCAGTTTTTGCATGATTAAATTTCAAAATAAAAATTATGGCGTATTAAAACTTTAAAACATATTTAAAAATATTACTTTAAGATCAATTATTATTTTACTAAATTGATTAAATACCTTTAAAATAACTTTTAAAACAATATTTAATAAATTATCCCACTTTTAATATTTAATTTATCTATTTTTATTTTAACAAAATATTTAACTTTTTTATTAACTGTACTCGTCTTTATTGCATTGTTTAAACATGTTATAACGACAGTTAACTTAATATTTATTATTTGCTTTATGGTAGGTAATAATTACATTTAACTCTATAATGCAATTCTACAATATTTTAAAGTTTACTAATAAATTCTAGCAAGCAAGTGTGTGCAACTATTATACATAAGTCACATGATTAATAATCAAGACAGACTATCCTATTTTTTTCTCTGTCTGGGAATAAATAATAAATTGCTACACTTGTTGTATTAAATAAAATAAAAAAATTATAAAATTTGGAAAAATAATTTGGAAAGTATAGAATTAAATACAACTTTCACTACCATAAAAATTACTTTTAAAATATATGACATTAATTATAATTATATGAATTTAAATATAATATTTATTTAACTATAAGTTTTAAGACTATTAAAAACAAACTTTTAAACATTCTTTAAATATTTATAGCTGAGTTATTTATTATGGCCAGCTTTTGCAACCATATGAAATAATATTTTTAACTTTATTTAACTGTTTTAAAGTTATTCATTATAATATTATGCGTTACATATTTTCATTTGGCTTTAAATTGTACTTTAAGATATTATTAACAAAGTACAAATAATACATCAAGAGAACATATTATGAAATTTAAAATTTTTAGTAATTTTCTGTGATAAGCTATTTCTGACCTATAGAAAATGGCACAATATATATATATTGTAACCGGTTGGGTTACATGGTACACCCATAATAATATAGTGTGTGTGCGTATATATATGGAAAATAAAGGAAAAGTAGAAATAAACACAGAATAAATTTTTGTAGATATTTTTTTATATTTCCTAAAATAAAATAATAAGTAAAGGATTAAATAATAACTCTGATTTAAAATAAAAATTGTTTTATAAATTAAACTTTTAAAAGGTCTGAATAAATATAAATATTGTATTATTATTATTATTCTGATTGTGAAATGTAAAAACACAATATTGTTTTCAAAATTTTTTAATTAATTAAAACTACTATTTTCAAAGGGATTAGAGAGCTAAAAATAAAATTTTGTTTTTAATCAAGGTGTTGTTATAACACCTCAGATGATTTTATAAAAAGAGCTGATAAAAAATATCAGCCAGTCTGGATAGTGATTTTTAAGAGAGCAGTCTGCAAGTTGGTTATATATTTGGTTGCAGCTTGTTGAAGTTTGCAGCAATTGGTTTTAGCTGACTGTAGAGTTAGCAGTCCATCTACCATGAATTAATATAGCTGAAGACAGGACAGCATATTCAGAGCTGCTAATATTTTCTTCTCAGGAGTTTGAATTCACTTGGAGAAAATGACCCACTTCTTTGTGCTGTAATTCATAGCCTTAAACAGAGAGAATAGTTGCTTGTCTAAAATTTATTAAATCAAAACAGCTGCTTGCCTGGAACAATCTTAGACAGAAAGAGATCAACTTCAGACTAAGATTTTACCTGAATTACGTACTTTACCTGATGATGACAATTTCCTGGAATGACCAAAAAACAGCTTGCCCAAGAGAGCAGCTGAATAAAGAAGTAGTTATACGTATGCTGCTGTGTAAACTTGCATACAAAAAGTGAGTTGTTTTTCAATAATTTATTTGATGGACATTTTTAAATCTATATTTTTAAATTTAAAGACATTGATAATTCATTAAGAGTTAACTTAATAAAAGCTTTCTAACCTCTGGAAAATTGGCTATATTTTTTTTTGTAAAAGAATAAAAGAAAGCTATAATAGAATTTGTTAAACTGATTTTTTTTTATATATTGATACACACTTATAAGTATGAAATTTATGTGTTTTCCAAATGAATTAAGTATAAAAAAATATAATATTATTGTAACGAGTTGAAATAGATAAAAGTCAGTGTACACGCACATTCATATATGTAAAATTTTAATATTTTTTTTTGATTACAGGCCAATTCTTTTTTTTTTTAAATATTATCAATGGAACAATTTAAATGTTGAATAGTAATTATTTAAATCTCAATGTGATCATTTGAAATTTTGTATTATAATCAAAATCAGAAAATTCACGCACATATGTGTGCATATATATGTCAATTGTATTGTAAACAACAATGCGTGTCAAATAGACACTTATGTGTAAAATTTTGATTAATTTTCTAAATTAAATGTTAATTCAAACATGTTTATTTTGTATCAAGCCACATGCCTGTGTGCTGAATGGGTTTTAAATAAACCTAATTTATTAATCATGTAACTCAATATATACTTTTCAAAATCAGAACCCTTATAAGACCTTAATCATTTTTTTTATTGTTATTAATAAACTTGTATTTAATTGTTAAAAATTGTTTTTATCATCTCTTGTTCACAAACAGTAATAGAGCTTCATGTTCTCTGGGCTAGATTCATGCATGGATAAATGGGGATGTGCACTTAGTGCTTTGGGCATCCAGTGATGATCAATCATCATCCTGGTTGGCACATAAGATTATACTCTTTAAAGCCCATGCACTATTATCTTTTATTTTACTTTAGTCTTATTAAAAATTTACATTTATAGTTGGCCACTACAAATGGTCTGAGCATTGATGATGATCAGCATGTTTTAATGTTCCAGTATTATTGTTTTGATTCCTGATTATTGTGTATTTTAATGGATGGGCACTACGCTGGTGCATCCAAGTTATGTTTAAATAATTGCCCAAGCTGGCAAAGGCTCAATTGTTAGCCTGGTCTAAAGAAGTCCCATTTTCCAATCCTGTCACAAGATGGACTGTTGATTTATTATATTGTGGATCATTCATGATGAGTGATTATTTATTTCTCTTGAGTATTTATTTATACTTACTTTTACTTTATAATGCTGGTTGATTTTATAATTATGCTTTTAGTCGCTCTTCTGAGTTAGCTTCTGATCTCTCAATGTCTCAGAGATCTCAATGTTCTCAGAGATTCTCTAATCTCATGCTTTTATAAAATATTATTATACTTTAATAGTTTTAACAAGGCTGTAAACCTTAGCAATGAGCATCTGAAAAATCGTCACTAGGGACCTCTGTAGGTCTTTAAAACACATGCTTACGCTATGAAGAAAAGAGAGAATCCTTCTTTACTTCGACCTACTTTTATATATAAATAGGTGAAGCAGAAGTGTTTTGATCTAAGAGTGTGAAGCTATTAAATACTTCACTAATTAAGTCCACAATTCTTATAATACATTAATACTCGCGAAATCTTACGATTTACTACAAGTTAATGAAAAGACGCTCATTGCTAAGGTTTACAGCCTTGTTAAAACTATTACTGAAATAATAGTGAGCGTTTAATAAAATTTATAATTACAACTTTAAATTATCATAATATATTTCTTACTATAAGATCTTTTCATTAACTCGTAAGATTTCGCGAGTATTAATGTATTATAAGAATTGTGGACTTAATTAGTGAAGTATTTAATAGCTTCACACTCTTAGATCAAAACACTTCTGCTTCACCTATTTATATATAAAAGTAGGTCGAAGTAAAGAAGGATTCTCTCTTTTCTTCATAGTGTAAGCATGTGTTTTAAAGACCTACAGAGGTCCCTAGTGATGATTTTTTCAGACGCTCATTGCTAAGGTTTACAGCCTTGTTAAAACTATTACTGAAATAATAGTGAGCGTTTAATAAAATTTATAATTACAATTATTATACTTTGTAAATTATTGATTTTTCATTTTAAATTGACTTGGTGTTGATTTTCCATCACCCCAGTTCAATTTTACTTTCTTCCACTTCGATCCCTCCCCCCATCCCATTACAATATATTTATATATAAACAAATTGCACTATATAATACTAAATCATCTATGCACTTTATGATGGTTACACAATGCTTTATTTACCACCCTCTTTTACAGTTTACAGTTTCGATTGCCCCAGCAATCTTCTTCAGAACAATCTCCTAACTTCAAGAGTAGTAAAGTGCATGGATGATTTAGTATTATATGGTATACATTTGGCAATGCAAAAAAATAGTTATTATACTTCTTAAAGTAAACAAATTGCACCAATTCAGAAGGTAAAAGTTAGTCAAAAGGTAAAATTTAAATTTCACAGCCATTGGTTTCACTACCAAGGCAGTCTTCTCAAATACAAAGTAATACAAACGTAACACAAATATATGCTAATTTCCATAATTCTCATTTACTTTCTAATGACCTTTAATATAAAAAAACTCTTACGAAAATTGATAGCTTCAGACTAATAAACTTTCAACAATAGAGAAAAATAATAAAGAGAAAAATTAAAGAATCTTTGTTATTAAAAATTTAAGATTCTGAAGCTATTGTCTTATAGAAAATTAGGTTAGTATATATTTAGGTTGTGTTCATGTTATTTTTTGACAATAAAATCAATGGTGTGAAATTTTAATTTTGGCTAGTTTTTTAAATATTGAATTGATGCAATTTATTTCATTGTTTATGTTAGCTTCTTCACCCCAGTTCAATTTTACTTTCTTCCACTTCGATCCCCCCCCATCCCATTACAATATATTTATATATAAACAAATTGCACTATATAATACTAAATCATCCATGCACTTTATGATGGTTACACAATGCTTTATTTACCACCCTCTTTTACAGTTTACAGTTTCGATTGCCCCAGCAATCTTTTTCAGAACAATCTCCTAACTTCAAGAGTAGTAAAGTGCATGGATGATTTAGTATTATATGGTATACATTTGGCAATGCAAAAAAATAGTTATTATACTTCTTAAAGTAAACAAATTGCACCAATTCAGAAGGTAAAAGTTAGTCAAAAGGTAAAATTTAAATTTCACAGCCATTGGTTTCACTACCAAGGCAGTCTTCTCAAATACAAAGTAATACAAACGTAACACAAATATATGCTAATTTCCATAATTCTCATTTACTTTCTAATGACCTTTAATATAAAAAAACTTATGTTTATAAATTGATAGCTTCAGACTAATAAACTTTCAACAATAGAGAAAAATAATAAAGAGAAAAATTAAAGAATCTTTGTTATTGAAAATTTAAGATTCTGAAGCTATTGTCTTATAGAAAATTAGGTTAGTATATATTTAGGTTGTGTTCATGTTATTCCTTGACAATAAAATCAATGGTGTGAAATTTTAATTTCTAGTTTTTTAAATTTTGAATTGGTGCAATTTATTTCATTGTTTATGTTAGCTTCTTCACCCCAGTTCAATTTTACTTTCTTCCACTTCGATCCCCCCCATCCCATTACAATATATTTATATATAAACAAATTGCACTATATAATACTAAATCATCCATGCACTTTATGATGGTTACACAATGCTTTATTTACCACCCTCTTTTACAGTTTACAGTTTCGATTGCTCCAGCAATCTTCTTTAGAACAATCTCCTAACTTCAAGAGTAGTAAAGTGCATGGATGATTTGGTATTATATGGTATACATTTGGCAATGCAAAAAAATAGTTATTATACTTCTTAAAGTAAACAAATTGCACCAATTCAGAAGGTAAAAGTTAGTCAAAAGGTAAAATTTAAATTTCACAGCCATTGGTTTCACTACCAAGGCAGTCTTCTCAAATACAAAGTAATACAAATGTAACACAAATATATGCTAATTTCCATAATTCTCATTTACTTTCTAATGACCTTTAATATAAAAAAACTCTTATGTAAATTGATAGCTTCAGACTAATAAACTTTCAACAATAGAGAAAAATAATAAAGAGAAAAATTAAAGAATCTTTGTTATTGAAAATTTAAGATTCTGAAGCTATTGTCTTATAGAAAATTAGGTTAGTATATATTTAGGTTGTGTTCATGTTATTCCTTGACAATAAAATCAATGGTGTGAAATTTTAATTTTGGCTAGTTTTTTAAATTTTGAATTGGTGCAATTTATTTCATTGTTTATGTTAGCTTCTTTTGATATTTTATATGTGTGTGTCAATTAAAGACTAAACAAATTTATTTAAATAAAGTACTTTTCTAAAATTACATAAAGTAACAAATTTTAGGTTAGTATGACTGTCAGGTGATAATCATTTCCATAGCTTTGTCTTTATAAATTCATTCTAATACAACAAATCACCCATTTAACATGGAGGCAAAACTCAGTAGCACTACTCAGTGCAAGCCAGAGTAAAGGATGCAGAAAGGTTTATGTTATAAAACCCCTAACTAGGGCCTACTTACCCAATATCTCCAGATTAGTTTTTAGCTTGTGGCTTTCATCAGTGAGGAGCCTTGGTCTTGGTGAAAGCCACAAGCTAGAAAGTAATCTGGGATATTTGATGAGTAGGCAGTAGATAGGGATTTTATGCACAAATCTTTCTGCATCTATTGATTATTCTGGCTTGCACTGAGTGAGAGTTTGTGTGTTATCAACTTTTGTAATCATAAAGAATGGCGATTAAGTGGTGTTTAGTGGTTAAACACTCATTTCTTAATCTTATACAATGTATATTAAAACAAAAATAACTCTTCACTTTAATATCATCCAGTGATTACCAAATGATAGATCATTTAAATCCCCATTATTGGACCAGTCTTTCACTTTTGCTATTATCCATCTAGTAGCCACACTTATTTCCATTTTATTACTAAAGTCAAAAGCCTACAAATTCACTCTAATCTTTTGAACCCAAGATAACTTACATGAAATTATATAGATGTGGTTCCAAGTCAATACCTATATATTTTTAGTCTGCTCAGCTTTTTATTTACTATAAACATTTATACCTCTTGGCCAAAAATGTTAATAATAACAAATCATTCTTTAGCTTACACTATGTTTGATAAAATACTTCACTCTAATTTCAATTATAGTGAGGTTGAGGGATGGGTGATTACCAGATTGTGCATATTCAAATCAGATCGGTTTCTGGCTTTTGCCTTTAAGGTTCAAAGTCTCACTGATAAAGCTAATAAGCCAGAAACTAGTCTGGGTGTGAGGATTTAAAGACATTATCACTGATAAATACTACTTTAGTGAGGAGAAGTATTTGCTTATTCTAGTATCTTAATACCAAACATATAAAAAAATCGTTAATTAAAATGACTACATCAAGAATCTGCATTACTTGTTTTTATTAATTAAAAATTTCCCTTAAATTTAAAAGCTATTTTATATGTAAATTTAACTTCACATAATCTTTTATTTTAATTTTATTTTAGCTTAGTCAATTTTAATTTTTGTTTAAGATATTCTTAAAACTTCCATTTCATTTCACGTTCAATAGATGTTTTAAATACACAGGTAACCCCACTATAACATGACATTCCTACAATATGATTTCACTATATCATGGTTCATGAATTAGGGAAACCTCCCTTATAATATGGCATTCCTACATTACTGTGTTGTGTTAATACAGTTTGAGAGTTGGAGACAATGCAGTATTCATACTTTTGACAATTAGAGAAATTCCCTTATAACAAGGGATATGACTAGAGTTTTTAAGAGTGGATACCATTTTTGTTGATATTTGTCATTTTAGCATGTATGAGATTACTCGTTTAATGATAATTAGTAGTAATAATGAAGAAAATATTATGCAATACTTTTTTTTATTATTGTTTTAATAAACATATTTGTCTTAGTTATCAAATACAAATAGTATAGTTTTTTTTTTAATCTTTGGACCTAATCCTGTTTTTTGTACCAGTTCTTTGTTTCATATAACATTAATTTCCATGACATGCTATTTTTTAGAAACCTGTTGAGTATGTTATATGGGGGTCACCTATGTCTAAATAGTTATAAAAGGAAATAAAGAGAAGTTTGAATTAATTCAGGTGTTTATGTCTAATTAAAAAATATTATAATTTTTAACTGAGATTTAAACTATAATATCTGAATTAGGAATGATATGATAATCTCTGGATGAATAAATAATTAGTAATAATCATTAATTTATTTATCTGAAATGGACAATGTCTAAATTGAGTGTAGAAAGTTTGACAAAATCAAATTGTGATAATGTAATATTTTTTTCTGTTTTATTACTTTGATATATATTTTTTTCAAAAGACATAAATTAGTAATCCATCTTATTTTTCTCATTCATATACCCTTTAAAAAAGAGTAATCAAATAGTAGAATAAACTTACTTATCTTCAAATTAGTTTTTGGTTATTGGCTTTTCTTGTTGGGTAGCACTGTTTAAACCCAACTTAAGGTTTTAAATTCTAGAATACTTACTTGTCTATAGGTATAAAACTAACATCACATGTTCATGTTTGATTACTATGGCTTGCACTGAGTGACGCTACTGTATGGAGAATTTAGCCTCTGTATAAAACTAACATTAGTCAGTAATTATTTACATTGATGTTAGTCAGTTATTAGACACCTTTGCTTTCAATCTAACAAAATAAAGTAATTCAATGAATCATTTAATCTACAAAAACAACAATGTACCTTATATCATCCCATCCGTGAGTCATTTATGACTCACGAATAGTATTATTTATTTGCCACGTAATTGATTTGAAATATACATGTGGAAATCAAACCTAAAAGGGTTAACGTTCGCAAAACAAAAAATCAATAAATTTCTATTTGATTTACAAATATTTATTAAAAGGATTTAATAATTTATTTTAAATATTTAAACAAGAATAAATAATAGAATTATGATCTTTTTTGCACTCTGAAAGATATTTTCATTATTAGTTCAACATCAGATATATATATATTAATAAAATGACAATATTCTTTCCACTCTTATCCGTTTAGTTTCCATTTCTGATATTTCAGAATTTATAGAATAAAAATTCAATCAAGTCACATCAATTCCTTGGAGAAGTAATTTAGATGGCAGGTGATAACAGATGGTCTTTAGTTTAAATAATGGGTATTTTTTGTACGCTTGATCTTACACAGGTATGTCATTAAAACCATATTGTGATAGATGAGGTCGCTAAATGACAATTCCGTGATAAATGTAAAAGGAAAAGGTGAAACCTAAAACAGATGAATATCATGAATATCCTAATTAGATTCTACAACGTAGAAATAAATAAGCGCGAAAGTAAAAAGATCCTATAAAATATTTACAAAACTAATAATTTTTCCAGATGCTATCTTCTCATGTTTTTTACTTCACTTTTCAACTTTACTTTAAAATAGGAATAATATTTAATCTATAATAATAAAAATGATTCCAATTGATAACAAATATAGCACTTATAGAAATACGTATATATACATATAGTGTTAAAACTACAGAATGTTACAAGTTAAAAGTTGATACGTGTATGTTATAATAATAGGGTTAATGAGAAAAAATGGCAACCTTCAACTATTACAATAAAACGGTTTGTCTATAGAAAAATAAAAAGTTAAAGTGGCTGAAATTAATTAAATCTTGTTTGTTTGTTGTTTTTTTAAAAAGAAAGCCCATCAATTTATCATATAAGGTGATAATTTTTTGGTCTCTTAATTCAAGAATCGGACCCAAAATTTACATCATTAGTTCTAACATGCTGTCTGTCAATATTTGGCTACAAAAAGAGCCAAGTCCAGAAAATACTATCCATACGTTTATCCATCCATTTATCTACATGTCTATCTAACTACTTGCCTATCAATCTACCAGCCATACAGCTGTCCAGTCTGCTTGCCTGCATTCTATATCTATTTTTCTATCTACCTATCTACCTACTTACTTACTAATCTATAAATACTGAAATAGATATGAGAAGTAGATAGCATGGGAGAAGGTTAATTGAATGTTACATATCAACATTAAATGATAATACAACCAATTAAAGGTTGTCAAGCGTTGTTAGTCGAGAGGTCAGCGCAACCGCCTTGTAAGCAAGCAATTGGTTGCAGACGGTTGTTGCGGGTTCGCCTCCCGGCTGATGCTATGACATATGGAAAAAATTAAAGGTTACAAAACAAGATTTCATACAATAGAATTAAATTCTGCAAACATATGAAACTTGAAAAAGTAATTAAATAAATTTTGATTAAATAAGTTTTATTTAATATTCTGAAATCTTGATTAAAAAAAGTACGTGAGTTGAAATATTTTGTTTTATTTTGAATTGATTGAAATGTTTGTAAGAAAGAAATCATTTTAGGGATTAGCACTGATTAAAAGTAGAAACTTTATAAAAACAATAACAATTCAACTTCAATACAAATATCTAATCATAAAGAAGGAAATAAACCTCCACAGGCGGTTAAAAGAGATTCTGTCCCTCCCTCTCTCACGTGATAGAATATTTAAAGTTAAACAATATAATTGTCAATTTGAACATCAGACATACAATCAATTCAAGACCAGAGATAAGCATGGTCAGTAGTGGTTGACACATGCTTATGTTTTTAAACTATTACTGGTGGGTGAGTGCATGGAGATTTTAATATGCACTTATAAACAGCATGACTGAAGGTTTTATTCCAGCACATAATAACAACAGATTAAAAATATATAATGTTTTTATTGATGTTGGGTCTGATGTTATTGCAGAGAACAAAATATAAAACAGTTGAATGAGAAGAATGAAAAATAGCATATGATTCAAGATAATGGTTTGAATCATAGGAATATTATCATGAGAGAAGTGGGCTGTGTTCAAACTTGTCCATTGCCAAAATAGAAGAAAATCCAAAAGTATCATCAATGGAGTATGATCAAGCATCAATGAAAAGCAAAAACCTTGAATTGCAACAAATCTTAATAAGATAGAAAATGTTAAATTGAAGATTGTAGATTATACTGCGTGATACAATGAGAAGATAACTGAGTATCTCTCTAAGCTGCTTGCATTTACATCTGTTAATTAACCCATGTTGACATAGCAATGCAATTTAGTTATTCTCAACAAAAAATTTAAAAGTGCAAGCAAGTACAGATCATAAAAAAAAGACATGAAATATATCTACGTTTGCACCATTACAGATTATTTTCAACGCTTGCCCTACTATCATGAAAGCTTGCAAATTAATTGAAAATGTTCTTTGTGATTCATGGCTTGAAGTCATTTCAAATGTTTCCTTATCAGTTTTACCCAATTTAAAACAAAATTTAATAATAATGCTTTGTTCTATTAGGGGTCTGGCATAAACATTTCATATCATAATCTATGATCTAGATATGCTAGTACCTTAAAATTTTGTGGTGAATATCTAAACTATATCATTATGTAACATGTCCATTGGTTTAGATATAGAACTGCTAAAAGTTTAGAGAGAACCAATCACCATTCACCTTTTTATTCCATTCATACTGTATATATCTGTGCATAAGCTGAGTTTTTGCATTGATGTAAAGATTATGTTTGAAACTAACAGATCCCAGGAAAGAAAAAAATTAAATAAATGAGTGTGGCCAAGAGGTCAGCACAGCTGCCTTACAAGCAGTTGTCCCAGGTTTGTGGGTTTGCTTCCCAGCAGATGCTTTGACACATAAAAAAATAAATAAATCATAGTTTATAAAACAGTAATAGCTTTCAATATAAATGTTATGCCATATATAAAATGCAAAATTTCTTTGTAATAAAGTAAATATAAATACATAATAAATTAATTTCGTTTTAATTTTTTAAAAGTAATATTATTAATAAATTAAATAACAAGTAAAGAAATACTTTTAAGATATACAAAAATGATGATATATTTAACATGTATTGAATTTATATCATTTAGCACTACAAAATTTGTTGCCATCACATAGATATACAGAGCATGTCTCAGTGAAAAGGTGACTGTTTTTGTCTACAATTTGCCTACAGTGCCATCTATGAATTAACAATGATTGTATAGTGACATAGCTTAGCTATTTACCACAAGCACGACTGGATCACAAGTTAAGATATGAAGAGTGACATATCTTCAATTCTCTCTCTGCCATCACAAAATCTTATAAACCACTTCAAAACATTCTTATGAATCATGGTCTCAATCTCATACACAATTGGAATCATTTCAAACATTACAGTAACAGTTTTGTCTGATTTTAAACAAAACTTAATGTAAACATGTTCTATTGTGGATTCAGATACAAACTACACTAGTGTCTTAAAATTTTTGAAGTGAAGACTAAACTATGTTTTTGTGTAATGCATGTGTTCATTCAGAGATGGCGCTTTAGGCAACTTGGAAAGATAATCGGTCATTGGTCACCTCTTAACTGGGATTTACTATGTAAATATGTATATGAATTTATATTCTTTTTTATTGTTTTTTTTTTTTTCAAACAATATTTACTAATAAATTAAACAATGAAGATAAGAATACTTTTTAAACATTTCTCTTTGTTATTGATCATTTTTGTGATACAGAAAACATGATACTATACTTATTATAACATCAAATATTGTGAAGCAACTTCATTTTTCAATAATTTTTTTAAACAACATAGGTTATAAGTTCCATCAAATTACACAAATACATTAAGTTTAATTTTGTATGTACTTTTTAATTGTCCTATTATGATAACATTTTGAATGAAACTAGTCATTTGTGTAAAATATTAATCTGTAAAAGGCTGACATTTAAGAGTAATGATGTTCAATCTGCATAAAAATAAATAATTTATTTTTATCTAAGAAGCAAGTCATGCATTTACAATCACAAAATTGAATATTTATTTGTATATTGAATTATTTCCATCATCTAATATGAGTATTGAATGTCTTTAGAAAACTTTAACTTTATTTAAATATTCCAAATACATTCAACTGTTAGTGATAGCACACAGTTTAGTATATGTGCAATATTTCAAGAAGTATTATTCTTCCCTCTTCTTCAAGTGTTTCTGCCATGACCAGTGACAGTACTAGCATCAGAATAAAACCTGGACCCTTAGATTCTTGAGTATTGAATTTCAAGGTAATGCTCTACCCAACTGAGCCATCCTGCCAAAGGCAACAGTCAGTAGAAATTTCATATACTTATCTATGAGATTCCTCCTGATTTCTCTGCTTTTTCCTAAGAGCAAAGTTGATTAGTGATTTCCATACATTATGTATAGTCGCAGTAGGTTGACTTATGGGATTTTTTGCCACTGTCATGTGAGCAGCTTCTTTAAATTTTCTTCTTTGTACCAAATCACAAATCAACTTTGCTCTTAGGAAAAAGTGGAGGAATCAGAAGGAATCTCATAAATAAGTGTATGAAATTTCTACTGATTGTTACCTTTGGCAGGATGACTAGTTGGTTAAAATGTTATCTTAACATATGATTCTCAAGAATCTTAGAGTCCAGGTTCGAATACCATGCTAGTACTATCACTGGTCAGGCCAGCAACACCTGAAGAAGAGGGGAGAATAATATCTCTCAAAACATTGTGTATACAAACCTGTGTGCTATTACTAACAGTTGATTGTATTTGGAATATTTAAAATAAAGTTAATTTTTTCTAAAGACACTCAATACTCATATTAGATGATAAAAATAGTCCAAAATATAAATACAACAAAAACACCATCATCACAAACCTTCAGGAAAACATTGAATATTTATTTATTTAGTGTATGGATTTTTGACAGTATTATCAAAAGATTATAAAGCAACATGTAGAGATTAGAATCACCATTAACTCCACAAGTCTTCCAATTCTATTTTCACAACCATAGATTCAACATTCTTATAAAAATGATAACATATATTAATAAAAAAAATCAAAAGGTTTTAATGCTTGGAAGTTCATAAACAGTTTGAGTGCTGGATGTTCCAAACATGGAAGTAATACAAGAATCTTCCAATTTAGAATCTGATATTCTACCACTAGGTGACACCATAGAGGGCACAACGTTAATTACATACTTCTCTTTGATCAGTGATCCTGCAAAAATTTTACTAGTGTTATGAGATGGAGTGGAGAGTGGTGGGTCATTTGAAAGTCTGTGCTCATATACTCTATACATTGCATATATTGATACAGGTATATAATAATCCTGTATTTCAGTTGTTACTTCATTAAAATGAATATGATAATTAGACTTCATTTGTTCACCCACCATCACAGACTAGTTTTCTTCAACTTGTATCTTTCTGTTCATATGATGTTAGATGAGTATGCTTTGCTGTGAATTTGTACTTCTGTTCTTCTAAAAACTGGCAAAGCATATAGGATATGAAATATACTCTTAATGTATCTGTAAATGTCATATTTATTTATACCTGTGTTAAATATTTTTGAAGGATTTTTGAAGAAAAAAATTATTTACTATAAATTGGTAGATCATTTTAAACATAAATAATAAAGTATTATTTGTGTATATAATAAAATAAAATATAGTATAAGTATACTTAATAATTATTAAAAGATGCAAAACTCTCTATATATATTGCCACTCAGTGCAAAGACACCAAAATGTATAGGTACTGAACTGAGTTCAGACTATGTGACTATATAAGCTAATGAGTTTGGATTGAAAATATTATAGTGTTTTCAATTTAAGACTCATAGTTTTATAGTTAAGTAGAGATAAAAGGTGGTTGCTAGAGGGTTGCATTAGATCCTAAAATCTAGGTGCAGTGCTCTCAGATCCAAGGCTTTTCACTGACGAAGACCACAAGCCAGAAACTAGTCTAGGGATATTGGATGAGTAGGCATTAGATAGGGATTTTATGCACAAGCCTTCTGGCATCCATTGATTACTCTGGTTTGTACTGAGTGGCAATATGTATAGAGAGTTTTTCCTGAGTTATATGCAAGCATATGAAATGGTGATCATGTGATGTATATTTAATAATATTGTCCTGCATGAAATTCATACAACTCAAGTTCAGAATATAACATTTTTGGATCAATCCCAGTTCTGATACTTACAGTGCTCACACTTTTTATAAACTCCCAAAAATAAAGTCATTCAATTGTTTATTTTATTTTATTTAATGACAGTAATTATAATAAGATGTGATTAGTTTTTTTTTGTTTTTGCTTTATTTAAAAATTGGTGAGTGTTGATAGGAAATAATAGCAAGGTGCTAAGATCAACATTCTGTTATATTTAAAATTGATACAGTTTTGTCACAACAATTTATAACTAGAACATTAGCAATTTGACACTACTAAGCCAAAGTTTTACACCACATGTGATGAATGATAGACTTCCAGTCATATTCTGATAAATCTTTTAAGTTCATACATTGTCATTTCACAAGAGGTTAGACACTTTTCTCTTCAAATAGATATTCTAATCTTTTAACTTCAAAAAACTATGGAATAATATTGAAAAATACACATAAATATCTACAGAAGTGCCATGAGTGTAATTATGAGTGAAGTAAAGCATAATAGTCATATAAACTTTGAACATTGTTAAAAGCCTGTATTATTCCATATCATATAGAATGAGCTATCTCTAACCTATCTAAATATTGTACTTTTGTGCTTATACTGCTCACATACAAATAATGCATACTTTAAGATTAAAAAAAAAGGTTCTTGTGTATTATCCTGTCTATCAAGCTCACGGGCATTTCCCCCCTAAATATACAGTTTCAGGACTATAGAATAAATATTTACAATAAAATGGCTAGCAAGAAATGATAATATTCAATATTTACATTTTTTTATTATTGTTTTTAAAAAATAAAATTTCTTACAAAAATTAATTACAATATTTCCACTTCATTTATTATTATTTTTTGTATGACTGCCCTCTGTGAACTAATATATAAATACATTAGAGTTCGTATTTCAAAATAGCCAGATCTGGCTATTTTGAAATATGAACTCTAATGTATTTATATATTAGTTCACAGAGGGCAGTACTGGATTTCTTAACCATGTGGGGTGATTTAATGCTTAATATTTGTATATTTATTTCAGTATAGCATTATGCACTGGGATTATTTTATATATATATAAAACATAGTGTCATATTGTGCTACGAATGCAGACTTTTCAGGAATGCAGGATCCCATATCTTTGGAAATATTCCATTGCATTATGTTCTGTTAAGGGAAGAACCCAAACTTTCATAATTTTGCAAAATGATAGTGACAAAAATAAAGATATTGAGTGAAAAAGCTATGGCAATGTTTGGAGCATGGTCAAGTCGCTTACAAGTTATAAAGTAAATTAAAAAAATTAATAAAGCTTCTCAATGAGATTTATAATCATTTTAGTATTTTTTTAAAAACTTAACAACTAATGTAAATCTGGGTCTCTTTTTACGCGGACTTATTTAAAACGATTTTGAAGTTACGTGATTCATGTTTCACTGGAAGTAGAACTCCAATAATGCGCTATTACTTTACCAGTTTGCAAACGAACGTGTTTTTCGGCAAATAGCAATAATAATTAAAACGTGTATAAAAAAATGTAAATTACTGTACTGTAAATTATGCATAAAAATATATTATTTTGAATAAAATTAAATATTATAGTTAAAAAAGTTTGTCTTGTATCAATTTTTTTCAAATTTGAAATTTTTTATTAGTCATATTTTATTTCCTTATTTTTTTTTTTGCATGAATTTTAAAGTAATTTTACGTTGGTGCTTTGTTTTTATGCGAATTTTGAAAAATCACAGACCGCACCCCCCCCTTTTTTCAATGTAAGTTACGTCTATTTTTGCGCGATTTCGTTTGCACGTGTTTTCTGAGGAACCTATCTATCGCGTAAAACGAGACCCAGGTGTATATTCAATAAAATAAAATTGAAAAAAAAAACAAAACACAAATTATATGCCCCTGAAATTGTATATTAAAAAAAAATGCTGCCAAGCTTGGTAGACAGAATAATGCACAAATACCAAAAAAGTATTATAATAATATATAAAGAATATTATCTATAATAGTAAAAAGAAACAAGAATAATACTATAAAAAAGTTATTTTATGATTCATTTTAATCATACAAACCTAAAACTTCCTCATCACTTTCATTCTATCATCTCTATCTTCCACATCTAGTTCATCACTATTTTCTTTATAAATCGCCCCATATTCTGTACCATCAATGGCATTAGAAATTCCAGACTTCTTGAAAGATTTTATAATGATTTTTTTCTTGACACTGTCCTTCAATTTCTCCACACGATCACCCACCTAACTAATACTGGCTTTTTTTATTTCTCATGTTGGTGGTAAATAATGACTTTCTGAGACCATGTAACTTCCAATTTTCTCTATACTACATGTATATAATACACATCCCATTTTATTCATTTTAAATCTAGAAAAAACATTGAGATATATGCATGAAAATATGCAAAATGAATGTTATTCTCCCGTATTTTATTAATTCTATAAAGTGGGAAAATTTGGGTTGCATGTGTTAATGCATATAGCAAAAAATATATAAAAAGCAAAATTTCTATATGCATTTTATTAACAATTTATGGCAAGCTATTCAAAAGTTTATGATATTACTTCAAATTTTGATTATTTGGTTTTCAATCAAATGTAGGATATTAATGCACATTAAATCATTTAGAACAATGAGATTTTTTTAAACCAGAAGGTTAATTAAGAAAATGCTATGAATATTCCAATGCAAAAGCTTTGAAATCAGGACAATACTGCAAAGTGATTAATTAAATCTCATGAAAAATTCAGATATTACTATTTTCCTGTAGAAATTTTTAAAAAATAACACTATCTTGCGATGCTATCTATAAATAAGATTCACACCTTAATAAACAATAAACAGCAGAATGAATCATATATAAAATTTAAATGGAAGTAATACTCTAGACAAACCGTATATAAATAACGTTTACTGCCATATCCTTGTTATTTAGACATACTTTCCAGGATTACTATTACTTCCGTTTAAATTTTATATACATTTAGCGATGCTTTTATATTTGCAAATACTTTTATGGTTGTACTTGAATACAAGTATAATATAAATACTGAACATTAGATGGAATTAGAGTAGATTTGAACACAGACTTTCAAATTACCTTCAACTAGCCATTATACCTTATGTATGTGTGTAGGAGACGATGATCTGGACCAACGGTTGAGTGCTAGTTTAGCGCAAAATACGGATATTGGACATCATTTATCTTTTTCAAATGTATATGATCATGTGTATCGATTATGTAAAATGGAGTGGATAGTTGAAGAGGCTTGAAAGTCTATATTCGAATCTCTTCTAATTACAACCAAAGGTTTTATCTATATAACGCTTGAACATATATCATTGTAGTTTATATTTTAATTGATAAGACCAAAGATAGGTTTATTATAATCCGTAAATTTAAAAATGTTCAGTATAATCGTTTTTAATTTATTTCATCCATTTATATAAATAACTGATTGTAACGCTTAAATGTACGCGATTTGGATTTTAAACAATCATTCTCTTTCATTTTTCGTAAAATGGCGAAGACTATATAAACATCTTCGACGTTAGAGTGACAAAAAGAGTATAGAGATTCGAATAATTTTTTCAGAATAATCTTATGTAAATTAGATATTTATTTATGTAGCGCGATGTATATAAATTGTAATAAACTAAAGATCAGAATAGTCTTATGTTAAATATATTACATATTTTCAGATTTTTAAATTAATTTTTATATATAATATACTTCATAGTGGGAATTGAAATCAACACAGCAAATCTTCGTCAACCCCCCCCCCCCTCATATATATGTATAATATTAGCAAAGATAATAATAATGGTAATAAAATATATCTAGAAATCTGATTATTGGGATAATCCGTGTATACATGCACGCACACATATTAAATTGTGATAACTTATTTTTATCAACTTCTTCTTTTGCCTCCTAATAATTAGCACACGACTTAAAAGTAAATCATTCTAAAATAGTTTTTTTTAATTTTATTTAAATGAGAAATTAACGAAGGGAAAAGAAACAAAGTTAATTTAATAATTATACAGAAGTACGACATATTGTTAAACTTGAGACTAAATTAATCCAAATTGGCTCGTTACAAAATTGTTAATAATCCACAGGCAGTAATGTGCTTTTAAGATATTTTTAGAAATGAATGATATAATTAATAAAAAATAAATAAATTTCATAAATAAAAATAGTCTTCGCCTTTTTAAAATTGAACAAAAATAATTAATAGCATTCAGTACTCTTTGAATTTGTTTTTACGTAAGTAGTATATAAATAAATAATTTATTTCTTAATTCATATGTATATCATTTACTCTTTGAACGACATGAATAAAAAAGGTGTGTTAATAATAAATATACAGTATATTTACTTAACCAAAACTAACATAAAACAGTGCTTCTATAAATGAGAAAAATTAGACATGTGTGAACGCTTCTGAAAAAGTATGGAAAAAGAAAAATATCTCTAACAAATTTTTGCCCGTTTCTTTAAAAACAGTTTACAAAATTGTAGTAAATTAAATATGTTAAATTTTAAATTTATGATTTAGATATTCGTTATATAGGGATATAACTAGCATATATACCCCTGCATTCAAACATATGACTGTAATCATCGGCAAAAAAAAAAATCTACGCCAATTAGTTAAACACAATTCATTTATCGATGTGTATTATTGTTAGAAGAGATAATAACAGATTAACAATTAAAATCTTAAACTGGATTCCAAGATATTCCAAAGACCTAGAAAAAGACCACATGTGAGATAGACGGATGAAATTAGAAAGTGTGCTGGGATGATGTGGAAAAAAAAGACTAGAGATCAGAGAAAATGGGTTGAACTTGGTGAGATTTTCATTCTGCAGTGAATCAATAATGGATGATGATGATGATGATTGGGAATATTTTGCAGTACATGACTGCCCTGCTACTGAAAAATGTTGTGTGTTAGATATTTTAAAAATATTATTTAATAATACATCAATTAAGGCTTTTTTAGATAGTTATCCCATAGCCAATCTAATTAGATATCAAGTATTGATCAGTAAATGGGTTCTGGGATTAACTTGGATTGTTTAGATTAGTCTTAATGCATTGATTGTAAAAATATACATATAAAATTGCAATATGCTAAGACATAACCTGTTGAGGAAATTGTCATATTTCTATGAGTGTGTTGAGAAGGTTGTCATATTTCTGAAAGGATATTAAGGAAGTTATCATATTCCTATAATCCTATATTTCAGTGGTGTGCAGTAAATCTTATTACACTTACAAACCCCTTCTTCAGACAAAAATTCAAAGCAAGCCATTATTTGTTTATAATCATGATTAAATTATAAATACAAGTATGTAAGGATATTGATAATAAAATGATTGTAGTTCGAATTAATATATAAATTTATATTTCCTACTATTTTAGTATTTAAGTTGATACTTTGAATCAAATTGTATACTTACAAAAGAAATTATGATACATTCAAAAATAATTTTATTCATTTTTAAAAAATAAATTCTTTAAAAAAAACAAAACATCGTTTTTTAAAACTTAAGATGTTTTTTTAAAGAATTTTGTGCGTCTCTGACGTATCATGACCCATGGGTTGCACACCATTGTCATAGTTTTTTTTTTTTTTTAATGTGGAAGCGAACTCCGGGGCAACTGCTTGTAAGGCGGCTATGCTAACCACTCGGCCACCAGCGCTTGACTACCATTGTTATAGTTTTTTTTTTTTTTTTTAATGTGGAAGCGAACTCCGGGACAACTGCTTGTAAGGCAGCTGTGCTAACCACTCGGCCACCAGCGCTTGACTACCATTGTTATAGTTTTTTTTTTCTCAAAGTAACCTTTATTAATAAAAGACTACAAAAATTTTGGGGACACTTACCCATTGAGGAATACACAGTGATTCAATGTAACAAGGTAAAATGTACATATGTTCAAAAATAATTACATCCATAAAAATTGCTATAATGTGATTAATGTGTATCTGTATGTGGATCCACATGGCCTGGCCATCAAGAAGTTAACCATCACCCAATGGTCTCACCCCTGGGGCCCCAAAGCGAAGACTCAAATGCTTCAGCTGAATGGGTGAAGTCTAGCATTGTGCCAACTACCACAACAGGCAGCGAGGTCCAAGGCCCAAGTTCACCAAGCAATAGACTCTCGAACCACAGCCGAGCCATGTCAAGACAATTCTGAATACCTCTGTCTCCCAATTAGCAGTCCAAATAAGCAGGGACCACAATCGGTCTACCTGCAACGATAATACAACTTTAATAATATATTCAGAACTCTCAAAATCCATTTTAAGTCAATTTAAAGTAGACAATAATAAAAATATATGGAGTACAATTATTGGAGGAAACACCTCTTCACTTTATTTACGACTAAATTGTGATATATTAACCTACCTATTTCATCTAAGTAATTTGGATTTGCTAAAAAAAAAGTGAATGGGGGGGAGAGGAGAAATTTATATTATTGGAAATTATTATTATTTTTTGAATATATAAATACAAATACAGAGGTAGATAATATTTAATATATCATATATGAGCTGTAAAGATAATAAGCAATAAACAAACTCAATAAGTAATGAATGCTGAACAAAGTAATTGGAATGGTATAGACATGTGTAGATGATGTCACAGGAAAGAATAATAAAACAATGATTAAATAGAATACCACCAGGAAAAAGAGGACATCTAAAAAGAAGCTGGAAATAAGGAATAGATACAAAAATTAGAAATTTGCAGGAAGGTTCATGTAAAAATTCTAAAGCACATAAAGATTATATATATGCCATTATTATTTAGGATGAACATATAGCATACTGAAGAGAAGAAATTATAATAAATAATATGTAATAATTTACTAAGGCTGTAACCTTAGAAATAAGCGTCTGAAATCTGGACCAACTGATGATTGCTGGTTTAGCATGAAATACGTTTATTGTTGAATATTTATCTTTTCGATATATATGTGTTCAAGTGTATCAGTGTTATGAGATACAGTGGAGAGTAGTGGGTCATGTGAAGGTCTGTACTCATATACCCTATATATTACATATATTGATACAGTTATATAATAAGCCTGTATTTTAATTAGTAAATAATGTAGTTTGTTCAAGTATTAATCACATCAATACAAGTCTAATGAAAAATAATATTTTCACTTCAATTATTAAGAAAAGATTTTACATTTTTATTTATTCAAAATGAAATGCAACATAATAAAATTATATCAGAAATAGTTGAAAGCTAAACAGATATTATATAATAATAAACTAATTTAAAAATTTCTACAAGAAATTGACTGAAATAAAATTAAAAAAATAATAACATTAATATTATATACAAGAATTTTGAAGAAATATTCAAAAAAATATATAAAAAGTCACAAGAAAACATTGGGATTAAAAATAATAATAAAATGAGAAATATAAATTGGAGAAATAAAAAAACATATTGAAATAATATAATAAAAAACAAAAAAGCAAAAACAAATTATGGAGTGTAAAATAAATAAATAAAATTAATTATAAAAATAATATTAATATTGTATCAGATATTGAAATGTACAGATAATCAATAAAATAATAGAAAGTAATGAATTGCCTATATTATCAGAAACATTTATACTAAGACTCGTTTTTAAATCTGGTGATTAAAATAGTTTTAGGTTATATTTTTATTGATTCAATAATTAAAATAATAGAAAATTATATTTATAAAATAATCAAAAATGTAAATAAAACCAATCTGGATTCACAGAAGAAAGAAATGATATGTTATTACTGGAGATTTTTTCAGATAATAATAAACTAAATGTTAAAAATTTAACTATAATTTTTTTAGATTTTTATAAAGCCTTTGACATCATCAAACATAAACATTTGATTCATAGATTAGAAAATTATGGAGTTAGAGAAAATTTGCGCTGTTTTTTTTTCAAAATTTATTTAAATAATAAATATGGTGTATCGAAAATATCAGATGGATTGAATTATGAACATGGATTTCCTTAAGGTTCTATACTTAGCACATTGTTGTTTCTAATTTTCATAAACAATCTAGAAAATATTAATATTACATGATCACCATCTCTTATGCTAGCACATAACTGTTATTAAACAGGCAAAACTCTCCATACAGTAGTGCCATCCTGTGCTGACCAGAGTAATCAATGGATGCCAGAAGGCTTGTGCATAAAATCCCCATCTAGTGCCTACTCATCCAATATCTCCAGACTAGTTTGTGGCTTGTGGCCTTTGTCAGTGAGGAGCCTTGGATCTGAGAGCACTGCACCTAGATCTTAGGATCTAATGCAATCCTCCAGCAGCCATCTTTTATCTCTACTTAACTACAAAACTATGAGAATAAAATTGAAAACAATAATATTTTCAATCTAAGCTCAATAGCTTATATAGTCATATGTCTTTGAACTCAGTTGTTAAAGAGCCAAAAGACACCAAAATGTATGGTTTCTGAACTGACTTCAGATCCATATGACTATATAAGCTATTGAGCTTAGATTAAAAATATTGTTTTCAATTTTCATTCTCATAGTTTTTTTAGTTAAGTAGGGATAAAAGGTGGCTGCTGGAAGGTTGCATTAGATCCTAAGATCTAGGTGCAGTGCTCTTAGATCCAAGGCTCCTCACTGACAAAGGCCACAAGCCAGAAACTAGTCTGGGGATATTGAATGAGTAGGTACTAGATGGGGATTTTATGCACAAGCCTTCTGGCATCCATTGATTACTCTGGTTGCCACAGGGTGGCACTACTGTATGGAGAGTTTTGCCTGTGTAAATATTAATATTGAAGGATCATTATGCATTTACATAGCAATACTGATATTGCAATTAAAAAATGTGAAGAAAGCTTGAACAAAATTTTCCTTTGGTATTTTGACAAAGGATTTTATATAAATGGAGGGAAAACAAAATGTATGTTGATATTATTCATATGATTGTATATATAATAACAATGCAATAAGTGATGACGATAAATGTATAAAAATTAAACAAGTGAAATATATTAAATATCTTGGAATGATAATAAGTAATAAAATCTTTTGGGAGCGTATTACATACAAATTGCCTTAACAACAGTTTGCGATTGTTGATTGTTATCTATATTAGGATTGTCTAAGTGTCGACTAGTTTCTAATGATTAATTAATAAATTTATATATTTTATAACAATGTCCTACAAAATCAAAAATATATTTTTAAAAATATTCTTATTGTAATATGTAAGTCTTGATGTGAATCTTATTAAGATATGAAATAATTTTTTATGGTTCTGCAAGCTTTTCTAATAGTAGTAGATTAACATTACTGCAAAAAAATAATTGCTCTAATAGAAGAAAATTATATATAAAAAAAGTAAAAAACTTAGCTACTAAAATAATCTTTTATTATTTAATAAACTTTTTGAAAATACAATTATACAAACAAAAAATGATAGTACTTTCAAAAATCTTATACAAAACAGTTTAAAACATGTCTAAAAAAAGAAATACATACATAGTTTCAAAATATTGTAATAAATATGGAATTATAATAAGAAATCGTTATATTCCTAAACTGTTCAATAATTTACCTATTGAATAAAAAAACTTGCTTGTAACATAAAAAATCAAATTAAAATTTATTAAAAAAAAGAGAAAAGGTAATATTTTATTATATAACAATATATAAATACATGAAAGTCATCAACATTTAAATAATATTAAAATTAAATTGAAAGGCTGCAAATGCACTTATTATAATTATAATACTTATCTGACAGCCAATCACATGACAAAGAATTTTACAAGAAAAGGATGGTCCACTCTTTTCTCTACTTGTCTTTCTATATATCTAAGCTAGTCTGAAGCATTTAGGTTTGAAAGCATGAAGCTTTAAATATCTTCACATTTAACTCTCTTTTTTTTGTAAAATTCTCTGTCATGTGTTTACAGTGTGATCACTATTCAGACAGCCATCATAACATCTGATTGGCTGTCAGATAAGTATTATAATTATAATAATGCAAGAGATTTGCAGCCTTTCAATTTAATTTCAACTGTCTGCCTTTATAAAATAAAGATTATTTATTAATATTAATAAATCTGTTGTCATGGCAACCTCCTTTTAACAATAAAGATGGAAATCCATCTTTATCTGCAGTTTAATAAGTTTATATAGACTTTGAAAATTGCAACTAGATTACGAGAGTGAAATTATTAATTCAAAGAAGATTAAATAAACTTTATTAAAGGTTATATTTATATAACCTGTTCTGAAAGCAGAATAATAAATAATCAATTATAATTTTCAAATTACATTCATAACATCGAAACTATACTCCATCTATATATTACTTAGATAATGAAGCTAATAATGCTTGACTAGATATATATGTAACAATATATGTATAATATGATGCAGTCAATATTTTCATTATATGTAAATATTTTATTGAAATCCAATTTGCTGTCGTTATTATTAGCATACTTTGTATTATATTTAAAATCGAAGAAAATGTAAACATATAAACTATATTTTTTAAAAAATTTCTGTATAGAAGTGCAACTAAGGCTTCTCAGGAAAAGAATGATATTTGTATAAATATATTTTAACCTGTATTTAACCTGTATAAATGAATGATTAAAGAATAAAAAAGAGTTGTTTAATGCTAAAATAAAAATAACAATATTGAGCATTTATATAGACTGATAAGAAGAAGAAATTTAAAAAGTTTTTAAAATGACACATTCATACTAATAGTTTTAAAAAAGTACATTTTTTTTTATTGTTACATTTTTATTTACAACTATCAAATTCACCCCACTCACAACTTTGGCACCATCCACCTCAGATAAATATAATAATAATTATTACTAATCATTTACTGAACTAGAGATTATCTCTAGCACAGATATAAACTTTAAACCTCAGTTAAAGATTAATATATCTGATTTTTTTAATTTTAAACATACACACACATGGAGTATCCACCTTTCTCTTTCCTATGTGCAATATCTTTATAGATATATTAAACAACCTTTATACTTCCTCATTCTTTTTAAATTCATATAAATAAAGATACAATAAAAGATAAATGACCCCTAAGATGCATTCTATGCTGAAACAGCAAAACAAAGAGAAAAATAATTTTATCGGCATCATATATAAATTGTTCAACTCTATTAGCAATAAACTCATATCTGATACAATTTTAATATTGGTAATATGCAAAATATGCTCCAAGTTTTTATCAATTATTCAATCTATTTTTCTATTTAGAAAATGTCATTTAGGAAAACAATTGTTCGCTCTTATATGTGTAATGATCTTTTTAAAAGTAAAAATGAATCAACACATTCTATCAAATATTGTTTTTATTCTATACATTTTTTTTTCTCATGTGTCATAGCATCAGCCGGGAAGCGAGCCCGCTAACCCGGGACAACTGACCGACTATATTTTGAACATGTATATGTGCCAGATTACAAACTGTCAAGGGCAGGAGTTGTCTTGTGGGCAGGGCTAGCATATAAGGTTGTGCAGAGCACAAAGGAACTTCATCATGGGAGCAGTAAGACACTCAGATAATTAATAAAATCTATATGTAAATGAATATGTTTGCATTTTCCAATCACTTCTAGAAATATGTTCCGAGTATAAATATTTTTTATTTAAATATGAGAGGAATATTTTTTAACTTATTGTGGCAATTGCCTGAGCTTTGAATTTTGAGACTTGAAATATACTATGTATTTACTCTTACCATTATGCTAAATCAATCGGGCCGATGCCATTTTCCCACGATCATTAATAAAAGTTATATATAAATATTTATTTTTCTGAATTACTTTATTGTAAGAAACACATTATGATTATAAATATTTTTTATTTAAATATAAGAGGAATAATTTTTTATAGGTTTGTCACAATTGCTCAAATCTCAAAATATACTTCATATAAACTCTATCTTTGCTGTACTTCATATTGTTAGATTATAAAACATCAAAGGGGGAAACAGAGATTTATAGAATTGGTTACTAATGTTTTTTTTATTTATAAATATTTGTTTAAACAAGCTAAATATAACTCAGAATATAAATCCATTTTCTGGGAGCACAAGTAAAAGTCTGGCCTCATTTTCGATCCAATAAATCTGAAAATTATTATTATTATTTTTTTAAGTGTCAACGCATTGGCTGGGAAGCGAACCCCCGGACAACTGCTGGTAAGGCAGTTGTGCTAACCACTCGGCCACCAACGCTTGACAAATCTGAAAATTATTTGCATGGAGCTAAATCACAGAAAACGTAAAAAGAAAGGGGAATGGTTTATCATTAACAACAATAAGGCTATTAATAAAAAAAGAGAATAATGTCAACTCTCCAACAAATGGAATATTGAAATTATTAATTTAAATAAATTAGCATTGTACCTACAGCACAGCCAGATACCCCATAAGTGTCATGAATCCTCCCTCAGCCATAAGCACATACAACTACAGTTAACAAAATTAACATATGGAATAAACTTTATTTAACTAATGTTCGAAACGTTCAAGCAAACTAATTCTATAAAAGTTATATATATTTCTTATTTTTTAAAAATAAATACTAAAGCTAATTGTATAAAATTTGTATTTAAATTGCAACACTTATTCTAAGTGCTTTCTAAAAAATATCAACTACATTAAAAAATTGTCAAACATCCAACAAAATATACTCTGCATGTTTCAGCGAAAAAGATAACAATTCTCTCTCCAAGTGTCTTGCAGGTTAAGACGTATATTACCCAGTGATACAGTAGCCATCACAAAAATCTTAAGATACTAGCATGAGTGGATAATGACTTATAACATGAAATGTGACATGCTTCATGTCTTAATCATTGATGGAACAATTCACTATCATTAAACTTTGTTTTAAATTGAGAAAAACTGTTCCTCAAATAGTCAAAATAAGAGTCATAGATCACATGATCCTATTCTCTTAAGCTTGTAAGTTATAAACAATGAGGATTGCCAATTCCTGAACAAGCTTTGTGATAAATGCTTAGCTAGAGAAAGCATTTAAAATATCTCCATCAGGACCCCTCCCCCCAAACCGGACCATGGTTTCATCTCTGGCACTCCTCAAATGTTCCAAATGAGTCATATTGTGTATATTTCAATAGATTTGTGAGTTCCACGAATATTTTGAATTGATTTGTCAGATTCAGAATAACGAGAAGAGCACTAAAGATGAAAAACAAAACTGTGAATATAATCCATTATCCAGATACAATAATACCTTAACATTTTTGTGATGAGTATATCACTATGTAATACATGCATTGATTCAGTTCAGACTGCTTAGAAGGAAAACCAATGACTTTTCCACTTGAACATACTGTTTAATTTTACACATAAGAAATAAATCAATGTGTATATATATATGTACATATATTTATACATATTATTTACACTTTAATAAGAATAGTAGTATTAGTACTAATAGTAGTAGCAATTTGTTTCTATATATTCCATAATGTTACAAAATATATGGAGTAATTATTATAAAACTATGTAGAGATAGAAATAATATAAAATTAAATTTATTAAGGCAATTGTAATTTATAATAATTAAAGGAATGGACAAGAACAGAGAATGGAAAATGGGGAAGTAGAAAAGTGGATGTATTTAAGTGTTTTATTAAAGGGAGAAAAAAAGGTATGGCTAATAGAGAATTAAAGATGAAACAAAAAGCTAAATATAAAATGGGATTGATTTAAAATCTGTTTTTTATATAACAAATATAAAGAATGTAGAATAGCTTGGAAAGACATGATTTGTACTTGCTTTAATATTCAGAAATGACACAACACAGAAAAACAAATAGATATGGAATAGATGATGAATTGGAGATAGAAAATGAGATTATTCAAAGAAATATAATATAGATTTTAGTAAAGACTCAATTAAAATTTGTGGGGGTGCTGCTTCAGAAAATTTTTAGACGTTGCTTTAATATAAAAAAAAGCCAACATTTGCATAACAGAGCCAGCAATGTGTGAACAACAGTGCCCTCTATACATAGTGTGCAGTTTCTGATCTCGGATATATGCATAAGTTTCATACAAGAATTTTCGTAATTTTTTCATGAACTAGGGAATAGCTATTGACATTAAACATATATTTTATATAATGTATATATAGAAAGCATTAAAAAAAGACTCATTGTATTGAATGTTATAAGAGGGGGGCTGTAGTTTCACAGTGCCTACAATCAAGCCATGCCCAATAGATTTACTTTTAAATAGAAAAATGTATTTTTTTTAATATTTTGAATAAAAATAGACTAATAAAAGCAATATTTAATTAGATTATGTAACCAGGACAAAGAACAGGTGTGCTATAAGGATTTTGAAGTAAGTGAAAAATTTATTTTAATGAATTTGTATATAAAGAATATATTGCAGATCCATAATCACAAAGTAAAGAAAAAGAGGATAGATAAGTTAATTAAAGAGAAAAAATATGGAAAATAAGAATAATATTAGAATAAATATATCAAATACAATGATATAAAATAATACTAGAGAGAACTTTTTGTAATTTATAAAAAAAAAATAGGATATTTCAATAGCAAATAAAAGATCACATGATCACCATCTCTTATACTGGCATCCATTGATTACTCTGTTTGCCACAGGGTAGTACTACTGTATGGAGAGTTTTGCCTTGTTTACAAAGAAAAGATATTGAAGTGAAATAAGAATTTGATGTATATATGAGATTTATATGGATATCGAAGAGAAAATATATTTATTTTAGGAATATGAGATATTAAAGATGAACACAGCATAAGTTATACTGGGTGTGGAAATAATTTTGTACATTTGATGTAATAATTTTTAAGAATTATTTATAATACTTCTCTTAGTAGCTTTCAGGAATAGATAAATTTATGTTTACTACATTATATTCCTTGGGATTCATTTATTATTTTTGAAAAAATGTTATTTATGTTGTCAATATAAAATCTAATTATTATTAAAATGATTTTTAATTGCTAAGAAAAAATAATTAAAATGTCTTCTATTTTTTAAAATGTATAATAAATTAGTTTTAACAAACAAAATAAATTATTAAATAACAATAACAACAACAATAATTTAAAAACATTTTATATAAATAAAACATATTAAAACAACGATTTTTATGGATATAAATGACATTTTCTGAGATCACTTATTAGTAATTCATAGTGGTATTGTACTGACATTTAAACGGGGTTGCACCACCCATTGACTGGGTAATAAATGTTATTATAAAAAGTGTTGTAAAGGTCCTATAAGCATTGATGTATAACAAGATTAAAAGTTTAACCAATAGAAATAAGGATAGAAAAAATTTTAAATTTAAAAGTGGAAGTGGAATAATAATAGCTAAAAGACAATATAAAAATCAATACCTATTTGAAATAATGAGTTTCACTATTTTTTTTTCAAATGGAAGATAATTTATTAAACCATCAAACATCAAATGATTACCATTCTTTATGCTAACACAATCTGATTTTCACAGAGGCAAAACTCTTCATACAATAGTGTCACTCAGTGTAATCAATGGAAGCAGGGAGGTTTGTGCATAAAATCCCTATCTAGTGCCTACAAGTTTCTAGCTTGTGGCTTTCATCAGTGAACTACAAAAATAAAAGGTGGCTGCTGGAGGGTTGCATTAGATCCTAAGATCTAGGTGCAGTCCTCTCAGATCCAAAGCTTCTCACTGATGAAAGCCACAAGTTCGAAACTAGCTTAAGGATATTGGATGCATAGGGACTAGATAGGCATGAACCTTCCTGCATCCATTGATTACTCTGACTTGCAATGAGTGGTGCTACTGTATGGAGAGTTTTGCGTCTGTGAAGATAATTTATATCATCATGTTTGTTGACAGAATTTGGTTTCAAGTGATGGCAAGTGTAATCCAGTTGAAGTTAGTAAAATAATTAAACTAGTTTTAGCTAAATTGGACAAAATCAGCAAAAAAAAAAGTTATCAGTAATGATAAATCCAGATAATATGTAATTTATAAAACTTATTAACTTTATATGTAATAATAAATAAAGCAAGTCATATATAACGTGGCATTGCTTTTAAAAACTTGTATTTATAAATATGTAATATAGGGAGCGCACCAATAGCTCAAACAAGCTCTTATTTAATAAGTGCGGCAAGAGAAAATATTTAAAATTTCTATCTAGAATATTCTTATCCCCAAACCAATTGTGGTTTTGAGCTTATGGATGACTTCAGTGAGGAGCTAGAACATTCAGACATTAGATCTAAAATATCAACTAAAAAACCAGCACTTATTTAATACATAATTATTGAAAAGAAAATCTGAAATTTTCAGACCCAAAAATGTCTTTAAATCCAGCTATCTAACTCAAATAGCTACATGGGACTGAACCAAATTCAGATCTACCATATATTAATAGCCTTATTTTCTTCTCAATAGTTACATATTAAATAAGGGCTGTGTTTTGAGTTGATATTTTAGATTTAGTGTCTGAATGTCCTAACTCTCCACTGAAGGAAGTCATAAGCTCAAAACCAATTGGTCTGCGTGAGAATATTCGATATAGAGATTTTAAATATTTTCTCATACTGCACTTATTAAATAAGAGCTTGTTTGAGCTATCGGTATGCTCCCTATATTAACTTTATATGTGTAATGATTTTTTAAAAAATAAAATGCTGCAACTGTATATAACTTTTAATGTATTTAGATTTCAGAATTGAATCTTCATGCTTCTAATAAAGCCCTACTATTAGGAACCCAAAAAAATTGTGCATCTTATAAACAGTAAATATTCTCACAGATACTTATAGATATCTTATACGAATGCAATATCTTCAAATGGTAATCCAGTGACAATTTCATAATTAACTTTATTAGTTATCTCCTTTATATTTAATTATTTATAATATTCCAAAAACTTGAACTAAGTCAAGCCACTATAAAAAGATATTTTTAAATCCAATATATATATATATATGAAAACAAAAAAGCAAGTTAAACTTGCCAATGCTTGTATTTATGATCAACAGATGGCGTTTTACCAAAAACAATGTCAAAGCATGTTTGTTTACATAAATGTCAGAGTAAGCATTCACTACCTATGTCGTTAGTTCCACCTTCAGATCATGATTTCAAGCTGATTTTGCTATCATCAGAGAAGGACAGGAAATAAGAAACTAGATCTAAACACTAAACTCTGAGCGTTTATGAAACAATTTCTATTCAGCTTACAAGCATGAATTTTTTAGACACGTAATGTCGTCAAAATCAGCATAGCAAGCCAGATAGCTATATGGGTCTGATATCAGTTCAGTATCTCCACATAGTAGAAGCCTCTGCAATATATATCGTTGCAAGAAAAAACTTCAAAGGTACATTTATGAAAAACAAAAAAGCAAGTTAAACTTGCCAACGCTTGTATTTATGATCAAGAGAGTTTAGTGTTTAGATCTAGTTTCTTATTTCCTGTCCTTCACTGATGATAGAAAAATCAGCTTGAAATCATGATCTGAAGGTGGAACTAACGAAAGAGGTAGTGAATGCTTACTATGACGTTTATGTAAACAAACACGCTTTGACAGTGTTTTTGGTAAAATGCCATCTGTTGATCATAAATACAAGCATTGGCAAGTTTAACTTGCTTTTTTGTTTTTCATAAATGTACCTTTGAAGTTTTTTCTTGCAATGATATATATTGCAAAGGCTTGTACTATGTGGAGATACTGAACTGATATCAGACCCATATAGCTATCTGGCTTGCTATGCTGATTTTGAAGACATTACGTGTCTGAAAAATTCACGCTTGCAAGCTGAATAGAAATTGTTTCATAAACGCTCAGAGTTTAGTGTTTAGATCTAGTTTCTTATTTCCTGTCCTTCACTGATGATAGCAAAATCAGCTTGAAATCATGATCTGAAGGTGGAACTAATAGAAGATGTAGTGAATGCTTACTCTGACATTTATGTAAACAAACACGCTTTGACGGTGTTTTTGGTAAAACGCCATCTGTTGATCATATATAAATATATATATTGTAACTGAATAGTACTGATTTTATGCTCAGTGACTTCTCACCAGAATTATAATGCAAAATTAATTAACTGCTGGAAACAGGGTGAGATACATAGTTTATAAAATATGCAAATTATTACAATGAGAAACGTGAATTATAAAAGTCAGATGTTACAATGTTTTGATAAAGGGATGCACGACTCCTTCTTGATAATTGAATTTAGGTCTCTTGCAAAAACTCAGGACTCCTTGAACACCCTCTTACAGTTATCCTTCTCTGTGCATGGTCTTAATAATAGAAAGGGAAAACATGTCCTGCAGCAAGATCATGCTTGAGTAAAATTGACTTATATTTCCAGTCTTGTTTTACCTTCTGACTATTACAATTTGCATTTCTAGTTACAATAATTTGCATATTTTATAAACTATATAATCAGCCTGCTTCTGGCATTTTTAATTATGATTCTGGAAAGAAGTCGCCAAATATTATCTCAGTGTTGTTAAGTTAGAATATATATTTGGTTTAAAAATATTTTTGCTTAGTGACTTGACTCAGCGAAAGGTTTTGGAATATTTCATTAGGATGTGAAAAGAGTGTAAAGTTAAATAATTATGTTATTTATATTATTGTGTATAATTTTTCAGGTAAATTATTATTATGATTTGATATCAAGTTGGTATTGACCCTTGACAATTACATTAATAGCATGTCTTTAAAATGATTAATCATCTGGTTAGTTTTTCAAGCAACTCAAAAGCATATTTAAGATTAGATCCATTTCATTATATTTTTTTTCCCCCACTAACTTCTAAATTAATTTTTATATAAGAAAATAGTAAATATAATACTATTATTTGAAATCTTAAAGGTGTAGAACATGTATAGTTGAAAGGAGTTCTTGGATAAAGTAGAATATGATACTAAATATATGAAGAATATAAAATAGAGTAGGTGAATGAATATCTAGTGTCAAATTAAAAGCAAGATTTATTAAAGTTGGTTAGTTAGTTGTTTAGTTCTTAGTATACTTTAGTATATTTTGCAATCATTTATAAATCGCTGGTTATTTATGATTTATCATCATCATTATAAATACATAGATAATAGAAACAATGAAATGAAATATGAGTAAAAAATATCAATCTGCTTAAACTATTTATTTAACTCTGATTACTTTTAAATAATAATTCATTAAGTAATAATTCTTGAAAATGTTTCAACTTTGCAAATTAAGAAAAAATAAATAAACTGAAATATATAAGAAGAACAATATCATTTTGTTATAGTGTGATTGCTAACTAATTTTTTTAAATGAAATATGGTCTATTTGAACTCCATTTTGTTAAGATTACATGAAGTCATAAAATTCTGTTTTGAAATTTAAAATTTCATTTATAATTATTACAAAATGACAAAAAGACCTGATACGTTAATTATGAAGGATTCCTTTTTTATTTCTGTTGACTTGCCTGCTTCTAAAAGTTAATAATTTTGAATAAAATCTGAATCTAATCACATTATTTTTGCCAAAAAATAAATATTTGTACAACCATTTTTCAAAAATAATCATAAATATATAACAAAAAATGGATTTTTTTTAAAAATTTCTGTATTCTAAACAAAAGCACGAATGTTCTCAAAAGCTCACAAAATGCTCTCAGGTTTGGGAACCAAAAAAACTGCCACTCAGTAACATTATCAGTTCATTTATATGGGATTTCTCTGTATAATACTTACACATGAAGGTTTAAAAAAATCAATATTATTTTAATTCTATTTTTTGCCATCAAACAAATACAAACAGGTGAATAAATGCTAACGGTAGCTGCAAGGAAGTGAATTTAAACTGAAACAACCAAACACCATCACTGAATATGCACAGATTAGAGGAATGTCATCTGAAATATTAACTAATTTTTAAATCATTGAATTACAGTTAATTATAAAAAATTGCTTTATATTTTATACTAAGAGTTTAAGCTTGAAATTTTTTCCCAGATCAAGGAGTCTCAATAGATAGCCCTGATGTTTGTTGTATTAGTGCTTTATATTAGATTTGCATTTCTTATTTTGTTTTTATTAGTAAACATAATTTTTTAATATGGTGAGTAGTCTCTTTTACTAATTTTAATTAATTCAAATTCAGTCATTGTTTCCCATATAAATAAATATTAATTAATGTCATGTGTAGATAATTTATTGAGTAAAGCCTTTGTTCAGTTCATAATTAGCCTAATTCTTTATTGCTTCTACCCTTCTATCCTTATAACAGAGAGCTAATCAAAACATGGCATACGGACCACATGGAACTCACAGTGAAGATTTATCAATCTGCCTAGAGATTTTGATACTGTGATTGCTAACTATAAACATCAAAATTAATATTTAAAGTTTAGTAAATGAAGACAAGCTATGACAAAACTATCATTCAAATATGGTATCCTGCCTATTGTACCAATAAAAACTTTTATAAATACTATAACATTTATTTTACAGGATATTTTTGAAATGTTTTCTAAACCTGGTTAACTATAGAACTCTCTGTTAATTTAATTGTGTGCTATATTTATTATTTTGGATGTGGCCCTCAGATATTTTTTAATGCACCCCTTGGTTTTCTTAAGATCGGATAACTTTCGCAGAAAATTAAAATGGATTAAAATAAACATTTCAAAAGTAGTTGGAGTAATTTTGTTAAAAACAAAAGTTGAAATAAAATAATTGTATATTTATATTTTCAGAATTATGGGCGAATTCTAATTGTATAAAAAGTGACAGCATGTTAATAAGTGAAGAAAAAAACAGACAAAAAACTCCATACAGTAGTGCCACTCAGTGCAAGCCAGAATAATCAAAGGATGCCAGAAGGTTTGTGCACAAAATCACTATCTAGTGCCTACTCATTCAATATCCCCAGACTAGTTTCTAGCTTGCGGCTTTCATCAGTGAGGAACCTTGAATCTGAGAGCACTGCATCTAGATCTTAGGATCTAATGCAACCCTCTAGTAGCAACCTTTTATCTCTACTTAATTACAAAACATGAGTTTAAAATTGAAAACGTAATATTTTTAATCCAAGCTCATTAGCATATATAGACATATAGGTCTGAACTCAGTTAAGTACCCATACATTTTGGTATCTTTGGTTCTTTAATAACCATAGACACCACTATCCTATTAAGCAGGATTGGTTTTAAATGATTAAATATCACATGATCACAATTTTTTATGCTTGCTCACAACTTATTAAAACAGGCAAAACTCTCCATACAATAGTGCCATTCAGTCAGATCCAAGCACTGATGAAAGCTGCAAGCTAGAAACTAATCTGGGGATATTGGATGAGTAGGCCCTAGATAGGAATTTTATGCACAAGACTTTTGGCATCCATTGATTACTGTGGCTTGCACTGAGTGGCACTACTGTACGGAGAATTTTGCCTGTTTTAATAACAGTTATGAGCAAACATAAGAAATGGTGATCATGTGATGTTTAGTAGTTTAATAAGTGATAATAATTTAAAAAAATATTCACAGTATGATCTAACTATAAAACTTGATGATTTAACAAATAAATTACTCAAAATATTTTTATAAAATAATAATAGTTCAGGACATTTTATTATTTTTCAGAATGATTACGCTTTGAATGTAAATAGAAATATTAGCTCAAATTGTGTTAATGAAATTACAAATAATAGTAAACTACCACTGCCAATGTTGAAAGAGTAATGGATGGTTAAAGTATTTTCTTGTCTAAGTCACTTCAGTCTTTGAGGGAGAACCTATCATATATACATTGACATTTGATTAAAGAAAAGAGATTAATAAAGTATCTTATGCTATAAGTAGCATTACTTTGCTTCCCAAGAAAAAAAACTAATTTATTTAATGGAAGTGGAATATATAAATTTTGCAAATTTACATATTGACCACCAAGTATTGATATTGTTTTCTTCTAATAATACTAGTTTAGCTGATACATTTGAGCATTATGATTATGACCTCCAAAATTGTAAGCATTGCACAATGAATAATTAATTATATTGTTAAAGAGGCAAAGACACCAAAATGTATGAGTGCTGAACTGAGTTCAGACCCACATGACTATATAAGCTATTGAGCTTAGATTGAAAATATTTGCATTTTCAATTTCATTCTCATAGTTTTGTAGTTAAGTAGAGATAAAAGGTAGTTGCTGGAGGGTTGCATTAGATTCTAAGATCTAGGTGTAGTGCTCTCAGATCCAAAGCTCCTCACTGACGAAGGCTACAAGCCAAAAACTAGTCTGGGAATATTGGATGAGTAGGCATTAGATAGGGATTTTATGCACAAGCCTTCTGACTTCCATTGATTACTCTAAATTGGCACAGGGTGGCACTACTGTATTGAGAGTTTTGCCTTGTTTATAAACAATTATGTGCTAGTGTAAGAGATGGTGATCATGTGATGCTTAATGGTTTAAATTTTAAACTTCTTGGGAAGTGAATTAACGTTACTTACAGAATTACATAGCCAAAGAAAAGAAGCAAAATTAAATAGATTTAAAGTATCTTAGTAAAATATATCCATCTAAACATCTTTATGAATAGAAAAAGATGCATTTTAAAAGTGTTTGATTAAACTGACAGATTAAGTGTAGTTAAACATTGGATTAACTTCCAAAGCTTTGTTATACAATGGTCTCATTTAAATGAAATAAACTAATAGTTTTAAAAAAATAATTCGAATTGTTCAGTTATAATTCATTTATGTCTTTTTTAAAAAAACAAATAAAAGAAAGAAATTAGATTGTTCATAAATTGAAATCTTTATTATTACCATTAAAAGAAGTGATATGAAATGGTAATGATAAAAAAAGTAGGCAATGAAATTTTTAATTTATATTGCAAATTTTTTTCTACTTCTATTGTTTAGCAGATTGTAATAAAAAGTTTAAAATATTTATAGCTATTTAACTGATGAAGATAGAGGGCGCTCAATGCCAAGTGTGAAATTAGAAAAAAAAGGTTAAAAGACAAACAATTTGAAATATTGACATGTAATTTATCCCAAAGACATAAGTATGAAAGTATAACTGGTATGGAATATATTATAAATAAAAAATAAAAGAATAACATTGTGGAGACTGATGGTATATCAGACTGAATTACAAAATTTATTATTCAACTTAATGAAAGATCACCAAATGCAGATATTTCAGGTTTATGCCCCAACAAATTCTCATTGTGATGAAACAAGGAAATTTTCTGAAGGTTTGTGATGATGGTGTTTTAATTGTATTCATATACCAGACTATTTCCACCATCTAATATGAGTATTGAATCAGCAAGCATCACATGATCTCATCTCCAATACTAGCACATAATTGTTTATAAACAAAGCAAAAGCAAAACTCCAAATAGTAGTGCCACCTGTGCTAAACAGAGTAATCAATGGATGCCAGAAGGATTGTGCATAAAATCCCTATCTAATGCCTACTCATCCAATATCCCCAGACTAGTTTCTTGGCTTGTGGCCTTCGTGTTCTCAGATCCAAAGCTCCTCACTGATGAAGGCCACAAGCCAGACACTAGTCTGGGGATATTGGATGAGTAGGCATTAGATAGGGATTTTATGCACAAGCCTTCTGGCATCCATTGATTACTCTGTTTAGCACAGGTGGCACTACTATATGGAGTTTTGCTTTTGCTTTGTTTATGAGTATTGAATGTTTAAAAAAAAATTTAATTTCATTAAAATATTCCAAGTACATTCAACTTCTAGTAATAGCATATCAAACAAGTTTGTATATGCACAATGTTTCAAGAAGTATTATTCTTCCCCTGTCTCCAGGCATTGCCTAGCCTAACCAGTAACAGTATTAGCATGGGCATCAAACCTGGATCCATGGATTCTTGAGCATTGAATTTTAAGGTAATGCTCTAACCAACTGAGCCACCCTGTCAGAATGATTAGTTGAAGGATCACTGATTAGAGCATTACAAAATTAATATTCAAGAAACTAAGGGTCCAAGTTTGATTCCCATGCTGGTACTGTCACTGGTCAAGCCAACAACAGCTGAAAAAGAGGAAAGAATAATAACTCTCAAAACATTGTGCATATACTAACCTATTTAATGTGCTATTACTAACAGTTGAATGTATTTGGAATATTTAAATAAAGTAAAATTTTTCTAAAGACATTCAATACTCATATTAGATAATGGAAATAGTCCAATATATAAATACAAATAGAGAACTTTTATATGAATCTGCAAAATGCTTTCCAGACCAAACAATATTTAAAATGGTCATCAGAGATTTTAATGCTAGAATTTGAAAAATTAAAGTGACGTAAATAAATTTGGTTATTGTGACGGAAATGAGAAAGGACGCAGATTTATGGAGTTCACAAGAAAAAAACAGCATACATTATGAATTCTTTGAAAAAATAACCACTGGAAATGGATATGAAAATACTCAAATAAAGATACAGTAGAATTGTATTATATTTTGCTTAACAGAAAATATATATTTCAAGATTTTAATGTTCATAATAGATTCAAAACGGAATAATCACTGAACAATGAAATATAAGATATGTATTAATGCAATACAAGAGAGACAAAAACTACAGTACTAAATCTGATAGCATTAACAATTGATATTTTTTTTGTAATCTTCAGGAATATTCCGATAAATTTAAATTACAACTTGCTATTGACAAGACAGTTGAAACTTAACTGAGATTAAAAAGAAGATACATGATACTCTATTAAAACTGCAACACATATGGCTGATACAAAAAAGAAGCAATTCACCATTAAATTTCTTACTGAGACAACACAAACACATGAAGAAAAGAAGTAATATAAAAGTATCTACAAATAATCTTTAAAAAAAAATAGAATATTTGGAGTTTTGCAAAATGATATAAAAACAGTTAATAGTGATATAAGAAAAAGTAAATGGGAATTAGCAAATAAAGCTAGAGAAGAAAATAAAAATTTTAAAAATATACAAAAAATATCTATAAGGTATTGAAAGAAAAGTTATTTCAGCAATAAGAAGAAAAAATGAAACCATTACTAAAAAGAGAGATGACATCATGAAATATGAGAATTCTACAAAAATCTTATATAGTAACAAAGAATAAAAAAAATGTAATCCTTACAATTATTGCATTTGAATTGTCAAGCATTTTAAATGAAGATGTTAAATCTTGCAATAAAATCTATGAAAAGAAAAATCTCCAGAAAATGATTAAATTATTGAACCACTAATCATCACATTATCACCATGATTTATGGTTACACAATTTGTTTACACAAAGGCTAAACTCTTCATATAGTAATGCCACTCAATATTATCCAGAGTACTCAATGGATGCAAGAAGGTTTGTGCATAAAATTCCTATCTAGTGCCTACTCATCCAATATCCCCAGACTAGTTTATAGCTTGTAACTTTCATCAATGAGGAGCCTAGGATCTGAGAGCACTGTACATAAATCTTAGGATCTAATCCAACCCTCCACAGTCACCTTATACTTCTTTTAGCTAACTATAAAGCTTTGAGTCCAAATGAAAACACAATAATGTGAGCTAAGCTCATTAGCTTGTATAGTCTTATAGATCTGAACTCAGTTCAGCATCTATATTTTTGGTGTCATTAGTTCTTTAATAACCACAATCATCATAATTCTATTGGGTAGGATTGGTATTAAACCACTAAATATCACATGATCACCATTCTTTATGCTTATACAATCTGTTTAAGCAGAGTCTAAACTCTCCATATAGTAAGATCACTCAATTCAAGCCAGAGTAATCAATAGCTGCGAGAAGGTTTGTGCATAAATGAGCTTGAATCGAAAACATTATTGTGTTTTCACTTGCACTTAAAGCTTTATAGTAACCTAATAAGGTAAAATATGGCTGCTGGAGGGTTGCATTAGATCCTAACATCTATGTGCAGTGCTCTCAGATCCAAGACTCCTTACTGATGAAAACCACAAGCTAGAAAACAGTCTGGGGATATTGGATGAGTAGGCCTAGATAGAAATTTTATGCACAAACTTTCTTGCATCTATTGATTACTCTAGCTTGCACTGAGTGACACTACTATATGCTGAGTTTAGCCTTTGTGTATTGATTTATTGTTGATATCTTTAAAAAAAGCAGGTAAAGTGTAAAAATTTAAAAACTGTATACAAATATCTAAATGATGAAAATGTTTCAGATAATTGGAAGAATGCAATAGTAATATTAATATGTAAAAAGGTGATAAAGAATCTTATAGATTATAAATCTATCAGTTCTATATAAAATCTTTAATATCAAAATTATAACTTATTTATAATAAACCTTGGATTCAAACCACTCAAAGAGAAAACTGGATTTCAAACTGCTTTTACAATAGTGGATCACATCCACATATTGAGAGAAATTATAGAAAGAGCAATGAATATGAGTTGGTATTATACTTTGAATTTATAGTTTATGAAAAGTCATATTCTGAAGAATATTTATCAAAAATGCAATAACAATGATTTTAGCCACACTATGAAGATTAGCATTTATAAGGGTGTATAATAGAGTGATTCCACTCCAAGATTTTTTCCAACAGTTTTACAAAGATTTTGCAGGTTTATACACAGGCAAAATTTTCTATGCAGTACAGCCATTTTCAGTGAAAGCCAGAGTAATTAATGGATGCAGGAAAGTTTGTGCATAAAATCCCTATGCTTTCAGATCCAAGGCTCCTCATTGATGAAAAACACAAGCTAGAAACTAGTCTAGGGATATGAATCAGTAGGCATTAGATAGGGATTTTATGCACAAACCTTCTTGCAAAGATTGATTACTCTGTCTTGCACTGAATGATGCTACTATATGAAGAGTTTAGCCCCTGTGTAAACAGCTTGCAAAAGCATAGAGAAATCATGATAATGTGATGTTCAGTGATTTTGTAGATTAAAAGAAGCTAAAGAATAATGGATACTGTTTAAGTCATATGAAGATAATTTAGTTAAAACAGGCAAACCTCTTCATATAGTATTACCACTCCGTGCAAGCCAGAGTAATCAATGGATGCCAGAAGGCTTTGCATAAAATCCCCATCTAGTGCCTACTCATCCAATATCCCCAGACTAGTTTCTGGCTTGTGGCCTTCATCAGTGAGGAGCCTTGGATCTGAGAGTACTGCACCTAGAAATGGTGATCATGTGATGATGTAGTTATTTTTACAAATAATGGTTCAGAATTTAAGGAAATGTTGCAACAATTATCAGATGAAAGTTAAAGAAATAGAATTAAATATACTAAAATAATTAATGTTCAATGGATTTTCTAAAAAAAAACAACAACTAGATATTCATGAATTGGAAGAAATTAACACCTAGAGATACTTTGATCAGATTATTAATACATGTATATATGCAAAAACTTTTCAGTGAGTTCAATCGAACTCTAAACAACATATTTGAAAAGAAACTTTATAATAGATGTGTTTTATCAGCTTTTACTTATGGATCTGAGAGTCCAACATTTGTCAGAAGACTTGAAGTTAGAAAACCAGTGATTTTAACAAGAGATCAAAAGTAAAATATTTGGGTAAAAAAATAAACAGGTATCATTGATATATATATATTGCTAAAAGAGATGATAATAGATAAACAGTTAAAGTATTAAACTAGATTCCAAAAGATTAGTAAAGACCTAGAAAGAGACCACACGTAAGATGGATGGATGAAATAGTGTGCTGGAGTAATATGGACAAGATAAACCAAGGACTGGAGACACTAGATTATATTTGGTGAGATTTTCATTCTCAGTGGATCAATAATGGTTGATAAGGATAATGACATTCAACTTTAAATAGCAGACACAAAGTTTTTTTTAAATATCCACTCAGTTAAATAAAATTATAAAGTTTGTAACTAATTTTTAAAATGCAGTCAAGAGCCTCAAGACCTTTCTAAACAATCTAGTTCTCCATTTAGTTGATGAACTGCATTCACCTTAACCAGAGCAAAATATGTCAGCTGAGAATTCAAATAACCTTTTATTTTTTAGCAAGACTACACTTAAGATTTTATTTCGATTACATTTATTTGCTGTCTAAAACTTTTGACTGATAAAGTAATGCATTTTTAAAAATCGGAATTTTTAAATTTTTTTGTTAAAATTGATATAGAAATTTACCCGATATATTTATTTACAAAGATATATATATACGTATATACATTTGCTGTATTTCAATAAATAATCCCGTCCACATAAGTAAGTTTATATGATGAATTTATTTGAATAACAAAAATAATTATTATGTACATTTATCTATTATTAGCTCAATTAACTAATACTGAGAGCTATGCGGCCTGCAATTGTCCCTAGATTCGCTTTAGGACTCTATGGTGATGAAATTCACCGGGAAAATCCTGTCTCAACTTCGACAGTCCAACTCCGTGCTTAAAAAAAATGCACTCTTTTTCTAATTTTTCTGCTTTTTTGTAACATTTGGTTTCTCTTTTCTTTCCACGGGGAATTATGTAACACTGTATATAAAAAATACAAGACTTTAATTTACTTCCATAACATATATAAAATACAAGAGTTACCTGTTCCATATCAGAAATGACCGCTTTCTGAAGTAACCTAATCTTTCAGGTAGGAGGGGGTTCTTTTAATCTTTTTGGATCTCCTTAACTTGATGGTATTTCTGCTATTGCCTTCTTCCACCACCAGATCATTTATTTGCTCATCGTTTACCTGGTCATTATTTTCAATTGGATTACTTGATGGTGTCGCATTCATTTGCAGCTTTAATGAATATCGTCTGCAAATATGGTTAGTGTGCCATTGCAAAACTATCAATTTCTAGATGCACTTCTATCACCTGCATATATAGTCATTTAACTACTTAATCTTTCATTCAATATTTTTAAGCCTATCTCTTATTCAAATCTTGTCACCTTCTACATAATTTGTAGTATCCACTTTCGCTGTACTATATTTCTCCTCTGGCATTAATATAGACAGTATATTTTTTAATTTTGAGCCAAACATCAATTCCTGGAGATTAACCATCAATTGTAGATGGCATATAATGTTGGGAAAATGCTATTTTATTTAATGTCTTTTCCACTTTTAAATTACTGGGTTTCCATAGTTCCAATTTCAATTGCTGTACAGCCTTCTCTACAATATTATATGACTCTGGATGTATTAAAATATGATATATCCCCTACACTTTTTTAGAAACTCTTCAAATCTTGAAGATACAAATCCTACTGTTATGTGTAACTATAGTGTCTGGGTAACCATGATACACAATTATTTCCAATAGTTTGGAGATAGTTTCTTCAGAATTCATACTCTTTATAATTTTGTACTCCACCAACTATCATGAATAAATGACCCGCAAAGGGTCCTGCATTAACCATATTTACTCTGTTCCAAGACTTAGTACATTTGGCCATGCAATACATTTTTTAGGAGAACTTAAGAATATTGTTTGGCAGGAATCATATTTTTTAATAATAAATATTTGCTTTAACTTAGGATAATAAATAAAATTGCTTTACTCAAAAGAACATTATTACGCTATTCCATACTTTATCTGTCTTAAATAATAAAATATTATATTTACTGCATTCAATATATATTTAAATTTTAGACAATAAAAACTTTACATTCTTTAAACATGTTTACATGATGTTTAAAAATATTTTAAAAATGTAAAAATTACAAATCGTTGACTCATGGAATCTGCTTTGTATTTTATCACATATATGATTTACAAAAAGGTGATTTTTGTATTATTTGTTATAGCTCCTCAACAGTCTACTTATTATTTCATATTGCTGTGATATAAATGTTTCTTCTTTGTGAATATTTTGTTATAGCTGTTCAACATTCTATTTTAAATATGTTTGTTCTTTATTAATATTTCCTTCATAAAGCTGCAAATTATTTTATAAAAGAAAATGTTAATTTCATTTGCCCAACATGTTACTAAATATCTACAGTTAGTATTATTAATTCAAGGTGCTATTTGTATTGTCTTCAATTTAAGTAATATTCAATGTGTTATATTCGCAATACTTACACTATTCACTTTATTATTAGAAAATGAATACTGTTTATTGTTTTAAATGGCTATCTCAGTTATGTCACTGATGTGAAATTTTACATATCTCATGTTTAATTTGCTGTTTATTAATTTTAATCTATAAAATTGTCCAGATATTCTGTAAAAGTCTTCAGTATGTCCAACGACTCTTTATGTAACTATATGATGTTAATAGTATGGGAAATCAAAACATAAGGACTATCATTTTGTTTGGTAAAATGGGTATAAATATTTAGTTATAAGATTTATTTATACATGAATTATGGTCATTATTTTTCTATGTATTATTTTATGCATGATTTTAGAAATTAGGTCAAAGATAAGAGTGGCTGCCTTTATTGGCCACTCTTGTCTTTTAAAGTCATTAACCTTATGTTTAGATGTGTAGAAGTCCCTACTGTCAAATTTTAGGTGCATAGTCTTAAGGTTATAGCCTTAATATATATTACTTATTCATCTCATATTAAGTTCTCAGAATATTATTATTGTATAAAATACTTTAAAGTGTATTATATTTGTCCCTTGTTAGAATTATTTATAATGTGAATAAAGGTATGAAAGAGTTTATGAACAAGTTGATGTATATTTTAGTTATTAAACTGTTTTGCCACAATTTTATATGCTTAGCTATATATTGTTATATTTTATCAGTTTTACCCATTAGTTATTCATTATTATTATAGGAGATAATAATGCTATCTTTATTTTACAGATTGGTTTATCATGCCAGTGAGTTTTATTATGTCTGTAGTAATACCAAGCATATAATGCTATATTTAGTAACCCCTCTCATTTTAATGGTTTATTCTCATATTTTAAAATTAAAGACAAAGTTCTAGTTCTTTATTGCCCTCTTGTGAATGTGCTTATCTAAGTTCAAGCCATCTTTTTATTTTTGCCTTATTTTTCAATCTCTTGATGTGTATTTAGATTATATACTTATTTAAAGTCATGCATGATGTCCAAACATGGCTTTATCCTGGCTTTTGATATGTTTTGAAGGTGATGCATAATGCTAATCAGGTCTTCGTTTGTGCTCTTGCTAAATCAGAGTGGTTTTGATGTGCAGATTTTATTGACATGCCCAGGATGCACATTCAGATGTTCTTAAAACCTGATAGAATATTTTATTAAATTTATAATTGTTTACGTGGTTATAAAAATTTATACATCTTTAACAATCATTGTTATCAAAGGATAGTAAGATTTATCTTATTTAGTTATAAACATTTATTTTATAACGTCTTGCGTGCGATTATAATTACGATAGAATGACTGCCTGTTAAGCTAAATTGCGCAGACGCTGTGAGAATGTTGTTAATAAATGAATACCTTCGAACAACCACATGATATAGTATTTATTCCTTTTACTCTTATATAAATACTATATCATGTGGTTGATCGAAGGTATTCATTTATTAACAACATTCTCACAGCGTCTGCGCAATTTAGCTTAACAGGCTGTCATTCTATCGTACTTATTTAGTTATGAAAAATATTTCTTATAGGGACTTATACAACAGAATGTGAGTTTATTAACTGAGAGAACTTTGATGAGTCCTTAGGAAACCATATTAAGATTTTCAATTTACTTATTATTTTCTATTATTATTTCAATAGTAATATGCAATTTTAATTCTCTTTAGGAAATTTTTGTAGTTTATAATTTTTATTAAAATAATTGGATGTTTATTTTTCCATGTCCGTTATTGTCAATAAATATTGTTTTCATTATTGATTTTTGCTTTCGTGTTCCTCCACCATCAACCACACATATTTATTTTATGCACTGATAGCATAAGAGAACAAGAAAATATGACATGATATTTTATTAAATTATATTGATGATGTTAAGATAACATCTATGGATAAGATTATTTTATTTATCTTAAATTAAAATGCACAGAGGCTAAACTCTCCCTACAGTAGTGCCACTCAGTGCAAGCCAGTGTAATCAATGGATGCAAGGTTTGTGCATAAAATCCCTATATAGGGCCTACTCATTCAATATTCCTAGACTAGTTTCTAGCTTGTGGCTTTCATTAGTGAGTAGGAACTAGATAGGGGTTTTATGCACAAACCTTCTTGCATCCATTGATTACTCTGGCTTGTACTTAGTGGGCTATTGTATGGAGAGCTTAGCCTCTGTGCAAACAGCTCATGTAAGCATAAAGAATGGTGATCATGTGATAAGATGTGATATGTTGGACTATTTCCATCATTTATGAGTGAATGTTAAATGTATCGAAAATTTTAAACTTTATTTAAACTTTCCAAATACATCAACTTGTTAGTAATAACACACAAATAGACAATACAGGTTAACCTCTATTGTCTATTTGTGTGTGAATGTAGTAAAACTCAATGGAATAAATATTACTACTTAAATGTAACATTGGAATTCAAACAAAGGACCAAATTTTTTTTATAGATGACAAAAGCTGGTATGGCATCAACTTATTCTGTCAGCTTGCTTATATAACATATCATACCATTTACAACTTTCTTAAACACTATTTTTTATATCAAAACTTTATTCTAACAGTTTTGACAGTCCTGTAGTCATCATCAGAGCTACAATATTTAAATATATAATTGTATAATTAATATACTTATACACATATATCACCAGAGCTACAACATTTAAATATATAATTATATAAATATATTTATACACATATTTATGTATAAGTACATTAATTATATAATTATATATTTAAATATTGTAGCTCTGATGATGACTGCAGGATAGTCGAAACTATTAGAATAAAGTTTTGATATAAAAATAGTATTGATAAAGTGTTTAAGAAAGTTGTAAATGCTATGATATCTAAAAGTAGAAATCAATACGTAGGAAAAGTAAAAAGAAGAAGAAAATTATATTACTTGCTTATATAAGTTCCAAACTCCTACGCCATTCTTATTATAATACCACATCTCATCAATTCTAGACAGACTCATACAGAGGTCATTTATTTAAATGAGTTTCTTATTATGGGATTCAATAAAATCAGTAGGCATGGGATCCAGCACAAAAATATACATGTGCGTGTGAATAAAGTGTGTAAAATAAAATGTAGTTTTAGATTTACTTTAGTCAAATCAAGCCAATAGTTAGACAACATGATAAGTAAAGTATTTTACTTTTATATAAAGAGAACTTTGCCAATAGGCTACTTTAAGTTGATTCATTATAAATGCATTATTTATTGTAAATTTGAAAAACTTTTACATTTTTTATTAATAAATTACTCTTATGATTTATTGCACATAATAAACCAGAGGCATTAAGTTTGAAGTTTAGACTGCAATTTATAAATTTTATGGATAAAAAAAATTTTATGATTTTTTTTAATGATGATGACAACTGTGATCAATTTATAAAGCTCTAAAACTAATATCTAAGGTAGTCAAAATAAGAGTCATAGATCACATGACCCAATTCTCTTAAGCTTGTAAGATATAATTAATGAGGATTGGCAATTCTTCAACAAGCTTTGTGATAAATGCTTAGCCAGAGCCAGCATTTAAAATATCTCTGTCAAGACCCTCCCCCAACCTCTGACCACAGTTTCATGCTTTGGTACTCCTCAGAGAGGTGCTAGGGTAGGTTCAGACACTAGATCTAAAAATACCAACCCAAAGCCAGCATTTATCTAGAAGTTATAAAACAAAATAAGCGTATGTCACGCTTGAATGTGAAGCTATAATAAGATACAGTAATTGAATACGCTAAGCGCTTTCGAGGTCCTTTACCTCATATTCATAGCGAAGCTGTGAGCTGCGAAAATAAAAAATGGGGTGGGAGAAGTTGTATGCAAAGCATATGCAAATAGACTAAATGGTCCAGCGTTTAGAAATGTCGAAGCATGTGTCGCGTCTATTGATTGAGTTGTTATTGTTGTTGATGTAGAACGCTTCTCTGATCTTCCGCTTAATGTCGTTTTTCTCGATACAAACTATTTTAGGGTGGGAAGGTTCAAATAAATGTCCAGTTTTCTTGGAGTGTTCCAAAAACGTAGATGAGTTATCATTGTTTTTCATAGCTCTATTATATGTGTATCTGTGTTGTGCTGTCCGGATGGTTGTGCCTGCCTTGGTTTCTCCAAAATAAATGGTGCGGAAACCGGGTTGTGGGCAAGTGATGCTGTAAACGATGTGGGGGGTCTGAGAAGGTTCTAATTTGTCCATGGAGTTATTGATGAGACGGTTAGTGCAAGGGGGTGTATGAAAGCTGATTTTAAATTTATTGCTCAAAATCTTGATTAGTTGGCGCGAGGAACCATGTATAAATTATTCAATGATTATAAAGCCTTTTGAAATCAGAGGCTTCATACATCCACATTCTAACATTCCTAACTCCCACAAATTAGCAGGACTACAAGCATTCCTACACAGAAACATGCAGCTGTGCAAATTTGAAGCAGATCGAAAGAACAACATACACCTCTATACTAAAGACCTACTACAGGCAGGCTATAAACTCCACACTATCAACAACAAAATCAAGCAGTTTTATACAAAAATCACCATTAATAAAAACAATATTAATCTTCCATATATCAGTCTTCCCCACATACATAAAATCTCACACCAACTAATCAAGATTTTGAGCAATAAATTTAAAATCAGCTTTCATACACCCCCTTGCACTAACCGTCTCATCAATAACTCCAAGGACAAATTAGAACCTTCTCAGACCCCCCACGTCGTTTACAGCATCACTTGCCCACAACCCGGTTGCCGCGCCATTTATTTTGGAGAAACCAAGGCAGGCACAACCATCCGGACAGCACAACACAGATACACATACAATAGAGCTATGAAAAACAACGATAACTCATCTACGTTTTGGAACACTCCAAGAAAACTGGACATTTATTTGAACCTTCCCACCCTAAAATAGTTTGTATCGAGAAAACGACATTAAGCGGAAGATCAGAGAAGCGTTCTACATCAACAACAATAACAACTCAATCAATAGACGCGACACATGCTTCGACATTTCTAAACGCTGGACTATTTAGTCTATTTGCATATGCTTTGCATACAACTTCTCCCGCCCCATTTTTATTTTCGCAGCTCACAGCTTCGCTATAAATATGAGGTAAAGGACCTCGAAAGCGCTTAGCGTATTTAATTACTGTATCTTATTATAGCTTCACATTCAAGTGTGACATACGCTTATTTTGTTTTATAAATTGAATTTATCGAACTAGAAGTTATCTAAGAGAGGAAAATCTGAAATTTTCAGACACCTACATGTCTTCAAACCCAGCTATCCAACTCAAATAGCTACATGGGGCTGAGAGATCTTCAGCCATACCATATATTAGTAGTCTTCGCAATATAATATTGCATAAGACTTAAGGCATATCATCAGTTTGATAAAGTGATATATTACTTGGTTATTTTACTTTATTGTTTAGTATCATTTTCATAAAACCATAATACATATTTAGATATAATTTAAGATACAGTCCTTGGATAATTGTTTATATCTATTAGATCAATGATAAGTTGATTTGTAGATTAAAAGGTCAAAATATTTTTATCCATCTTATTAGTTTGAAAATATTTCATTTTTATCACCAGATAATTTTTTCAATTTTTAAAATTCTATATTTTATCACTATTTCGATGATTTTGAGGTTAATAGCTTTTCCTTTATCAAGAAATTACAGTTAAAATACTGCTTGATTTCTTCTTTATATCATTTTTTAATAATATATCTTTTCCATTTACTATTCATAATTGGAGAAAGTAGATGCTTTTAAGTCTTGTCATTTCCCCTTCAACAACCATTCATCGATTTTTAATGTCAGCAAATAAATAAAAACAAATACCATAATGTTAACAAAATTTTATCTTCTAACCGCTTCCATGAACAGCAGATATTGATGCTTCACCATTTTATATATTTTCTAGTGCTCATATTAAGATACTAATTATCTAAATCTTCCACCAATTTTACACCTCTGTAATTATGATAATCTTTTAAAGAAAGAACTTATTTAGAAACTCTGGCCATTTGGTTTAATTAATTTAACAATCATCCTAATTATTAAATTTTTTAATCTATCAATATTTTGTCTTTAAAACAGGCAAAACTCTCCATACAGTAGTCCCACTCAGTGCAAGCCATAGTAATCAATGGATGCCAAAGGCTTGTGCATACAATCTCTATCTAATGCCTACTCAATGTTGAATGAGTAAGCACTAGATAGATGTTATGCACAAGCCTTCTGGCATACATTGATTACCATGGCTTGCACTGAGTGGCACTACTGTATGGAGAGTTCTGCTTGTGTTAATAACAGTTATGAGCAAGCATAAGAAATGGTGATCATGTGATGTTTAGTGATTTAATATTTTGTCTTATGAGAATTGTGTCTCTAATTACATGAAATAACCTTTAAAGCAATTTTTTTGTTAAAAGTATACTAAAATAATAGAAATAATTATATATATATAAAGTACAGCTTGATTTAATTAATTTCCAGACCCCTTGCTGCACCTCTGCTTTTATTTCTAGTTAAATCTAAAAATCCCAATTGTGGCTGAAGAAACTTTTTTTTTCCGTTCATGGTCAATAAAAGCATTTAATATAAAAAAAATGTTGGCTCTATTATTTTTTTAGTATTGGTCCAGTAAATGAAAATGTAAAACTATATCTTATTTTAAACTGACTGGACATTTATAGTTGATATATATCTCTAGATATTTCTGCTATAAGTTAAAATGTATATCCCTTATGTATATATTATATTTAGTATGTGTACATAATAATACATAAGTGATTAAAAATATGAAATATTCTTTTAAGTGAAAAGTGTTTAACATTTTTACATTGATTGGAAATTTAAAAAATAATATCTCCTATTACTTTTATTGACATTTTAAACAAATGTACAAAATTTCAACAAGTTATAGTGCATTTTAATATATTAAATATCAATTTTGAAATGTTTGTAAAAGAAAAAAAAATCTTTATATTGCCTTCTAGTGATTTAACAAACAAACAGATTTTTCAATTTTAATAAAAGTGTTCAAAAATGATTTGTTTATCTATATTATAAAATTCTCATTATTTAAATAAAATTTTCAATTTATATTTTGAATAAATTAATAGAATATTTTTGAAAAAATATCACAATTTTTTGTTATGACAATTCTTTTGTCCGTGGCATTTTATAAAAATAGAAATTAAAGACTATTTTAGATAAAGGGTTTTTATATTAATATTCTTTGATGATTTGAACTAATATTTTTATATTTGTAGAGTACAATCACAGCAACAAAAGAAAATTTTGAGTAATAAAATAAAAATTAGTATAATAAAAGATCCTCAAAAATATATAATAAGATAATCGGATCAAACCAAAACAATCACGAATGTCATGTAAATAAAAAAAATTAATTTGATAAAAAAAAAAGATACAATGGCCTTTCTAATTAACTCCATCTTGGAGTGAGATGGGAGGGGGTGAAGATGCTATTATTTAAAAAATTTTGTTACTTGGAAAAAATTATTTTGAAAATACTGTATTCATTACAACAAAATAAAAAATATAAGTCAAGCGTTGTTAGCCGAGAGGTCATCGCATTCGCCTTGCAAGGAAGTAGTTGGTTGCAGAGGGGTGTGGGTTCGCGTCCCGGCCGATGCTATGACATATGAAAAAAAAATGAAAAAATATAATTTTATTGAAAGGACATAAAAAAATAAGCATTTTATAATATATAAGATTGTACTTCGAATACGCAATGTCATATTTATGCCATATTGCATTATTTTTATCACTTTTAATTTATAACATTAAAATTTGATGTTTCTTTTTTTTTTCAGGCGGTGATTATATTAACTTTATGACTCATTGTAAAGCCTTTTAATTGAAAGGAAATTTTTAAAACAATGCAATTCTTTAAACACTGATAAAATGTTTATTTTTACTATGACAAATATTATAAAATGCATTGATCATGTGACATGTTGAGTCTACCATAAACGAATGTTTCATTATTTAAGATGCTATTATTTTGAAAGTACATTGATAGTCAAACAAACTAAACTAAATAAGTAAAAATAAGTACCGTACTTAAATTATGTTCATTCTCTTTTTTAGTAAATTATAGATATAATTAAAGTCAAAGAAATTATAGTATTATATATATTATTAAGACATTGAGAAAAAATAATAATTTAATAAAGTTAATATGATGAAAGTATAGAAAGCCAAAATCTTTAGTGCCAACTTTAAACTTTTAATTTAATAGCCTCCCCTCCCCCGGAAAAAATCTTTTGAAAGAGTATTTCATTCAAATACAACAAAATGAATTATATAACAAGCTTTTTTTTTCATAGCGTGTAATTTATCTGACATGTTTAATCCAAAATTAACTTTGTAAATGATATGAAGATTTCACATATTTTTTCTATTAAACACCATTTTATATTATCTACGTTATATATACACATGTAGAATTTTCCTTAATTTCCTGACATTTTAGTTAGTCATTAAAAAAAAATTTTCTGAGCATTATTTTATTCATATATATATATTTTATCTATACACAACTACTTTTTTTATAAAATAGATAATATTAAAAGGGATTTAAACCCAGATTTTCTAATTCATCCACTCTAGCCAATAAAAACGATACACACGATCGCATATATGAAAAAGATAAATGATCTTCAATATACGTATTTCATGTTGAATCAGCATTCATCAATTGGTCCGGATCATCATTTCCCACATATATATATAATCCGTGCTCGGTTTATATCAAGATAGCAAATATACTCAATTTAATGGACAGGGTTTTTATAGATAAGTATCCCCCCTCTATCAATAATGATATTGCATTCTTTTAGATTTTTTTTTTTTTTTGTTGTTGTTGTTGTTTTATTGAAACTCAACTGATCATTATAATTAATTATTCTGTTACTTTCTGCCTCCTGCTAAATATAGCTAATTTCTATTTATTGTCCAACATTAGATTTCTTATTACATTATTTATGGATCAGCTACTTAAAAAATCAAATTCCGATCCACATTTGAACCCAGTCAAGTGCGTTCATTTGTTTTATACCTGTATTTATATTTATCTAATTATTTTGGTGAAACATTAAAAAATACTGTTAGCTAAATAGATGATTTATATTACTTATTGTTTTTTTTTTTTCATAGGTCTGAGCATCGGCCGGGACGCGAAACCACAACTGTCTGCAAACAACTACTTGCTTGCAAGGTGGCCGCGATGACCTCTCGGCTAACAACGCTTGACATTACATATTGTTTTGTTCGTTTTAATTCAGCATTTTCTAAAATCAGCACGTAATATGATCCTATGTATATCACAAAATAAAGTTATCTAGTTAATCCTAGATGGAAACTAGTTAATTGCATTTCTTCTTCGATGAATGTTTATAACTGTAACAGAAGTTTATCACGGTTTAAATTGTTAATGCTTGTTATTTTGTAAAGACCGAACCATTTTCATTTAAAGAAGAATTATGCACATTTCTTTTTTATCGATAAGAAAAAAGATTATTTATCCATTTATCTTGAAAATGAATTATTTATTTAAACTGAATATTATCCTCATAGCAACTTATTTTTGTTATTATGAATTTATTTTGACTGTATTACATGTTAACATATATACAGCATATACGAAATCTACTAAGTCTTTAAAAAAAAAAAAATCATTTCTGAAAGTTAATTAAAAACATTATTAACAAAACATAAAAGATAATTATGATCGGTTTGATTATCTAGAAAACTGATTGTAACAGTCAAGTTTAAATTGTTTTGTATTAAGAAGAAAAGAAAACAGTATGTTAATTTACTTGATGATTCAATATTTTTTAAAACTAATAATAATAATTTTACATTTTACAAATTATATGAGTTTCGATAATCCTAGCAAAGAAAACAAATCACATTTTCATAACTAAGATATAAAGTAAACAACGACAGTTTGTAATTAAACAATAATGTTTTATATATAAAAAAACATGTTTCTTATAAATGACAAATGTTCAAACAATATAAAAACACTTTTAATCTAAAGTATGTATATAGATAATCGTTTTCATTTCCAAATTATACATACATATATATTTTATATAAACCATCTAGTCAAACAAAACCATTTAGTCTAATAAAAATCTCTAGTCAAATAAAATCTTAAAATAGTAGCAAATTTTTCCACACAGTAGCGCCACCTAGTGCAAACTCAAGTAATTAATAGATGCTAGAAGGTTGTGCATGATAATTTTATCCAATATCCCCAAACTAGTCTTAGCTTATGACCTTCATCAATGCAGTGTCATGGATCTAAGAGCAATGCACCTGTGTCTTTGAACCCAATTCACCCCTCCAGCTTTCACTTTTTACCTTTTTCGTTAACAGTAAAGCTATTAGCACAAACTGAAAACACAATTATGTTTTCAATCCAAGCTAATTCACTTATATAGTCATACAGATCTGAATCCAGTTCAGCATATATATTTTGGCATCTTTGGTTTTTAATAACCGTAGATTCCATTATCCTTTGGCTAGGATTAGTATTAAACTATCAAAACATCATAAGATCACCTATTCTTATGTTTATGCAAGCTGTTAAAACAGTAGTAAATTTTCCCACCCAATAATGCCATGTAGTGCATGTTCTAGTAATCAATAGATATTAGAAGTTGTGTGCCATAACTCTTACCCAGTGCCTGCCTATCCAATATTCCAGACTAGTTTCAAGCTTATGGCTTTCATCAGTGGTGAGTGCTAGAGAAGTGCACTGAATCCAAAAATCCAGCTACATTGCTCCCAGATCCAAGATTCCTCACTGATGAAAACCCTAAGCTAGAAATTAATCTGGGGATATTGGATATGTAACCAATGGTTAGAAATTGTGATGCACAATCTTTCAGCATTTATTGATTACTAGAGTTTGAACTAGGTGATGCTAAGATGGGGAAAAAGTTGCTACTTTTTTAACAGCTTGTGAAAACATAAAAAAAAGATCATGTGATACTTTAATGATTAAATAAAATCTTCTTAGCCAAACCAAGGCCAAACTGCTTTCTTTATTTCACAACCTTATTAAGCTAACAAATAATTAGTGAACTAATCACACTAAAATATTACCAGCAATACAATTTAACATCCCAAGCCTAATTTTATTATTTTTTATAAATAAGTTTAATATTTAAATATAAGTATAATTATAAATTTATTTTAAATGCACATTGATTATGTAAGTAATATTTACCAAGGCTTTAACCTCAAGAATATGTGTGTAAAAATGCGATATTAGGGACCTCTACAGGTCTTAACCACAAGCTTACTTTAAACTAAATGTATTAGAAGGGATTAGAACCCAGATGGGTTCAACATGAAATATGTATATTGGAGATCATTTATTTTTTCACATGTATGTGGGTTGTGTGTATCGGTTGTGTAAGATGGAGTGGATAAATAAAGGGATCTTGAAAGTCTGGGTTCAAATCCCCTCTAATTAAATAAGTTTAATATAAATGGATACATAATGATTTGATAGCATAAGGGGTTAGATTGACATAATGTCTGCATTGGTATGGCCACAATGGTTGGTATTGTTGGAAGGGTGAGAAGATTGAAACCTGTCCATTAAAGTTTAAAGAAATGCTATCTTAATATAAGTTGAGCAATGAATGTATATATATGTGGAACATTACGATCTGAACTAACTAATGAATGCTGGTTCTGCACAAAATATGTTTATTGGAGATCATTTATCTTATCACGTGTGTGTAGTCATGTGTATCGATTGTTTGAGAGAAGTGGAAAATGAATACCGAATGAGGTAATAAATAAATTTAATAAAATTCTTTTCAAAAACCACCACTCTAGGCCCATCAAAATTTATTTTATGGCTTCTATCACGCTCTTCTGTTGTGAATGGTAATTAACTTTTCAAAGAACTAAGGGATTTTGTTAACTTTTTGTGGCTTAGATTAAATCTCTTTCTCCTATTAGCAATCTATTTCAACTTTTTTTTATATATGTCAAAGCGCTGACCGGGAAGCGAACCCGGACCAGCTGCTTGGAAGGCAACTATGCTAACCGTTAGGCCACCAACGCTTGGCAATCTATTTCAACTTAATATCTATTTTCCCAAAGTTGTCTTATATTTCTCTTCTCTTCAAATTTACTTTAGAATTCATCAAATGTTGATAATTTATATAAGAAATTAAAACCAACTTTATTAAAATGTTTATAACTATTAAATAAACAATTTTTTTTCAAAAGATTTTTTATTAAATAATTTACTATTAATTTTTTTAATATGAGTCTGTTTGAAAACCCACTCTTCATAATCATTATGAAATGTTTTTGAAATTTGCAGCAGCTGGAGAAAATAATAATTTTCTTAAATATATATATAAGCTATTTGTTTAAATAAACAATTTTAAAAAAAAAAAAAAAAGTTAGAATGATAGAAATTATGAAATTAAATGATAAATAAGATATATATGAAAATATTTTAAATACAAGTATACTTCATATAAACAAGGCAAAACTCTCCATACAGTAGTGTCACCCTGTGCCAACCAGAGTAATCAATGGATGCCAGAAGGCTTGCGTATAAAATCCCTATCTAGTGCCTATTCATCCAATATCCCCAGGCTAGTTTCTGGCTTGTGGCACAGAGTGGCACTACTGTATGGAGAGTTTTGCCTTGTTTAATAACAATTATGTGCCAGTATAAGAAATGGTGATCATGTGATGTTTAGTGGTTTATACTTCATATACTTGGATCTTAGACGTAATGTAAGGATTTAAACACAGACTATCAAGCTCCCTTCAGATTTTTTCATATATGTGTGGTCATATGTATAGGTTGTATAAAACACATGATAAATAAAATATCACATGACATTTGTTTAGACAATTCTTTAAGTAGAGATTTGATGCAATTCACTATGGCTCCTCCTTTCTTGGAGTCAGGAATCTCTCAGCCACTATGCCCTGAGAAACCTGTTAACCCTTTTACCTTCACTTTTTATTCCCCATCCTAAGTTTTCCCATATTCTATATCCTGCTCCATCCATTTCCACAACATTATCTTTGTCCACTCTATGGCCTTTATATCTAAGTCCACCTTATCTTTTTGCAAACCCAGCAGAAAAAACAAGAACCCACTTTCTGTATAATCACTTTGTTTATATTTATTTCCCACAACTTCATTATTTGTACCTTTCTGCTCTCAGGCATTTACATTCAATTAACAGATGCCCTAATATTTTCTATGCCTTCATTACACAACTTGCAGAATAAATCACACATTTTTCCATTTATATATATATATTTGTTGCTAAAGATCCTGTTCGAGGCTTAAACAATAAATTACTTTACTTGCTATTATAAATAAACTCACAACAATATTCCATTTACTTCTCTACATATATTTAAATTCTTTTTACTCTCCATACTAGTTCTCCATCTCTCCAACTCCCTATTCTTTATTAATGACTGCATCCATTCTTCTATTCCATTCCTTACCACTATAACACTCAACAATTCTCCTAACACAATCATCCCACCTTTTGTATAAGTATACTGACATAAATTCTTTATCCAAATCTTCTGCATACCATACTACCTTTCTCACAGATCCTATTGCTTACTCTTTACTCATAACCCAATTAAATACTATTTTGGATATTCTCTTATTATCCACAAACTACAATCTACTGAACATTTTCATTTTGCTTTTTACATCTCTCATATAAAAACTTGACTATCCCATTTCTCCTTGAATTGCCTCCTTTGCCATTCACACATATGCATCTAATGCATGTCTTTCTACTTCTCTTTGTACTTAGTTATCTAATACCCCTTTACTAACACAATGTATTGTTATAATATGTTAACCCTACTACTGCCATTACCTTTCCATACAATTCTAGCTACATCATACTTATTATATAAAAGCATTGTTAATTTCTTTATCAATCCCTTTCTTTTCTTTGCTTCATTTATCATTTTTTTCTTCCATTCATCCAAACAATTTCTCTGATTACTTAAGATGATTCACAAATAGTTATATCTATTCACCACACTTTCTTTGTCTTCTCTTTCCTCACTATTACTTTTGATTTTTCCTCACTAAATTTAATCCCCATCATTTTACCCACTTTTGCACATGTCCTCAACATAACTTCCATATTTTCCCTTCTTTCTGTGCTCAAGAAGACATCATCTGCAAATAAAAGACTCCTATTTCTCTTACTTCAGTTCTGCTATCTAGCAGTAGTTATTGGTTGTTTGAAACTTACATTAGATAGTTTAACTGGAATAGGAGAAACAGATTTCTATTTAAAATAATAATGGTAAAAAAAAATAAAGATATTATTGCAAAAGGATATTTTGAAGTAAAGTAAATGCAAAATTAAAGAAAAATAAGGTCCTTTCTTTTTAAGAAAAATTTAACAATAGATTTATTATCCCTTCCACTATAAACTTTTCAAGTTCTTAAAGCATCATTATGCTTTTAAAAGCTTAAAATAAATATTAAATGTAAATAGTAAGTATAAATTTAGCATATATTGCATATAAAAACATTCATGCATTATTCCATATAATCAAAATAAAAATCAACTGATTGATTCCTTCACTTTTCATCTTTTTTTATTTTCCTAAAATCTATTTCTAAAAATTGCTGCAAACATCATGTCAGTTGATTTAAAAATAAATTTCTTTCTCTCCACCACTCTCTGTTTATTTACTATTGCAAATACAAACTTTTTATTTATTTAAATAAAATAAAAATTGATTAAAAAACAAAGTACAATTATAATTTTTAAATATTTTTTTAATATGAACATATATTTTATTTTCTATTCTACGATTATTTTTTTAATATACTGTGTATTCAATATTAAATAAAAATTTAAGTAAATCCAGCTCAAATAGTATAGTTAGACAGTAGTGAAAATTTAAAGGATCTAAGATTTTAAATTAAATGTTCACAAATTTATGACAAAAAAATACAGTTAAAGGCTATTAATTTCGAACACAATACTCTTTACTTTTTATTTTCTTTTTGTGAATTTTTATTTTAAGAATATGCATCAGTCAGGAAATTGGATAAAAGTAGTTATATTATTATTTTTGTTTTAAATAAGTGTTGCAGAATTTTATTTAAGATAATTAATATTATCCAGAAGGTTAATTAATTAGCTAAATCATTTCTCCTCTAAAATGCTCTTCCTATATTTCTGTTGTTGTTTTTGTTTTTGGCGAAACTTGATATTAAGAATGAGTGTCTATCAATAAATAGGGTAAAAGTGGTCATATTACTGATTTTGTTTTAAATAAGTGTGGCAGAATTTAATCTGATGTAATTAATATTACTGAGATGATTAAATAAATAGATATATTATTTAGCCACTATATTGCCCCCCCCCATGTTTATTATTGCTGGGTGCTACATTCAACTGCTAATAAGATTCATAAATGGCTAATAGGTGAATAATCAAGAATATTTTCTGCAGATTTATAGGATATAATGCTGGTTCATTAAAAGTTATGTAGCATTTCCTGTACAAGCACTTTTTGTTGTCTTCTTCTTTGTATTTTTTTCCTCATTCTCTATTTTTTTTACTATTTATTTTACTATCTTCAATCATCTCTTTTTAGTGATTGGAATAATGGGATTGTGTGCTCATGGAATTGCATTTCCATCTTCAATTACAATAATTGTGATTCTATTATTCTGTTATTTTTTGTATGCAAGTATGATAAATATGCCCCCAGCATTAATTAAGAAAACAGTGACCAGATCAAATTTAGCAGGCAGGAAGAGTTTTATTATGATCCTGTGGGGAGAAATATGTTGATTCATATTGGAAAAACAGATATTTTCATTTGAAATATAATTTTATGTTTGCACATATTTATTTCAGGACCCTTTCATCACAGATGTGAGTAACATAGAATAGATAGAGTATTCTGGCCAATCACTGTATCTCATGAATTGTTCATTTACATGATAGAAATAGTTCTAATATAGTAGATAATGATGCCAATACATAAGGTAGTTATGGTAACATTTTGCTTTAAAGTAGTGCAATGTTTATTGTTTATATACAAAGGATATAACTGAAGTTATGATGCAAGGAGAACTACAGATAGATATGGTTAAATGATCATATTCAGTCATGAGTGAATGCCAATAAATAATGAACTTAATTCTTAAAAGAAGGTGATTAATTGGTTTTTATTGGGAATATTAAATTAATTTATCGGATGTGGTGACTTGTCCGGTTGTTATTGATAAATAAGTTGCCCTAGTTGTACATTATTTTCTTTTCACCATTTTTTTCCTTCAAATTATTTCATTTATCATTCTATCCAATTTAGCTTGTATAGTTCTTCTTAAACTATTCATTCTGGTGGGAAATAATCTTTCTTTATTGCTTTCATTCATGTTAATCTCCTAATACAACATACATCCTATACTGCAGAATATTATATTGTAGATGTTCTCTTCTTGTTTTTATTTTGACTAGTTTTTTTCTACAACAAAGAGCACTTATATAATAACTCCAGTCTATTTTTCCATTTTCATTATATAACTGTAAAATGCTTTACTGTTTTCCTAAAGGTTTGTGATGACAGTATTTTAGATGTTATAATATGTTCCTTAACAATGGTCAAACATAAATTTGTCCATAATGTTGTTTTAAATAATTAATAATGATTCCAACACAATTGAAATAAAACAACTATATATAAGTGTTTTATTTCAATTGTGTTGGAATCATGTTATAATATGTTGGTCTATCATTACATATCAAATGTCTAGAAAATTTTAAACTTTTCAAATATAAACAACTGTTACTAATAACACACTAATAGACAAACCAGGTTGGCAGATTATGCAACATTTCAAAGGATACTATTCTCCATTCTTTAGGTGTTTCTGGCCTGACAAGATACAATATTAGCATTAGAGTTGAGCTTACACCTTTATGTTCTTGAATATATGAAGGATAATACCATTCAAACTATTGTAATAAACTATTGATCAGCTTTTCAAGCTAATTCACATGCGCTTTATGAATCTTAATAATAAATGAATACTTTATCTTGTGTTGGAAGTGAGAAGTATTTATTTATTATTAAGATTCATAAAACGCATGTGCATTAGCTTGAAAAGCTGATCATTAGTTTATTACAATTCATAAACATCACGCTATATAAAAATAAATAACTCATTTACATATGTTCAATTTCATTTAAGAATGACGTATCGTAAATTCTAGTGAATTTCGCAAGCATCATTCATTCAGACATAGTAAAAGTAATTTAAAGTGATTGGTTAATATCTTCATGCTCTCATTTCTAGTACTTAAGATTTGCCCATATAAGACTTTATCTTGTGTTGGAAGTGAGAAGTATTCATTTATTATTAAAATTCATAAAGCGCATGTGCATTAGCTTGAAAAGCTGATCATTAGTTTATTACAATTCATAAACATTGTGCTATATAAAAATAAATAACTCATTTACAGTTAAAATATTGTGTAATCTACTAATCTATGTTGACAATTCATGTGTTATTATTAACAATTGTTTCTATTTGAAAAGTTTAAATAAAGTTTAAAATTTTCTAGACATTCAGAATTCAATGTTAAATGATGGAAATAGTGCAACATATTATAATACTTTATGGTTTTTTTGTTTGTTTGTTTTTATTATTTTCCACTCTTCTTCATGTATTGCTGGCCTGACTAGTGACAATACTAACATAGGAGTCGAACGTACACCTTTAGATTCTTAAACAGATGGAGAATAATACCTTTCAAATGTTGTCTAATATACTAACCAGCATTATCTATTTATGTATTATTACTAATAGTTATTTGTATTTGAAAAGTTTAAAATACATTCAACAATTAATGTTAGATGAAGGAAAAAGTCCAACATATTGTAATAATTTATTGGGTTTTTTCATAGTTTTATGATATTTTATTTTTGGAATATTTTAATGTATCTAGTTTTCTGAGATTTCAGTACTATATTCTTAATTCTATTACTATCTACCATTATGTATCACATGTTCTTATGTGGATTTTAAAATCTGCATATTGATATTTTGCTTGTAATTTCTTAACAATAAATTTTAATTTTTGTATATCTCCTGCTATTGTAGTCTTATAATTTACATATTTTCTTTAAAAAAAAACTTAATATGTATATCTAAATATTTTACAAAGTCTAAATTATTCACTAAATACAAAATTTTTGTAATCAGTTCATGAACCAACATGTGATGACATAACTAAGTAATTTCGTTTTCTTTTTTCTTCCTATTGAAAATTAGACCAGAAATTACTTGTAAATGACAGAAAGCAGTAATAAGTATGAAACATTTAAATAATACAATAAATGTTTCTAAATATTCAGGTTAAACCACTAAAACATCACATGATCACCATTTCTTATGCTTACACAAGCTGTTAAAACAGTAGCAATTCTTTCTATCTAGTAGTACTACCCAGTGTAAGCCAGAGTAATTAATGGATGCTAGAAGGTTTGTGCATCAAAATCCCTATCTAGTGCCTACTTAGATCCCAAGCTCTTCACTGATGAAGGTCACAAGCCAGAAACCAGTCTGGAGATATTGAATGGATATAGGCACAAGATAAGGATTTTGATGCACAAACCTTCTAGCATCCATTAATTACTATGGCTTGCAGTAGGTGGCACTGCTGTATGGAAAGAATTACTACTGTTTGTCTAGCATTATACTGAAGCTAATAACTTAAGTTGTCAGCATACAGCATCTGAAACAATTGTTCAAAACTATTGTCCATGTAATACAGTGAAAAGAAAATCCAACACTGACATATTCTTATTCCTGAAACCACATGCTAACTCTTTCAAATTAAAGCTAAATATATTTTAAATAATATGAATTACATTTCCAATGTTGATAAAAAGATCTATAGAAGATTTTCAAAATTTGAGCCATTTAATTTTCTTTCTTTTATTTATGCAACTTTCGACAAACCAGCAATCTGATTAAACCTATCAAATAATGAAATAGAGTGGGATTATTAAGAGGTAATGTGACATTCTGTTATCAGAAGCAAGCCATTCTGCTTGAGTTAAGATTAAGATCTTTAGATCTTAATGTCATCATTCTACCAATGAACTACACCACATAATATGTTAAATATTATATTTAGTAAATAACAAAAACTCATAACCCTGTATGATTTGGTGCAGTGTAAGGGTCATACTCTAGAACATAAGGTCATAAAATTTATTCAGTTTGGGAAATTTCAGCATTCTAACTTCTTCTGTAAATTTCCAAGCTATATGATTATTTTTATTTATTAATTCACATATAAGATTTGAAATACAGGCATTCATATACCTGGAACTTAATTGTAAATATAGGAAATTTGAACTCAGACTTTCAAGCAAACTTCAAACTATCTACACTATCTCATACTATCGATACATATGACCACACACATGTAGAAAAGATAAATAATTGCATGTCCATTAAAGTATAAAGGTTTGTTATCTTAATATAAACTGAACACTGATTATATATATATGGGAGATGATAATCAGGAGCAACTGATGAGTGCTGGTATAGCACAAAATACGTATATTGGTGATTATTTATCTTTTCTACATGTGCGTGGTCATGTTTATTGGTAGTATGAGATAATGTGGATAGTTGAAGGTTGCTTGTAACTCACATATAATAAATTTTATACACATTTTAAAAAAAGTTGTTCACTTTCTAATGGAGAATATTTATTGCATTTAAGTAATAAAAAGAAGAGTTTACTCATTTCTAAATGAGTAGGATAATACATAATATTCAAAGAAATACGAGTTCTATAGTTAAATAAAAATATATTTAAGTGTGAATTGTACTTATATGTTGGACTATTTCTATAATCTTAGTAAATCAAGATTGTCTTTGGAAAAATTTTCCAATTGCATTCAACTACTAGTAATAACTCACAGGTTAGTAACTACACAATGTTACAAATGTCATTATTAGCATGGGAATCAGACCTAGATCTTTAGATTCGTGAATATTGAATTTTAAGGAAATTCTCTATCTGATGGTACCATTTCTGTCAAAGGTAACAATCAGTAGATGATGGACATAGTCCAACTTAAAAGTAGAACTAAAATGTTGTCATCATAAACATTTTAGGCAAACATTGAAATGTGAATGTTCAATTACAAATAATTCTACTGTTTATATTTTATATTTTTAAATAACAAACTGCTCTGAAAATGATAGATTAAAAAAAAATAACATCAATTAGTCAATGTTAGCAAAAAAATTCTCTGGAACTCCTAATCTCATTAGCAAATATTTTCTGCAATTATATTATTAAAAATTAAAATCTAGGAATTGTACCTTAAAGTGAAAAAAAAAATTATTACTAAAAACCACATGGCTCAGTTGGTTAGAGCAATAACTTAAATCTAAGGGTCCAGGTTCGAATCCCATGCTAGTACTGTCACCGGTCAGGTCAGCAACACCTGAAGAAAAGGGGAGAATAATACTTTTTGAAACGTTGTGCATATACTAACCGGAGAGCTATTACTAACAGTTGAATGTATTTGGAATATTTAAATAAAGTTAAATCTTTCTAAAGACATTCAATACTCATATAGATGATGGAAATAGTCGAATATAAAAATACATATAAAACATTATTCACTGTACAGAAATAGAATTTAAACAGTCTTAAATAATCCCAAACAAATGTTCAGCAAGTAATCATAATGTTCAGCAAAAGACCATGCTTATTATTTTCCTGAAGGTATGTGATGATGTCATATTAGATGTGACAATATATTGGGCTAAATCCATCATCTATCATTAAATATTGAATGTACAAAAAATTTTAAATTTTATTTAAACTTTTCAAATACAAACAACTTTTTAGTAATAACATACAAATACTCTTGTCCAACAGTAACAAAAAAGTTAGGGCTGGCCAATCTCCAAGCGCATATGTTTTCAAAAGATGTATAGTAAAACAGACTTTGGAAGAATGTGTTCACTTTTATTTTAAAAAACTGTTGCAGCATATATAAATACGAATAACGTTTTTTTTTTCCAAAATGACATTTGCTAAATCAAAAATAGATAGAATAATTAATAAAAATTTGGAATATACCTTGCACATTGCCACTCCTAAAACTGTATTGGATGTGAATTTATTATTAAAAATTAAACAATGGCAAATATCATACTAACATCAAATTTTTCCTGTCTTTATTGTTTGTTGTATGATTGTATGTAATAAATATTTTAAAAATTTATATATATGTAATCACGTGGAAGGAAATTAATCTTCAGACATGTGCTATTAGATTGACAGTAAATTTTAAATACCCTTATCCTTCAATAAGTGTTTTAAAATCATAAGTGAATTATTTATGATTGGATCTTATTCATATATAAACCAACCATTATTGATTGTGCTTAAATCAGGACTTGATTCAAAGTCACAGGTAGTTAAAAATTAAAAATAAGAATCTTATTCTTCTCTATGATATATAAACTAATTTTTTTACAAATAATTTATCAATTGATATGTCAGGCTTAAAATAAGAGCAAGTCCCGATTTAAGCATGGTCAATAAGAACTGGTTTATATAAGAATAATTATTAAGCATAAGTGATTCACATATACTTTTAAAACACTTATTGATGGGTGAATGCATGTAAATTTAATATCAATATAATAGCATATGTCTTTAACTTCCTTCTATATGATTATATAATTATATGTAAATATAATAATAAATAATATGATGACATTGATAATAATTATGACCTTGCTGGGATTAATAAATATTGACATAAACAACTTTTTATACTTTTTATGATTTTTTTATTTTGAATCCCTAAAATTTATAGCTGTTATCTACATTAGCTAAATTCCAATTGGCTACCACCAAAAAGGTTGCTTGATCCTGCTATAAACGAAGTAGAATTATTTGATAGAAATTTACATCATTAAACTCTTATAAAATGAAAATTTATTTAGACCAATCATAATGAGTAATGCTCTAAGAATTAGACTGTCATTTTAAACATATGTAACAAGTCAGAAAAGACTATTTTTAAATTAAAAATACACCTGGGTCTCGTTTTACATGATAGATAGGTTCCTCAGAAAATACGCACAAACAAAATCACGCAAAAATAGATGTAACTTACATTGAAAAAGGGGGGGTGTGGTCTGTAATTTTTCAAAATTCGCATAAAAGCAAAGCAGCAACGTAAAATTACTTTAAAATTCGCGCGCAAAAAAAATAAGGAAATAAAATATGACTAATAAAAAATTTCAAATTTGAAAAAAATTGATACAAGACAAACTTTTTTTAACTATAATATTTAATTTTATTCAAAATAATATATTTTTATGCATAATTTACAATACAGTAATTTACATTTTTTATACACATTTTAATTATTATCGCTATTTGCGAAAAACACGTTCATTTGCAAACTGAGGAAATACAACTAACGCCAACTTCACAGTCATGTTGTGTTAATGGTTTTCTGATGACAACGTAATTAGTAATTAATCTTTGAGATGATGATTTTATTAATTGTTTATGAAACTAACAACTAAAAATTAAATTCTTATTTTTGTCTTAAATTTTTTAATTTTCAATTCCGTTATTGTCAAATTTAATTGTGCCCACTACTATTACTCACCTTTTAAAAATAAACTTGTGGGCACTAAATGATTAATAATTGATTTATGTTCTTTTTTAAAAAGCAAAAACAGAATGTGATTTAAAATGCAAAATTAACACGCACAATGTTGGAACAAATTTACATTATAATCTTGTAAAATTTAATGTGTGTATACATAAAATATGGAAATCATGATTTTAATTTCATTATTGCATAATATCTTACTATTATAAAGCACTGAAAATATTGAAATTACTAAGATGAAAGTCGAATTCCAATAATGTGCTATTACTTTTAATATAACGTAAGTGCGCGAAATTTATTATTTAAAGTAATAGCGCATTATCGGAAATCGACTTCTGGTGAAACACGAATCGCGTAACTTCGAAATCGTGTTAAATAAGTCCGCGTAAAAAGAGACCCAGGTGTATTTGGAAATATATTTGCTATCAAATATTGTAATTCCGGTTATGATTGTGCTCTCAATAAAACATTTGTGAGCTAATTTAAAAATTGGAAAGCATAAGGCAACTAAAGCTAAATTCAAATACCTACTTAAATTTTTATACATATATAATTTTCCATTCATTTTTAATTGACCAATTGTGGTCTTTTAAATAAATCTTGTGTTAAGATTTGTAGAGGTCCCTACTGTTGTTTTTCAGGTGCATGGCCTTAATATATTACTTTAAATAACGAGTATCCACTTTACAAATTTAATTATTATAACTAAATTTATTGAAATTTTGTAAATATTCACACAATTATTTAAGTTATAGCTGGTGTATGTGATTTTTATTATTTATTATAATTTATATAAAAGAACTGCATAATGGATTTCACTAATATCCAGTTTTGATGATAATAAAATAAAAGTTACTGGATTGATTGACAAGTGAGTAAAGTTTTTTTAAAAAAAATGGAAAATAGTCAATCAATGTAACTATTGTAATTAAACTGCCATTTGGATGCTCAAATGATACATGATTTCCAAAGCAATTAATTCCATATTTATATTGTGATAATAATAAAAAAATAACAGTCATAAAGACATGGACCAGCACAAGGATCAGCCAAATGGATTTAAAATGTTTTAAAATGATATGTTGATTGATTGTAAGAATGAAAAAATAATAATTTTAAAGTAATCAAATGATTGTTACTCACAAAGCCATATGATATTCTAGGATCATTAATGATAGAACCAAATTGCAATCCATAGTCCTTTAACTCTTAAGTCTGCATTTTAAGACACTGACTATACCACACCGAATTTGCATAATATGGAGTAACTACTAAATAATAAATACATGCAACAGCATTTCTTATGAATTAATAGCTACAATGAGCTAAGGTATCCTTCATAATGACTACCCCAAAAGTTAAAAATGGTAGATAAGGTAATATGAGTGTTTGTTTTATATTTACCATACAGTAGAAAAGTTGAGGGGTTTCAAGCATGAAGGAATCATTAAATATGAAATTATTATCCTTATATGAAAAAAAGGTTATAAAAAGCTCTGATGAAGACTACAGTACAGTCGGAACTGTTAGAAAAAAAAAGAGGAATTATATAAAAATTTGCATTAAAGTGTATATGAGGAGATTTATGAAAAAAAAAAGTAATAGAAGTTATAAATGCAAAAAGGAAAAAGAAAGTTATAAAAAGCATTGATGAAGACTGCAGGACAGTTGAAACTGTTGGAAAAATAAAGGAAGAATTATATAAAAATTTGCATTAAAGTGTATATGGGGAGATTTATACATAAAAAAAGTAATAGAAGTTATAAATGCAAAAAGGAAAAAGAAAGTTATAAAAAGCACTGATGAAGACTGCAGGACAGTTGAAACTGTTAGAAAAATAAAGGAAGGATTATATAAAAATTTGCATTAAAGTGTATATGAGGAGATTTATAAAAAAGTAATATATATATATGTCTTACAAATTTTTAACAAGATGACTAACATTTATAAATTTTAATGAAAAATGTTATTTTTTCATTTCCCTCTATTACTTAAGAAATCATGTCAAACAACTGTGATTTTTGAAAACTCAAGTGGCAGATTAAGCCAAACTGGACCCCCCCCCCCATCTGAAAATCAATTTGAAATTTTTAGTTCTTGATTCTGTGACTTTGTGTAGAATATTGTCTTCTTTGCAATTGCTTGGAAGTCATGTGACATGGTCATGCATTGTTAAAGTAACAGATGGGCTTTTTTTTTGTTAACTGAGCTGGGAATTAAATTCAAAAAATTTAATTCTCTGATCTGCTACTGTGCTAAACTACTTCAGGTATTCACTTCTTTTTAAATATATGTAAATATTACCAAAATCACCTTTTCCTTTATTTTTGCTATACTTATATAAGTCCAATTTATCCAAATCACTTCAAACACGTTTTAGCGAAAAACTTTTATTGTACATATATACCTATACACCTACATTTTGCCTGTCCTGCAGTCTTCTTCAGAACTGAAATTAATATAATTAAACCCAAATAAAATAATCTAGTTAATATAAAATAAAATATACAATATAAATAGAAAATAAATATAAATTATACATGTGTATAGCTAAAAAGTGTTCGAAGTGATTTGGATAAATTGGATTTACATGTAAATATTATGTTACTTTAATGGTAAAATATCTTAGACTTCTGTCTTTTGTTAATATTACGTTACTTTAATTGTAAAATATCTCAGAATTCTGACGGTTTTTGAAATAATATCACAAAACAACTTTTGCCACAAACTTCTGAATAGTTATCATTTTTAGAAATAATACTAATAGTTTTAATTCTTGTCTTTTATTTGATTTTTAATTAAAATTAATTGAATGATTTTATTAAGTTCGATTGGCAAAATACCAGAAATGGAAACGAACTGGGGTTCTTGCGTTCCAGTCTGATATTTTTCTACTATACTAAACCTCCCAGGGCTTTTATTTAATTTAGAGGAAATAATCAAAACTCAATGCCATTTTATATTGCCGTTATTTTTATTTCTTATATATATTTTTAAAAAAATCTGCCCATTTCTTTGCTTTTTTTTTTAAAAAAAAAAATACATTGTTTCACTATTTCAAAAGTCATTTAAGAAAACGTAGCTATTGATTGCCGTTGGCCATTTAGGAAGTTAAACTGATTCAAAGCTTTGATCGTAAAACAGAACGCAATCAATACGGGGATTTAAGAGTCTTGGTGGAGGAAAAAAGAAAAATAGTTAATAAATGGTTAAGAAAGTGACAACAAAAGAAAACATTAAGGCACTAGAATTACAAATTAATTGAATTTTTTACATATAAAAATAAATTAGAAAGGTTTTAAAAAAAGAACAAAATCGAAGATTTAATCATATACATAAAAACTATTGAAATTTCAACTAAAAGGGTTTTTTTGTAAGGTTGCTTTTAGAAAGGCTTCTGGGAGAGAAAATAATATTTGACTATTTTAATGAACGAGAACCATTAACTGAGAAGTAGTTAAAAAAAATTAATTATCTTTATCTCAAAAATTTAAAACGTGAACAATCAAAGTAATAAATAAAGTAGTTTTTATACTTTAGACTAAAATTTTACCAAAACAAAAAATTACATAAAAAAATGATTATTTACAAAAATCAATATAAAAGCAGTAACTTATTAATTTTTACACATCACATAAAATAAAATCTCAATTAATATTTATTTAAAATATATGAAATGTAAAACAAGGAAACAGAGCAATGGAATAACGCATTGAATTCTGGGAATATTAAATTACAACTATAAACTATTTCAATAGAAAGGCAAGTCTAAAATATTATATTACTGCTTTTTACATGGAGAAAGTATCAAGAACAATATGTATCATCTTAATTCATTTTCGGTGCAGTATCTTTAATTCCTCTCAGAGAAACCGATCAGGGTGACTTTTGTAATATCCACTCCTTACAATTTTACAATTGCAGCTACTATTACTATGTAATTATTCGTATACTAAACAAATACGAATGGCTTCACACCAGCGGATCAATTAGCATAGTGAGTTTAATCATTTTTACGTTTGAGTTAAAGACCAAGAGATATCATGATCTATCTTCTCAGATGTCTGATGTTTCTTAAGTTAGACATCAGCTGAGTGTTTTTAAAAGCAACATGAGTATATGAATACATGTGAGAATGCTATTCTTTTTTGGGTATTATCAAACATGAGAGACAAGAATAAATTATGGTCCTCATATCTCAGAAGCTAAACAGACACAGTTGATGATCAAAAGCAGAGGATGAGGGAGTATTTGGATTATAAACTTAAACTGTCATTATATTTTATCCAGCTATCTACAACTGTAGATTTCTTTCAAGTGAAGGAAGATTGCTTGAATTAAAAGAAGAACTATCTAATATTGTAGGGACATTGTTGAACCTTATGAAATTAGAAGAAAAGTGAATGACAGTTGATTTGAGAAAGGATATGTTTTACTACAAAGGTATAAATATTGAAAGTATAAGATGAGGGTGATTTATTATAAATAAAAAATGAAATAGAAGCATTATGGAGATTGACGCTTCATAAGAAAACTAGCAAGATTAGTAGTTACTCAACACAATGGAAGATACCAAGTACAAATAATATTGTTTAACAACAGATTCTCATTCTGATGAAAAAATAGAGGATTTGATTCGATCAACCAATATTTTAATATTGTCATGGAACGTTTTAGTCTGGAATTGAAACAACTAAAAAATGAAAGTGTTGTAGGAAAATTTGGGCACGGAGAAAAAAGTGAGATAAGAAGTAGATTGTAAAATTTGTTAGGAAAAAAAATGTATATATTATGAATTTTTTTTTTTGGAAAAAATCTAAAGTGGAAATGGACATAAAAATATCCAAATGAAGATGCAGCAGAAGTGAATTATATTTTTCTGACAGAAAAAATATATTTTGAGACTTTATTGTACTAACTATGATCGCTATAGCAACTGATTGTCAATTAAAGAAATGTAAATATTAAAGTAAACTAGCGAAACAAAATATATTAAAAAGATAGTAATACTGATTTTTCCCTTTATTTATATTTGTAATTCAAATTTGCGAACATTTGTTCATCTGCATATTGAAGTGGTTTCTTCCTTTCTTATATCCTAATGCTAACTTTATATCCTAATTCTAAGTGCACTTTTGGTGAAGTTCTCCATAAGAAAAAAAGCACTTTGATATTCAAATGATTGCAAATTTGAATTAAAAAGATAGTAGAAACAAAAATCAAGATGCTTCAGATTCGCCTATACAAATGGACATTTAGGTTAAAGATAAGACGGCCACTCTTATCTTTATAAAAAGTCGCTATCTTGTGTCATGGTTTAGAAGATCCCTCTATCGGCAAAATATGCTTGATTTTTGCAAATTTTAAAGCACATTGAATACTGGTTAGTGCCTGTTCAGACTATTTACAATAGGTTTAAACTAAAATTTGCAAATTGTTTTAGAATTTTAATTGAATTCATTGATCTATCAGACTTGAATCAAATAAATAAGAAGATATCTGTATTAAAAAACAACATTTCATAAATAAATATTCATTATAGACAACATATGAAGAAAAAAAAGAATATAAAAATATTCTGAAAAAATATTTAATTTTTAAGATGATATTATATGGAAAAATATAACAGTGAAACAGCAAAGAAAGCCAGAAAATAAGCTTCAAATGAATAATACAATGTGTTGCTATAGAAAAGAAAGTTATTTCAGCAATAAGAAAAAAACGTGGCATTATTACTAAATAAAAAAGGTGTAATCGTGAAGTGCAAAACATAATAATAATAAAAGAAAAATAAATAAAGCAGACCTTATAATCGCAACGTCTGAAATCTCGAGTATTTAAAAGGAAGAGAAATCAAATTTATGACAAATAGAAAAGCTCTAGGAAGCAATAGAATTATTATTGGCATCTTAAAAAGACTAGGTGAAGTAATAGAGAAATTGTTGGTAAACCTATATATCAAATATCCAAATAAAAAGATATATTATATGACTGGAAGAATGCACAAGTGATATGGATAGTTAAGAACGGTGAAAAATTTATGCATGGTAAAAATCGTGTATCTATTATCTCTTGGTTTTATACAAAATCTTTATAATATTGTTAGAACTCGTTTATAATGAACTTTTGTAGATCACACAAATATTAAGAGAAGGAAACATGGTTTATTGCAAATAGCAACCATGCCATTAAGAAAAAGATTTGCATCCAATGTAAATAACTAATTTAAATAATTAGTAGTTTACCTATAAATATCACATGATCTCCACTTCTTATGCTTGCTTATAACTGTTGTTAAAACAGGCAAAACTCTCGATACAGTATTGCCACTCTGCAAGCCAGAGTAATCAATGGATGCCAAAAGGCTTGTGCATAAAATCCCCATCTAGTCCCTACTCATCCAATATCCTCAGACTAGTTTCTGGCTTGTGGTCTTTGTCAGTGAGGAGCCTTGGATCTGAGAGCACTGCACCTAGATCTTGGGATCTAATGCAACCCTCCAGCAGCCACCTTTTATCTCTACTTAACTACAAAAGGCCACAAGCCAGAAACTAGTCTAGAGATATTGGATGAGTAGGCATTAGATGGGTATTTTATGCACAAGCCTTCTGACATCCATTGATTACTCTGGCTTGAAGGGTGGCATACTGTATGGAGAGTTTTGCCTGTTTTAAATATTGCAGCATACCTGCCATTTTATGAGTATGATGAATCTGGCTTTTCTAGTTAAAAGCATGCCAGCTATTATTAATAAATAAACAGACTGAATAAATCTTTTTATTAGTCAACATTATAAATGTTTCTAGAAATTAATTACAAACAAGATAAGAAAAATAATAACACTTAGAATATAAGAGAAGTTGCAAAAAAAAAGACTCATGTATGTTATTGCTTTGCAGATTAAGAAAAAGCATTTGACTCTATAAGTATTTGTGCAGTGATTAAAGCTTTGGAATATCAAGATATAGATTCAAAATATTGTCAAAATTTGAAGAATATTTCTATACATGTAACAATAGTGATTAGATTACATGGTTATACTGAGAAGATTAACATCGATGAAGTTATATGATAGGGAAATTCCATAATTCCAAATGTTTTTACTGTAGTTTTGGGGGAATTATTTTTGTGGATTAAAATTGAAAGCTACATAAATAAATGTAAATAAATCAAAGTCATTGAGATTTTTCAGAAGATAAGGTTGGTTTTGAAAATAATGGTCAAGAGATTTATCTAATATTATAAAACTTATCAGATAAAAGCAAGAAAGCAGATCTAAAGATAAATGCATTCTTAAAAAGATAGTCATATACAATAATTTCTAACAAAATGGGAAAAAAAAATTTTGATGATAATGAATTAGAAAACATAAACAATTTGTATACTTAATATTTAATCATTCTATGTATATAAATAATTACAAATGTCTTGATCGGATATGCAGATGGAAACATAATTAATGAAATTAATAATCAAAGAAAATACCTTTACATGTTAAAAAGATTTTTTATAGATAAGTTTTATCAGTTCTTACATATATCACATGATCACCATTTCTTATGCTTGCTCATAACTGTTATGCACCAAAATGTATAGGTACTGAACTGAGTTCAGACCTATATGACTATATAAGCTAATGACCTTGGATTGAAAATATTATGGTGTTTTCAATTTACGACTCATAGTTTTGTAATTAAGTAGAGATAAAAGGTGGCTGCTGGAAGGTTGCATTAGATCCTAAAATCTAGGTGCAGTGCTCTCAGATCCAAGACTCCTCACTGATGAAGGCAGAAGCCAGAAACTAGTCTGGGGATATTGGATGAGTAGGCAGTAGATGGGGATTTTATACACAAGCCTTCTGGCATCCAGTGATTACTCTGGCTTGCACTGAGTGGCAATACGTATAGAGAGTTTTGCCTGTTTCTTACATATATATGAATACTTAACATACAAGCAATACAAAGAATTCAAACTCATAACAATGAATGGAGAGATGAATGTTAAGAGTAACAAGAACAAAAATTAAATACACGGTTGGGAGAACAAATAGGTATTATCGATACTTGTGAAATAATTAAGCAGCTGAAATGGATCTAAGCTAGACATATTGCTAGAAGAGATGATAATAGATGCACTGTTGGAATATTAAATTTAGATCTTAAGAGACCATATGTAAAGTTGATGAGTGATATAAGGAAGTTTTCTGTATATATATATATATAACTTATGAATTTTAGAAACTGAAATAAACTTCGACAGATCTTCATTGTGCAGATGTATTGATAATAGTTGAAATTGATGATGATGATTAATTAATAAAAACTCCCTAATAATGCATAGTCTTGGTAATGTATTAAAAAATAATTTCTTTTTGAATTAAAAGTTTGTTCAGAAATTAAATAGATGTTTCAGCACTTATTTTATCATTAACAATGGCAGAATACCAAGGTGTGTGTGTGTGTGCGCGCGCGTGCGCGCGTGTGTGTGTGAAGTGCTATGCTTCATATATTTACTGGATAGTAAAATATGTTGGAGTTAAGATAAATAATCTATCGATAAAAATGTAAAATTTGAAAAAATCCCATTATTTGATTATTATCATGTTTACTGAAATTTTCTCTTTATGTTCAAAATAGTTTGTTAATATAAGTTAGAAGAGAAACTTATTTTTTTTATGTAAATCCATGAATATTTATTTCTTTTTTAATCATAATTAACAGCCTTACTAAACCATCACCAACCATTGTCAATCCACTGCTGGATGAAGGTCTCTCCAAGTTCAATCCATCTTATCTGATCTTTAGCTTCTCTTCTCCACATCACCCCTGTACATTTTTTTATTTCATCCATCCATCTCACATGTGGTCTCTTTCTGGGTCCTTTAAAATCTGTTGGGAGTCCAGTTTAAGATTTTAATTGTCCATATATTATCATCTCTTCTAGCAATATGTCCAGCCCAACTCCAATCTTTTAATTTTTTCAATGAGGTCAGTAACACTTGTTTGTTCTCCTACCCATATATTGCCTTATTAAATAAATATAGCTAAATAATATTTTTTTAATATTTTAGTAATATAATTTCTTTAATATATGAATACAAGTATAATGTATATACTGAACTTTAGATGTAATTAGAGATTATTTGCACACAGTTTTAAGCTCCCTACAGTTATGCACTCCATCTTATACAACTGATACACATACATTTGAGGGATGACAGTGCTTATTAAAGTCAACGTGAGTATGACAACAATATTGTCATCAACAAGGGATTAATGCATCTCATCATCAGATTTTCAATAATAGGGATGTTTGAAGAGTTGAACAGTAGAGAACATTGAAGTCTGTCCATTAAAGTTTGAAGATTTGCTACCTTAATATAAACTGAGCTCTGACTGTATATATGTGTGGAAGATAATGATCTGGACCAACTGATGAGTGTTGGTCCAGCAAGAAATACATATATTGGAGATCATTTATTTTAGTCGCATATATGTGGTCATGTATATTGGTTATAGAAGATGGAGTGTATAGCTGAAGGGAATTTTAAAGTCTGGGTTCAAATCCCCTCTAATTAATATTTCTTTAATATATTAATATTTTAAATTAGAACATATATTGACTTTCACAGTAAATAAATGAAAGACAGGATGCCATCACAGTTAATATTGTTGGATAATAGGGTTTCCTAGGCTAGTTATTTTTCTTCCAAATAATATTTAAAGTTATCTCTAAATTCATAATGCTTAATTAGCATTCATAGTAAACAGATCCAAAAAACAAAACACAATAATAATTATAAAAGAATATAAAAATTAATAAATAAATGACTCTTTGCTATTGATAACTACACTAATTTATATTTATAAAATAATAAGCAGTTAAAAAATATATTAATAAAAATAAAAATTTATCATAGATAACTGAAATTAAAAGATACAAAAAAATGAAGGATTCTAACTCAGACTTTCACACGCGCCACTACTCTCAGTGCCATCTCATATTGCTGACCCACCTGATCACACACATGTTGAAAAGATAAATAATCACCAATATACCTATTTGATGCTAAACCAGGAATCATCAGTTGGTCTAGATTACTATCCTCACACATACATACAATCAGTGCTCAGCTTTATATTAAGATAACCAATTTTCACACTTTAATGGACAGGCTTCAAACTATTCCGACTCACAACTCTTCAGCCTTCCATTTCATTGAAAATCTGATGACGCAACGTTCAAAGCCGTTGTTAGTGTCAAGGTTGTCATCCTACCCATGTTGACATATTAGTCATTCTGATCCCTCATGTACGAGCACTGATTATATATATATGTGTGAGGATAGTAATCTAGACCAACTGATGATTGTTGGTTTAGCATGAAATACGTATATTGGTGATTATTTATCTTTTCAGCATGTGTGTGATCAGGTGGGTCAGCAATATGAGATGGCACTGAGAGTAGTGGGTCGTGTGAAAGTCTGAGTTCGAATCCCGCATATATTGCATATATAAATGCAGTTTTAAGCCTGTACAATGTATTAAAAAAAAAATAGTAGAATTATATTTACGAAAATAATTAAACATAAAAATTGAAAATACAGTTTACCAAATAAAATAAATCTTTAAAGCAAAAAAAAAAAAGGATACATTTCTTCATTAAACTTGACAATTTAAAAAAAAAAAAATATTTATTTAAACCTTTCAGTCTTTAGTTTTTATATGAATTTATTAAAATAGCAAATGAGAATTTTCTTTAACTTATACAAGAGTTTTTTAAATCTCCACACCACCACATGGTCTTTATAAATCATATGAATAAATTAGATACAATAAAAGACAAATGACTCCCAAGATGCATTTCATCCTGAACCAGCACTCATCAGTTGGCCAGATCACGATCTCTCATAAATATCTTTATTATCAAAATGTAAAACATTAAATATATAGATTCTTAAATGAAAAATATCTCGTGACAGTCAAATACAATTTATCAATTTTCTAGATTCTTTTCTTCAATTGAAAAATTCAGGGAAAATCTCGGTGAGTATGAAAAATGCTTTAAAAAATTATACCTTGTAAATATTCTGTCTTTTATTTTTTAAGTAATCTATTTTTTAAAATCCATTTAAACAATTTATAAAAGGTTTCCTAGATATCGAAAAATAAAAAAATTAGTTATGTAATAGAAATAAAAATCTTTAAATTAAAAAGTTCCTTTCTTTCACTTTTTTTTTTAATATTTCAAATAGGGATAAAATTCCCAATAGGTCCATGTAAAATATATTTTGCTCTTAAACATAAAAAGAAATGAGACTTAGCATTTATTATTTTAGGCAATTTTCTAAGTGAAGTTTTGAGGTAAAGTTCACTTAAATTTTGCTAAAATCTTTTGACTTGCTGTCAGTATTTGAATTATTTATCAACTGTAATATTTTATAGGTCTCAAATTTTATTTAGGATCATTTTTAAAATAAATTTCCAATAAGAAATTAAAAATTGAAGTACATAGTTTCAATATTAATTTGAAATAATCACACCAAGATAAATAATATATTTATACTGATCAATCTAATTATATGTGTAGCCAATGATAAAAATAAAGATACATTCCTCTACAACATAAGGTTTGATCTCATTAAACCATGACATATTATAATAAAAAACAGGCAAAACTCACTATAGTTTGCCACACACAGCAAGCTAGAGTAATCAATGGATGCCAGAAGGCTTGTGCATAAAATCCCCATCTAGTGCCTACTCATCCAATATCCCCAGACTAGTTTCTGGCCTGGGGCCTTCATCAGTGAGGAGCCTTGGATCTGAGAGCATTGCAGGCTTGGATCTGAGAGCATTGCACCTAGATCTTAGGAACCTAAGATCTAGGTGCAGTGCTCTCAGATCCAAGGCTACTTACTGACGAAGGCCACAAGCAGAAACTAGTCTGGGGATATTGGATGAGTAGGCACTAGATGGGGATTTTATGCACAGGCCTTCTGGCATCCATTGATTACTCTAGCTTGCTGTGTGTAGCAAATGTATAGTGAGTTTTGCCTGTTTTAACAACAGTTATACACAGGCATAAGAGGTGGTGGTCATGTGATGTTTATTGGCTTAAAACATATTATAATACTAAGTATGATCAAAACTTATAACAGAAGACTTTAATACATTATTTTCCAATTTAAATAAATCAAAATGATTTTAAATATATTCATACTATCTGAAGATACTTGATAAAAAAAAGTATTTACAAATTATTGAAATTTTATTACTGAATTCTGTTCATCGTTGATTCTTATTTTAAACAATATTTATAAACAAAAATTAATAAAAAATAATTTAAATGTTTTAAGATATAGATTTTACTCTGAGTGTATTTCCAAACTTCTGATCCCCAGTTTTGCTTTTTCAAACGTATTCTAAGAAAAAAATATTATGTCAAATTTATACTTCACATATGGGTCTTTTTCTAGGTCTTTTAACATGTCTGAATATTTATTAGTCTTAATTTTCTCAATGCTATAAGTCAGAAATGGAAGTTATGTTAAAACTTTATAATAAATGATACAAGACAACTTGAACACACATTTGTCTGAAGGTTTGTAATGATGATATATAATAAGATGTGATGTGTTGGACTATTTCTATCATTTATGAATGAATGTTGAATGTATATAAATTTTGAAACTTTATTTAAACTTTCCAAATACAAACAACTTGTTAGTAATAACACACAAATAGACAATACAGGTTAGTAATTACACAATGTTTCAAGTAGTAGTATTCTCCACTCTTCTTCAGGTGTTGCTGTCCTAAATGCACAGTGACAATATTCACTTAGAAGTTGAACTCACACCTTTAGATTCTTGAATATTGAATTTAAGGCAAATGCTCTACCAACTGAGCTATTCTGTCAAAGGCAACATATAGTAGAAATTTGATATATTTATATATGAGGGTTGGTTCAAATCCTCCTGAGTCCTCCAATTTTTTTTTTATAACAAGTCTAATTATTATTTTTTATTATTATTATTTCCTAAGAGCAAGATTAATTAGAGGCTTCCATACATTGTGTATTACCACACTGAGTTGACTTATAGGATTATTTACCATTTTCATATGAGTAGCTTCCTTGAATTTTCTTCTATGCATTTTTTCCTCTTTATCCAATATCTTTGTATTTTCCCACTTAAGTATATGGTCATTAGTACATACATGATCTGCTATGATAGTCACAACTGTTTTTCTCTTTTAACCATTAGTTTGTGCTCCTTCAATCGCTGATCAACCCGGCAACAAGTCTCACCAATGTATTTCCTTCCACATTCACATGGTATTTCGTAGATACAGTTTTTGTTCTTCAGCATTTCCAGTTTAGGCTTAGTAGAAGGAAGCACTCCTTGAAATGTGGTATGGCTTTGGAAAGTAGTTCTAATGTTATATTGGCTGCAGATTTTCTTTAATTTGTCCACCATTCCTGGTATGTATGGATACACTACTGTACTAATAACTGTTTTCTCTTTGCATTGTCTATTGAAGGTTTTTCTGATGACTGATTATGGATAACCATTCTTCATAAGCATTTGTTCTTGTGAATCTTTTCTTACAAGAAGCACTAAACAAGGAATTGTACTATCGCTATGGAACAGAGCAAAGGAGGTTTGTTCAGATACCAGTAATTTGGAAAAAGAAAAGATTCACATAGAACAAATGCTTATGAAGAATGGTTATCCATAGCAGTCATCAGGAAAACCTTCAATAGACAACATAAAGACAAAACAGTTACTGGTACGGTGGTACGGTAGTGTATCCATACATACCAGGAATGGTGGACAAATTAAAGAAAATCTGCAGCCAATATAACATTAGAACTGCTTTCCAAAGCCATACCACACTTTGAGGAATGCTTACTTCTACTAAGCCTAAACTGGAAATGCTGAAAAACAAAAACTGCATCTATAAAACACCATGCGAATGTGGAAAGAAAAACATTGGTGAGACCTATTGGCCAGTTGAACAGCGATTGCAGGAGCACAAACTAATGGTTAAAAGAGAAAAAACAGATGTGTCTACCATAGCAGATCATGTGTGTACTAATGATCATATGCTTAAGTGGGAAAATACAAAGATATTGGATAAAGAGGAAAAAATGCATAAAAGAAAATTCAAGGAAGCTGCTCATATGACAATGGTAAATAATCCAATAAGTCAACCCAGTGTGGTAATACACAATGTATGGAAGCCTCTAATTAAACTTGCTCTTAGGAAAAAATAATAATAAAAAATAATAGACTCATTATAAAAAAAAAATTGGAGGACTCAGGAGGATTTGAACCAACACTCATATATAAATATATCAAATTTCTACTATATGTTGCGCTTTGACAGAATAGCTCTGTTGGTAGAGCATTTGCCTTAAATTCAATATTCAAGAATCTAAAGGTGCGAGTTCAATTCCTAAGTGAATATTGTCACTGTGCATATAGGCCAGCAACACCCGAAGAAGAGTGAGAATAATACTACTCAAAACATTGTGCAATTACTAACCTGTATTGTCTATTTGTATGTTATTACTAACAAGTTGTTTGTATTTGGAAAGTTTAAATAAAGTTTAAAATTTTATATACATTCAGCGTTCACTCATAAATGATGGAAATAGTCCAACATATCACAACTTGAATACACAAATTGTAAAATTCAAGACTGACATAATGGGGGGGGGATATCATAGAAAGAACAGAATAGTTAGAACTCATGTGTGCATTACCTCTAAATCCTGAATAAAAGAGACCAAGAATAAATGTTGAGATGAAGCATGGCCCTGAGAACAGTATTACTCAGAATGGTTGTAAGGAAGAAAATTAACCCTATATAGATAATCAACCAACAGAGTTCAACAAGAGAGTGGATAATCAAATAATAAACCAAATATCAGAAACAAAAGTTCCTTATTCAAACTCATAAGAGTGAAGGGATGCCATGTGAAAATCTACTAGACTATTTGAATGGATTTTCTGAACTATTCACATCGTATAGATGACAGATAATGAACAAATTACCATAGCCACAATTATTTGAAGTAGTACAGTCAAAGATTAGTGGAACTCAAGGTACTACCATTCTGATACCTATAATGAGTATAAAGTGGCTATAGTGCAAAGCTTTTGGAGTGAAGAACATCAAGATAACATTCTTCTGCAAGGATCTCAAGAAAGATACAAGGTAAGCACTAGAGAACACTTATCACGATTCTTTTTAAAGCAGGTGACAAAATTAAGCTTTTCTCCTGACAGAAAGCTGTATTATTCACCTTATAAGATATAATTTACGTACAAATATTCAACACAACATATTGACTAACAACAGGCTGAATACTGAAAGGACAGCAGATCTATTAGGTACTATAGACCAGGACATGCCTTACCAAAGTGAAAAGTTTTCTCATCATATAACACTTGAACAGTAAATCTCAACAAACTTGACCAACAGAGATTTGGTCATATACCTGGACATAGATATTATACAACACTTAGAAGAAGAAAAAAAGCACTCCCAATCATCTTAAATCTTATCTTTGGAAGCCATGGACAAAAGAACCACTAGGTAAACACCAATCCCAGACAGTGGTGAAGCAAAATTGCCAGAGTGGACAATCAAGTGTTCAGGAAAACTAATGAGAACTTCAATGGGGTTATCCTTACTTCAGAGTTTACCAGAAAAATGAAGGAACGTGGAATACATATGATAAGGTAGTGTGAGAATATTATTTATCCAATATAATCTTTGATGATGATAATGATTTTCTATTCAAGTAAATCAAGACTGTTTAATGTTGGTAAATAAGATAAAAGAAATATATTCACAGGCATTAATAGGTACTGGAAGCCAGATGTCTATTATGTCAGAGATAACATTAAGAAAATTTAAAAAGGCTGGGGTAAAAATTCTTACTCAACAATTGTGCTATATGTATAATAGTTTGGCCAATGAAAAATGTGCTAAGTTGGAAACCAAAAAAATGTGGGTAGGTCATATTTTTGATAAACTACCCTGGGATTAGACTTTTTGTCTCTGTATCAATACATTTTAAATTATAAAAAAAGCAAATTGAGATTAAAGGTGGAGAAATAGAATTTAGTAAGGTTACTGAGAGTACTATTAACTATACTAATTGCATTAAAATCCCAGATATGGATAGTGAAAATAAATTAAAAGAACAAATTCAAATAAAAATATCAAATGGTAGAAGATGTACCTAATGCATAAAAACAAAAGGAAGAGGATGAATTGGAAGAAGTTCAACAAGAATAGGTTCACATAATAGATCAAACTGTCAAACATAAACCTGATACATTGAAACAAAAAGAAGAAGATGAATGAAAACTATTTGAAGAAGTTATAATTGAACAAGAACAGATAAAAAATAAAAGACCAAATGGTCAAAGATAAATCTGTTGAATTAAAACAAAAGGATGATAGTGAATTAAAACTATTAAAAGATATAGAAAGTGATTAAGAACAACAAAAATTAAAAGTCCAAACATGAGAAGATAAGCCTAATAACTTAAGTCAGAGATCAGATGGATCACAAAAATGTGATGAAAAGATACTAACATGACAAAAGCAAATGGAATAAAGGTGAGTGTGTGGCCAAAATCAAACTTAGAGTTAAAACAAAAATCGAATGAGAACTTGCTATTGAAGCTGATCAATGTAAAACTACAGTCCTGAATTAAAGATCAAAATCATGTGTCTACAACACATATTGATATACACAATTTTAACAGAGTTGTTCATGAAAATTATATCTATAAGCATCAATTTTATTTAGCACTAAGAATAAAAGAGACAAAACCTTCACACAATAATTAATACTTTTCCAGAATTATCACAGAAAAAAATATCTCCAGATATGGTCCAACCTCAAACAATGACAAAGAAACATTATATAAATGATCAATAAGATGGATAAAAGGCTTATAAAATGTCAGTTGGACAAGAAAATTATTATAAGTAAAATCTTTTTTTTTTTAAGTTCGAAAATTTAAAATGAATAATCTTATTTATTTCATTGTCAATCATAGGGTCTTCCACTTGATTGTGAGTTGGTTCAAAAGTGAAAAAGGTATTAAATGTAATTATATGTATATTCAAATGATAAAATTGTTAAATGTCATATTGTAAAATAATATTAAATAATGTAATTGGTTTGTTAAGACTATTTCAATTTAAGAGAAACTGGTAAATTATGTAAATTATGTTAAAACTATCTCTTCAATTTTTCTTAAATTAGGGATTTGGATTCATGTTTTAATCAAGCCACAATAAAATCAGGATTCACACTTTATTCAAGCTACGTCAAACCTTTATTATGATGACTGAATAGAAAAGAAGAAAAACTGCCAACTGTTCAAAACTACTCTGGATCTCTATGTAGAACCTGATGATGCTTTTTGTTTTCAAATGAATCTCTAATTATTTTGCTTAAGCTTCAAATTTCAAAGACAGAAGATTCTAAAGGACATTATGGCAACTTATAAATGGAATCCATAAATATTTGCCGTCACAGAAGAAATTAAACTCGGAGCAGCAGAACTTTTGCTTTTAAAATAAAAAAAACGTTTAGACGATTATCCAAATATATTAAACATGTAAGCTTTATTTTAATATATATTTAATTATAACAAGTTATATTTCATATTATTAATTAATTAAAACAGGAAGTGAAAAGTTTTTTAAAAAAATTAATTGAGTTTTAAAGTAACTGAAATTTAAAAAAAAGATTTGTATAAATAAAAAAAATTCACTTTATGTATTTACTATATATATATATATATATGTCCACAACACCTATCAAGCGTATATTTCGTTTACATAAACGTCAGAGTAGTTAGTATTCACTATCTCTAACTATAATTCCACTTTCAGATCATGATTTCAAGCTATTTGCTATCGTCAGTGAAAGACAGGAATAAAGAAACTAGATCTAAATACAAACCTGAGCGTTTATGAAACAATTTCTATTCAGCTTGCAAGCGTGTTTTGACACGTAATGTCTTCAAACTCAGCTTAGCAAACCAGATAGCTATATGGGTCTGATCTCAGTTCAGCATCACCATATAGTAGAAGCCTCTGCAATCATATCATTGCAAGAAAGACCTCAAAGGTACATTTATGATAAACAAAAATGCAAGTAAAAAACTTGCTAACCTGTTTTATGTCCACAGATGGGCCTACCAAAAACACCTATCAAGCGTATATTTCGTTTACAAAACGCAGAGTGTTAGTATTCACTCTCTAACTATATCCACTTTCAGATCATGATTTCAAGCTATTTGCTATCGTCAGTGAAAGACAGGAATAAAGAACTAGATCTAAATACAAACTCTGAGGTTTATGAAACAATCTTCAGCTTGCAGCTGAATTTTTAGACGTAGCTTCAAACCAGCAGCAAACCAGATAGTATATGGGTCTGATCTCAGTTCAGCATCACATATAGTAGAAGCTCTGCAATCTATATCATTGCAAGAAAGACCTCAAAGGTACATTATGATAAAAAAAGCAAAAAAGCTAACGCTGTATTTATGTCCACAGTGGTCTACCAAAAACACCTATCAAGCGTATATTTCGTTTACATAAACGTCAGAGTAGTTAGTATTCACTATCTCTAACTATAATTCCACTTTCAGATCATGATTTCAAGCTATTTGCTATCGTCAGTGAAAGAGGATAAAGAACTAGATCTAAATACAACCTGGCGTTTATGACATTTCTATTCAGCTTGCAAGCGTGGTTTTTAGCAGTATGTCTTCAACTCAGCTTAGCAAACAGTGTATGGTCTGTCTCAGTTCAGTGAGATAGCAAATAGCTTGAAATCATGATCTGAAAGTGGAATTATAGTTAGAGATAGTGAATACTAACTACTCTGACGTTTATGTAAACGAAATATACGCTTGATAGGTGTTTTTGGTAGGACGCCATCTGTGGACATAAATACAAGCGTAGCAAGTTTTTAACTTGCATTTTTGTTTATCATAAATGTACCTTTGAGGTCTTTCTTGCAATGATATAGATTGCAGAGGCTTCTACTATATGGTGATGCTGAACTGAGATCAGACCCATATAGCTATCTGGTTTGCTAAGCTGAGTTTGAAGACATTACGTGTCTAAAAAATTCACGCTTGCAAGCTGAATAGAAATTGTTTCATAAACGCTCAGAGTTTGTATTTAGATCTAGTTTCTTTATTCCTGTCTTTCACTGACGATAGCAAATAGCTTGAAATCATGATCTGAAAGTGGAATTATAGTTAGAGATAGTGAATACTAACTACTCTGACGTTTATGTAAACGAAATATACGCTTGATAGGTGTTTTTGGTCGGAGGATCGGAAGATCTGTGGACATAAATACAAGCGTTAGCAAGTTTTTTAACTTGCATTTTTGTTTATCATAAATGTACCTTTGAGGTCTTTCTTGCAATGATATAGATTGCAGAGGCTTCTACTATATGGTGATGCTGAACTGAGATCAGACCCATATAGCTATCTGGTTTGCTAAGCTGAGTTTGAAGACATTACGTGTCTAAAAAATTCACGCTTGCAAGCTGAATAGAAATTGTTTCATAAACGCTCAGAGTTTGTATTTAGATCTAGTTTCTTTATTCCTGTCTTTCACTGACGATAGCAAATAGCTTGAAATCATGATCTGAAAGTGGAATTATAGTTAGAGATAGTGAATACTAACTACTCTGACGTTTATGTAAACGAAATATACGCTTGATAGGTGTTTTTGGTAGGACGCCATCTGTGGACATAAATACAAGCGTTAGCAAGTTTTTTAACTTGCATTTTTGTTTATCATAAATGTACCTTTGAGGTCTTTCTTGCAATGATATAGATTGCAGAGGCTTCTACTATATGGTGATGCTGAACTGAGATCAGACCCATATAGCTATCTGGTTTGCTAAGCTGAGTTTGAAGACATTACGTGTCTAAAAAATTCACGCTTGCAAGCTGAATAGAAATTGTTTCATAAACGCTCAGAGTTTGTATTTAGATCTAGTTTCTTTATTCCTGTCTTTCACTGACGATAGCAAATAGCTTGAAATCATGATCTGAAAGTGGAATTATAGTTAGAGATAGTGAATACTAACTACTCTGACGTTTATGTAAACGAAATATACGCTTGATAGGTGTTTTTGGTAGGACGCCATCTGTGGACATAAATACAAGCGTTAGCAAGTTTTTTAACTTGCATTTTTGTTTATCATAAATGTACCTTTGAGGTCTTTCTTGCAATGATATAGATTGCAGAGGCTTCTACTATATGGTGATGCTGAACTGAGATCAGACCCATATAGCTATCTGGTTTGCTAAGCTGAGTTTGAAGACATTACGTGTCTAAAAAATTCACGCTTGCAAGCTGAATAGAAATTGTTTCATAAACGCTCAGAGTTTGTATTTAGATCTAGTTTCTTTATTCCTGTCTTTCACTGACGATAGCAAATAGCTTGAAATCATGATCTGAAAGTGGAATTATAGTTAGAGATAGTGAATACTAACTACTCTGACGTTTATGTAAACGAAATATACGCTTGATAGGTGTTTTTGGTAGGACGCCATCTGTGGACATAAATACAAGCGTTAGCAAGTTTTTTAACTTGCATTTTTGTTTATCATAAATGTACCTTTGAGGTCTTTCTTGCAATGATATAGATTGCAGAGGCTTCTACTATATGGTGATGCTGAACTGAGATCAGACCCATATAGCTATCTGGTTTGCTAAGCTGAGTTTGAAGACATTACGTGTCTAAAAAATTCACGCTTGCAAGCTGAATAGAAATTGTTTCATAAACGCTCAGAGTTTGTATTTAGATCTAGTTTCTTTATTCCTGTCTTTCACTGACGATAGCAAATAGCTTGAAATCATGATCTGAAAGTGGAATTATAGTTAGAGATAGTGAATACTAACTACTCTGACGTTTATGTAAACAAAATATACGCTTGATAGGTGTTTTTGGTAGGACGCCATCTGTGGACATAAATACAAGCGTTAGCAAGTTTTTTAACTTGCATTTTTGTTTATCATAAATGTACCTTTGAGGTCTTTCTTGCAATGATATAGATTGCAGAGGCTTCTACTATATGGTGATGCTGAACTGAGATCAGACCCATATAGCTATCTGGTTTGCTAAGCTGAGTTTGAAGACATTACGTGTCTAAAAAATTCACGCTTGCAAGCTGAATAGAAATTGTTTCATAAACGCTCAGAGTTTGTATTTAGATCTAGTTTCTTTATTCCTGTCTTTCACTGACGATAGCAAATAGCTTGAAATCATGATCTGAAAGTGGAATTATAGTTAGAGATAGTGAATACTAACTACTCTGACGTTTATGTAAACGAAATATACGCTTGATAGGTGTTTTTGGTAGGACGCCATCTGTGGACATAAATACAAGTGTTAGCAAGTTTTTTTTTAACTTGCATTTTTGTTTATCATAAATGTACCTTTGAGGTCTTTCTTGCAATGATATAGATTGCAGAGGCTTCTACTATATGGTGATGCTGAACTGAGATCAGACCCATATAGCTATCTGGTTTGCTAAGCTGAGTTTGAAGACATTACGTGTCTAAAAAATTCACGCTTGCAAGCTGAATAGAAATTGTTTCATAAACGCTCAGAGTTTGTATTTAGATCTAGTTTCTTTATTCCTGTCTTTCACTGACGATAGCAAATAGCTTGAAATCATGATCTGAAAGTGGAATTATAGTTAGAGATAGTGAATACTAACTACTCTGACGTTTATGTAAACGAAATATACGCTTGATAGGTGTTTTTGGTAGGACGCCATCTGTGGACATAAATACAAGCGTTAGCAAGTTTTTTAACTTGCATTTTTGTTTATCATAAATGTACCTTTGAGGTCTTTCTTGCAATGATATAGATTGCAGAGGCTTCTACTATATGGTGATGCTGAACTGAGATCAGACCCATATAGCTATCTGGTTTGCTAAGCTGAGTTTGAAGACATTACGTGTCTAAAAAATTCACGCTTGCAAGCTGAATAGAAATTGTTTCATAAACGCTCAGAGTTTGTATTTAGATCTAGTTTCTTTATTCCTGTCTTTCACTGACGATAGCAAATAGCTTGAAATCATGATCTGAAAGTGGAATTATAGTTAGAGATAGTGAATACTAACTACTCTGACGTTTATGTAAACGAAATATACGCTTGATAGGTGTTTTTGGTAGGACGCCATCTGTGGACATAAATACAAGCGTTAGCAAGTTTTTTAACTTGCATTTTTGTTTATCATAAATGTACCTTTGAGGTCTTTCTTGCAATGATATAGATTGCAGAGGCTTCTACTATATGGTGATGCTGAACTGAGATCAGACCCATATAGCTATCTGGTTTGCTAAGCTGAGTTTGAAGACATTACGTGTCTAAAAAATTCACGCTTGCAAGCTGAATAGAAATTGTTTCATAAACGCTCAGAGTTTGTATTTAGATCTAGTTTCTTTATTCCTGTCTTTCACTGACGATAGCAAATAGCTTGAAATCATGATCTGAAAGTGGAATTATAGTTAGAGATAGTGAATACTAACTACTCTGACGTTTATGTAAACGAAATATACGCTTGATAGGTGTTTTTGGTAGGACGCCATCTGTGGACATAAATACAAGCGTTAGCAAGTTTTTTAACTTGCATTTTTGTTTATCATATATATATATATATGTAATATAGGGTATATGAACACAGACTTTCACACCACCCATCTCTCTCCAATCTATCTAATAACACTGATACACCTAAACACATATATGCTGAAAAGATAAATAATCACCAATATACGTATTTCATGCTAAACCAGCAATCATCAGTTGGTCCAGACTATCATCTTTACACACATATATAGTATAAGTGCTCAGATATATATTAAGATAGACTATCCTCATAGTTTAATGGACAGGCTTCAATCCACTCCACACCCCAACTCTTCAACCATCCATCCAATTGAAAATCTGATGATGGAATGCTCAAAGACCACCCTGAGGCCGAGATTATTGTCACACCCATGTTGACCTAAGGTCAATCTGAACCCCACATGTACAGGACATAATCCATTTAATACATATGCAAGGATGGGCAGACATCTCACTATATATGTGTGTAAAGATGATAGTCTGGACCAACTGATGATTGCTGGTTTAGCATGAAATACGCATATTGGTGATTATTTATCTTTTCAGCATATATGTGTTTAGGTGTATCAGTGTTATTAGATAGATTGGAGAGAGGTGGGTGGTGTGAAAGTCTGTGTTCATATACCCTATATTACATATATATAGCCACAGGTATATAACAAGCCTGTGTTTCAGTTATTATATATATATATGCTTTTTAAATGTGAAATTGTCAGATAAATAATCAAAGGTTGTAATATTCACTTTTAAACAAAGATGGACACTTGTAAAATATTTAAAGTATTCAAGTGTTAAAAAATAGAGAGAAAGAAAGATGAATGTAATATAATTATCGGTATTTTATATTAAACATTTATTTTGAAATTCGATCAAGTCCATTTATATATGAATTAGCTCTTCTTTTGATTGCTAGGAGTTAAATTTTGTTTCTTAGAACTTATTATGTATATGTAATTATTAGATATATGGTTTATTATACTATATTTATATAGTGAATATAATCAGTTTTGTTCTCTAAATTTAGGGTCAGATTTAAAGGACTAATTCAGTTAATTAATGAGTATTAATAGTAAATAGGGGTCAGATTAAAAAAAACCCTCTCATAATTAGTTCTGTTATTATTACACCAGGATTCAAACCTAAACTGGTCATTCCCTAGAGTTATCATTGTAAGAAAGGTGTATTAGTTATAATTATACCATATTAGATATATGTGTGTGACTATGCTATGAAGCTTCTAATATTAATAAATGCATTATATTTGTGAGGACAGCTATAAGTAGAATTATATTCAGGATGTATTAAAGGTCAAGGATTTACTCTGTGGCAAATGTGCTCAATCATAACAAAAAATAAATAAAAAGGTGTATTAAAAAGATTTAAATGGAAAGATTAATGTAATAAAATTCATCAAATTAAACCTTTGGCACTTTATAAATAGCTACTATTTCCCACCCTATGTGTGAACTAAAAACAGATACACAAAAAAGAGAAAATAGAGATTTGAGAAATGGTTTTATTGGGAGGGTCAGGGGGTAGGTGGAGAGAAAATTACATTAGTCTGATATTTTGTAATGAATTAGTTCAATTTCAAATTTGTCAATGTTTGTTCATCTGAGCAACAGAGTGGTTTCTTTCTTCTCTGTAACCTAATGCTAAGTGCCTTTCATGTTTTATTATTGGTTCAAATAGTGTGTTCTGCGGGATTGCAAATAGTGTTTGTGTAGTGGTCATTGTCATCATATGAAAGAAAATATTCTCAAAGCTTATATGAATATAGATGTAAAAAAAATATATGTGCCAGTCTATTTCCTGGTGTTTAATGTTAGGTGGTACCCAAATTAATTAACTAAATTTAAATTATTTAGACATGTGTAGTCTGATCTTTATAATATATTAAAAATGGGATTAGTTACTACCAGAAGTACCTAATTTTACGTATTGTAAATATTAAATATATTTTATTGCTCTTAATTGTTTACTATTCTACATAATATATATTTTCTAAATTTTATTTATTATCTGAGCTATATGACTTGCCTTTTTATATTGTTTAGTAAAAGTCTGAAGTTTTATATATGTCATTATAAGGCCTAGACCTTAATTTAAATAACCAGAGATAAAATAAAACAGATTTCTGTTTTTATGTAGCAACTATATAAATATTAATTACACTTTCTGCTATACTGATTTCAAATTTTGAAACAATTTAAAGTTTTAAATTGAAATCATTAACCTGTTCAGTTATATACTATAGAATGTTTTAGATTTGTTCTGAATTCTATATATTTTAATCTACTAAACTATTAGCTAATTGCTAATAACCAATTATACCAAAGTGAAATACTGTATCATTTTGTCAAATCAATGTTGTTATTATGTCCTCAACAAAGACATTTCCTCACATAATGTATAAATCTTACTGAATTTAAGCAATCTACATTTTTGTTCTTGCCGTAACATTTTTCAAAATGCGTAAAATTTTGGCAAGCCTACAAATATTAATTTTCCAGCTGGCTAGTAACTTAATATATATTTTTAAGTTTGGTTTATTAATTAAGAATTATATCGGTTAAAGTTTTTAAAATTAGAAGTGTATTATATATTAAAAAATATTTAAATTAGATTTTGTTCAACGATATAAGATTTATTATTGGATATTTTTTGTTAAGTATTAATTAGAAAGTTAATTTGTTGCCATTGCGTTTTGATGAAATCTGAAATTTTGTTTACATATTTTAGAGCCAATCTGAGAACTATCTATTCTTCAATGAATATATGAAGATGTTTCTTTCAGAGTAAAGTCACTGTTAATAAAGGTGTTTTAAGATTGTTATTAAAAAACGAGGATCTTTAAATTTTTCATACTTAATTTATTAAAAATATACGTTGATACGTACACATTATATTTTTGCGTGCATGCATGTTATAAAATTGCATTTTCACTATGTTTTATATCACATATATGTTTATATATATTTTTCAATATAAAAATAAAGTGTTATAATACATCATTTGATTCGTTAAGCTTCATACAATATTATAAACTCTCATTTATAACAATTTTATTTGATACTGTCTAAGTAACATCTTTAAAATGGAAAATATTAATTTTTATTAATCACTTTACATTAAAAATTAAATGAGTATACGATTATTTATCTAAGAAATTTAGAGAAAAAAAAATAGAAATGAAAAAAAAAAACACAACGGATTTGTTCGTAATTATAGCTTTTACTATCTAAACAAACTATTCACGCATATATGCAATTTTCGCTATACAGTAGTTTGTTTTGCAATTCCAATATTGATAATGTATAAGTTTTCGATTTATTAGATGGAAAAGAAAATATGAAATTTAACATCATTGTATACTAGATCACATAAAAAAATTTTTTTTAAAATAGAAATGTCAAAGTTTAACATTACTTGTTTATTCAAATGAGATTATAAAATTAAAATTTGTTTCACTAAGATGAAATATTTATTATCGGGGAAACGAAAGCTAATGTATCAACAACATGTTTATAAATATAGGAAATCTAAAATGGACTCTCAGGTTAATTCCGTATTTTTTAATCATGAGAAAATTAGTGGCTACGAATGTTTTCCTCAAATGATTAGTGCTATTTGCAATGAGCCTAATGATAGGAAGAGGAAGTTAAAAAGGCTTGGTTTGTTGCTAAGTCTAATCACATCATTAAACACGTAAGATGGGGGTTTCGTTGAGCATGCACTGGAATACTAACCGTTCAGTTTAAATTAGTCACCATGAATCTGATATACAGTACCGAATGCGCTTGGTGAATTTGTATTTATTTTTTATTTTAAATTTTTTTACTCCATATAATACATATAATACATATATGGGATATTCAACTAAGAATAATAAAAGAGCTACTTGGCATATAAACTGAAGACAACATTATAATAAGAAAATGATATGTTGTCAGCCTATGATTCTTATATTTTGTGAGATTCAAATGTTATGTTAAATGTCAATATTGTGAAAATCTTATGAAAGAGACAGTTGTTTACATACTTTCTGCCATTAATATTTGATTTCTGATTTGAACGTTTGTTCAAAACTATCTCAAGAATTGTGTTTAAATTTAATGAAAAAATATTTCGGTATTTTCAAAATTTATTTACGTTTGCTTATATAATATTGCTTGAGTATGTTTAATTTTATTGACAATTTGATAATCTCGAAAAATTACATTATTTTAAAAAGAAAAATCAATCTACTTATTGTTAAATTCTTTCTTTATAATTATTTTCTTGATCTTTCCTCAAAAAAAAAAACAACAAAAAACAAACAAATAGTGTAAAAGTTAGTAAGGAAGGTAATGTGCAGATTTAGAAATGTTGTAAACTAGGAGATATTATAATTATGAATATTTACTAAGGCTGTAACCTCAAGAATTTGCACGTAAAAATGCGATAGTAGGGACCTCTACAGGTTTTAATCACAAGCTTACATTTTGGAAGAAAAGAGGTCTCTACTGTCGCATTTTTACTGCACATTCTTGAGGTTACAGCCTTAGTAAATATTACTTACGTAAGTTTAAATAAATTTATAATTATGAATGTAAAGTGTGAATTAAAAATGGGAATGAGTAACTAAGTAACTACTAATACTAAACTTTTTTCTCTCTCTCACTATGATTATACCAGGTGATAGTAATTAAAAAATTCTTATCCAGTGATATTTGATTATTTTTTAAAAATACTAAATAATAATAAAAATGAAACACAATGATGAAGGGATATAAGATAAATAAATAAAGTCACAGAAAGAGAATGAAGTTCAAATACTCTGCATTTGTCTTAATCATTAAAACATAGAATTATTAAAGTTTGTCATTAATTTTTATTTCTAAAATGAACTTTATTTAAAACTTAAGATGTACATAGGGTTGAATTACAATGAATTCATAGATTGGTTTCTCTGAAATTAAGCAGTGGCACTAATGTTATAAAAAGCAACAAGCGGTAATATAGATGTCAGAACGGAAGGTAGGTTTTTTAAGAGGGATGCAATGAGTCAAGTTAAGAGTTCATGAGATTGTTCTCCCCAGACAACAGAAGAGTTTGAAGTAGTATCTCTTCTGTTATTATTCCAAGGACAGTCACTGAGACAGTTGATGAGATAGTGAAACAGTAGTTTTAATCCAAAGGTTTAATCAAGTAAAAAATTCTAGGATTTCCTTGGATGGCTTGTGAAATTTTTCTTCATTCTTAAATCAGGAGCCTTAGTTTATATCCTCAAGGTTATCTGCTTACATTAGGTGTTATATAAAGATCGATTCTTAATGCTAAGTGCTATGTTGATTTACATCGCATAATACAAAACTGACTTTAGGAATTGAATTTTGTCTATCATGTTTTAACAACTTGAGATCCAGTGAAAAACAGAAGCATTAGTGCATAGGCTGATTAACCATTGGTGGCCTTATTCCATGAGCTAATTAATAATTGGTAGTAATTGATTGTTGTAATTAGAGATAGTCTATGAAGTTTAGACCTCAATAATGAATGTTTTGCGAGTCTATTATATGCAATTCAATTTAAGATAGGTGAGTAAGTGCTTGAGGGACATCCTAAGGCAATGTTCAGATGCAGACCAAAATAAATTACTGTTCAGCAAAATTATTCTTTACTAGGTAAAGTCTCCAGTTTTAATAACTGCATCCAAACCGCTATAAGTAATGCAACTATTGCTTTCTTATGAATGAGGGAATCAGAATTGGCAATAATCCCCTTAACACTTCCTCACAGTTCCCTCCCCAAAGAACCACAATTTAGGTTCCCAGGAAACCCCCCCCCCCAACCACTAGATCCCCTCCACTCAGACAGCAAGTTGAAATCTTTGGTTTATCACAAAATTGCCAAAACCATAATAATGCCAAAATTGCCAATGTATGAATGGGACAATCAAAATTGGTAATGCTCCCCTTAACACCCCCCTCCCCATTTTTATCTCAGATATTAGCAGTAGTTCTGCACATTTTTATATTTGTTAATACTTTATTTAAATAAAATATTATTTAATGTGAGGAAAGAAATAATCTTTAAATTTAATTCACAAATTATTATTATACTGATGCATTGTAGTAATTTTGAATTATATTTTTATTAGATTTCATTAATCTAAATTAAGCGTATACATTATACCTGTATTTCAATATTTTATTAGATTATAATTTGCATGAAACATTTGTGGACTACATTTGTAATTTAATTACAAAGCAGCAAATCCAGGTAGACAGCCCAAATCTTTAAGTTACATCAAAGTTCTATATTGATTGCCCTGAGGAGTTAATTAAAGTAATAGATTGCCAGACAGAAGAACTAAAGGTTCCAGCATTGATTTTCACATAACTAACAGTAGAAAAATATTTTGATTATTTAAATAAAATTGTTGTGCTCATTTGTTGGTGATGTTAAAATTTCAAATACTCTCTTGATTAAAATGAAAGGCTGAAACCTTCTTGCATGCGCATTTAGAATGCTTATATAACAGCCAATCAGATGTAATAATGTCTGTATAGGTAGCTCTGAAGTCACAACACAAGACAGAGATTTTATATACTCTTGAGAAACTACTTGGATATTTAAAATTAAGTTTGAGTATAGTCTATTCATTGATTTTTAAAAATCATTTAAATCTGATCATTGTCTTTTTCTCAAATAAAATATTTAATTAACCTATCAGCTGGTCATAGTTTTTTTGAAAGCCCCTAGTGGGAGATTGGATTAAATTTCTAACTTTTAATTTTATCAAATTTTCCATTATTCTTTCTTATATTTTTATAAATTTTGAATTATTTTTTAGAAATATAAGTTTATAAATGAAAATTATTTTTTAAATAATATTTTGACTTTGCAGTTATAGAAAAAAATAATAAATTGAAATATATAATCAGGTCAAAAACTTTTTTCTTAATGGATAATTATCATATTGTTGATAAAAATATTAAATTAATGAAATTAGACAAATTTTAACTCTAATTTCCAAAAGCTCAATAAAAATATTGTTTTATTATATTTATATCTTATCTTTTAACTTTCTTTGCATCTTTCTTCATATATATTAAACTCTTATATGTTCTCATATACACCTTAATGCAACTTTTATATATAATTAGTCCTTTGTTTTCCTTAGTTTCAACTATCTTGCAGTCTTCACCAGAGCTCTTTTTAACCTTCACCTTTCTTTTTTACAATTGATTGTAAAAAAGAATGGTGAAGGGTAAAAAGCTCTGATGAAGTCTGCAGGACAGTCAAAACTGTAAGGAAAACAAAGACTAATTATATGTAAAAGTTGTATTAAGGTGTATATGAGCTTAAAAATATTGATCAGATTATATAAAATTAACAATATTTTATTAAAAAATTTAAAATTCTACATGTAATTATTAAAAAATAACATATAAAACAACTGCTACAGGAAATATAAATATGTTCTTTTTTGACCTATTGCAAATTGTGGTTGTATGTTATTGATTTCCTTCGATTTTATCTTCTTGTAAAAGTAAATATTTTCAAATAAAATCTAAATTTAATCACATTATTGTTTAAAAAAATATTACACAAATGTTTTGCAAAAATGATCATAAATATATAAACCAACTATAGAAAATTTATATTTTCATTTTTGAAATCTAATCAAAAGAATGAACATTTTCAAAAGCTCACACAATTATGCTTGCATGGAGAAAATTAGGAACTACTAATTAACAGCATTATTGGCTCATTGTCTGCTCTATTGGTTTTTTTTTAAAAAAAAAATATTGTTTTAGCTTCAGTTTTTGCTATTAAATGAATGCAAAGTTTTCAAATGAATGTAAAAGAAAACATCCTGAATGAAATTATTTTTACATCATTATTTGGGTCAAAATTAGTATTCAAATGGTCAACTAAATCTTGATAGAGGTTAGTTCTATCTAATTTTTCTAAAGATAAAGAAAATTCTTAAGGAAAAAACACAAAAACAGATATGTCTTTAAAAGGGTTTTATTATTGGACAATTTTTTGTATCTATTTTAACAATCACTTTAATTTTTAGTTGATTGAAATTGGTTTAGACTAGTGAATAAAAGACGACATTTGATTTAATAATGTTTTTGAATCTGTTATAAAAATTGGATGGTTTGAAATACATATATTTCTTAAGTTGGTCAACATTCAATATTGTATTATTGAAAAATAATAAAATGGATTCTTATGAAATTTAAGCATGGAAAGTTATGGAGCAGAATCATGTACCATGGACTTGAGCATCTGAATCTGTCACTCAAAAATTGCACTAAACCCCACAGGATAAATATTGGGTGCATAGGTTTAAGGTTATGGTTAGCTATGCACTTCCATGAGACTAATGTTAAACCATAATGTTTAAGTTGTCAATTTGATTATAAGATCTGTTTTGAAGGAATATATAATATTCAATAGAAAATTGTATCTGAAAACTACTACCAACTCTAAAGTCAGTGTTGGTGAAGTTGTGAAAAATATTTACATCTTGGTTATAGCAATATTATTTGTACTGACGGATATAACCATTTTCAAATCCAACTATTGAAGATTCTGATTAATTAATGTTAAAGATATTTTTTTTGCATATATTTTTTTTTACCAATATCAATATTTTCAGTATTTGAAAAGAAATTTTTTATTCTTCATACTTTTATATTTTTTTATTTAATAATTTCTAAGCTGTATACATATTATAAATGCAAATTTGCAATGTCTTTTTCCTCCACACATCCTAGTACTGAATGTACCTTCAGATATACTCATTGTGACTTCTGCAGAGTTAAGAAGACAAATTGTATTGCATAATATATGAAACAATCTTTGGTGCAGATAAGAATGTACATTCAAGTTTGTGTTCTCAAAACATACTAAAATTAATGGTCACCAATTAAAGTTTTTATTTTATAATGACTTGAAAAAACAAGAATAATTAAACAATCATTACAAAAATGAATAAGGTGAAAAATGTATTAAGCAAAAAAATTAACTATGTTATTATTGGTAAACCATAGAAGTTATTTTGCTATAAGTTATATTCATAGATATGCAAATGAGTTGGATTGTCTGTCATCATTTAAATTACAGCAGAATTGTGATATCTAGATTTCAATCCCAGAACCTTTTGTATACACTGTCCATTGCACATAACAGCCTCTATTTTTTTAATAACCTTTGATTTTATGGGAATATGTATTGTTTTATTGAACAGTATTTTTCAACATACTAATATGTAATGCAGATACTTTTTATATGCATAGTATGCCTATACAAATTAAGATCATAATAAATAAAATTAAGAAAAATAATAGTATAGTTGATAATAATAATTTGAGGGGACACACTTATTTATACATTTACTGTGTATGTGTGTTAATCCATTCATATTTATTAAAAAAAGAATAGTGAAGTATCAGACGTTCATTACAATTAAACATGCTTTGGATAATACTTTTCTTCAATAACTTTTTTTATATGGAAACTCATTAGCACTCTTATTACCACCAAATAACTTTTCTAATATTAAGAATTACATGTTTTATTAAAAAAAATCAATTTTTATTTAAACCTTCTAAATGCATTCAACTAATATCACACAGACTAGTATTTAACACAATGTTTCAAGAGGTATTAGTCTCCTCTCTTCTTCAGGTATTGTTGGCCAGACCAGTGAGAGTACTATCATGAGAATCAAACCTGGACCTTTAGTTTCTTGGAATATTAATTTTTAAGGTAATGCTCTAACTAGCATAGCTTATTGGTTAGAGTCTTACCTTAAAATTCAATATTCAAGAATCTAAAAGTTCGATTCCTATGCTAGTACTGTTAGTGGTCAAGAGAGAGAAGAAGAATACTCTCAAAAAGTATTAAATACTATCCTGTGCTATATTATTAATAGTTGAGCACATTTGGAAATAAATCCAATTTATCCAAATCACTTCAAACACTTTTTAGCAAAAACCTTTTATTGCACATATATACACATACACCTATGTTTTGACTGTTTTTGCTAAAGAGTGTTCAAAGTGATTTGGATAAATTGGATTTATATAAGATATTACAGGAAAAAAAAAGGGTGATTTTGGTAATATTTAGAAATAACTTTTCTAATTAATAATTTCTATTAGTCATTCATTAGATTAGAAATTATCCAATAAGGAATAAAATTTCTGTATTATAATTTTCACTATACCATTCTCATGCAAGGTAGGGACTGGTTTTTATCCACTTTTAACACTTTGTGGAGAAATGTATTCATAAACATATGACTAAAGACATAACATATGACTAAAGGCATATGACAAAGATCTATAATCCTCAAGATTTACATTTCCTGCTGACCCACAATCTCTTACACATATCTTTATCATTATTTAGTATATATAAATATAACAAATTACTACAGTTTAGTTGATAAGTATCAAATGTTCTTCCTTCATAACTTTGATACAAATAATTTGACTCATCAATTAAACTGTAGTAATCTATCTATCCATCCATCCACCACCACCACCACCACCATCATCATCATCCATCCATCCATCCATCCACCTACCTACCTACCTACCTACCTACCTACCTACCTACCTACCTACCTACCTACCTACCTACCTACCTACCTACCTACCTACCTACCTACCTACGTACCTACCTACCTACCTACCTACCTACCTACCTACCTACCTATCTACCTACCTACCTATCTATCTACCTACCTATCTACCTACCTACCTACCTACCTACCTACCTACCTACCTACCTACCTACCTACCTACCTACCTACCTACCTACCTACCTACCTACCTACCTACCTACCTACCTACCTACCTACCTACCTACCTACCTACCTACCTACCTACCTACCTACCTACCTACCTACCTACCTACCTACCTACCTACCTACCTACCTACCTACCTACCTACCTACCTACCTACCTACCTACCTACCTACCTACCTACCTACCTACCTACCTACCTACCTACCTACCTATCTATCTATCTATCTATCTATCTATCTATCTATCTATCTATCTATCTATCTATCTATCTATCTATCTATCTATCTATCTATCTATCTATCTATCTATCTATCTATCTATCTATCTATCTATCTATCTATTGAATAATGATAAAGATATGTGTTAGAGATTGGGTATCTGATGAATGCTGGTTCAGCACAAAATGTGCATTTTGAGAATCATAGATCTATTTCACATCTTTGGTCATATGTTTATGATTACACCCCTCCATAAGGTGTTAAAAAATGAATTGAAAGCAGTTTCTACCTTGCATAAAAGTGGTGTAGTGAAAATTCCACTACAACAATATTATTAACTTTTCTATTTGTTTTGATGTTTTTATGTCTGTATCAGCTTTGAAATGTAGTCACCCCACCTTTCCATTATCCATTTCAGGTTTTTAGTTAAACTATTCAATCTTTTAGCCTTATGATACAAGAATATTTTACAGTCCTTATTTTTTCTCTATTAAATCACTTCACTTTATCACATAAATAACTTCTTTTAAATTTTGTAAAACTTTTAGTTTTACACTTCGAAAAATTTTATTACATAAAATAACATATTACAAAAAAGCAAAGAATAAAATGTATATGCTTTAAATGCAGACCAATAAATGTATCATATTGCATGTTTTGTGGTGGAAAAATGTCTGTTGCAGTATCATAAAATATATTAAATTATGAATTTTATTATTTTTATTTACATTTTTTTGGATGACATATAATTGAAGTAGTATATATTAGTACACCATATATTACAACTTTACTGTATTGGATATGATAGAACTTGCTATAAGACATGTAACAATTACATTTATAAAATAAATATTGCTTTTGATATCATCAATCATTATCAATCTACTTCAGGATGAAAGTCTCTCTAAGTTCATTTTATTTTCTCCAATCTCTAGCCTCTTTTCTACACATCACATCAGCACACTTTCTTATTTCATCTAACCCTCTCACACTTTTTTATTTCATCTAACCATCTCACTTGCAGTCTTTTTCTAGGTCTTCTACAATCTCTTGAAATCTGCTTTAAAATTTCAATTGTCTATCTATTATCATCTCTTCTAGCAATATGTTGAGCCTAATTCCACTTTAGTCTCTTAATTTTTTCAATTATGTCAGTAACACCAGTTTGTTTTCTCACCCATGTATTTTGTTTTTGACCTCTTCTGGTTACTGCTAATATGCATCTCTCCATACTTCTTTTGAATGTTCTGAAGTTTCTGTCTTGCTCCTTTTGATAAGTATCCAAGTTAATATACTAACATTTTTATAAAAATAATAGTTTAGAAAATGTTATATATATATCAAAATATATCTACTATTGAGTTTAATACATATAATTTTAAAAACATTTAAAATCTTTATACCCCAGATAAGAAGCCTAATTCATTTTTTATACAACACTTAAACATATGCCACCTGATTGATATGTGTCACTATTTAAGATAATTTAATAGCCGTGAAAAAAATAAAGTTCTCAAAAGAATTGATTTTTTAATTTTATATTATGTTAATTAAAAATTAAAATATTGATTTAGCATATTAATTATAAATGAAACATAGGTTTAAAAAATTGAAGTAATTTATTATTTAAAATGATTTCTCTTTTTAACACACATAATTAATGAATTTATATATAGATATTACAAGTTTTCAGAAATTCTAGTCTACTGCTGAAAAGTCAAAAATGACATTTAATGCATATGACCACAGTTTCAAATTTCCAGACCTTCATTAGCTATTCTGAACCTACAATCTAATTCTTAAAATTATAATTTTGTAAAAAACCTATTATAATAAGAGCGATTAGACGGGGCATTTTTACAAAGTCCAAAGCTTAGGATATATAATAAACTGTCAACTCTAAAAGATTTGATTGGTACAGATATTTATCAATGATTAAACAAATATTAAAACATTTAATGACTAAACAGATTTGGATTTGAAAAACGAAATAATTTATTTGAAGCTAAGTACTTTTGATGTCACGTGGTATCATAATCGTAACATCATTCAATTGGATGGACAGTTGAAGAGTTGGAGTGTGGAGTAGATTGAAGCCTGTCCATTAAAGTATGAGGTTTGGCTATCTTAATATATATCTGAGCACTTATAGCATATATGTGTAGAGATGGTAATCTGGACCAACTGATGATTGCTGGTTTAGCATGAAATACGTATATTGGTGATTATTTATCTTTTCAACATATATGTGTTCAAGTGTATCAGTATTTATGAGATAGGGTGGAGTGGTGGATCATGTGAAAGTCTGTGCTGATATACCCTATATATTACATATATAGACACAGGTATATAATAAGCCTGTGTGTTTCAGTTAATAAAAAGAGAGAGAGTTGTCATCCATAAATAATGTAAGTGTTGAATAATAAATTGGATCAAGATCAAAATGAATATTTAAATGTGAATTTGCATACTAATGAGAAGTGAGGCTACAAGCACCATTTTTTTAGAAAGAGGGGTGCTGGAGTCTTTTATTAATGGCGTGGCTGCTAATTATATAGATACATACACAAAAACTTTTCTATTATTTCTTTCAAAGCATGGTTTATTTCACACAATTATTTAAGATTATATCCAACATACTTTTCTTCCATATACATAATAAAACTATTTGATTACATGAAATTCTATTTTGGCATCCAGCAATAGTCTATACCTACATCCTCATAAATATTACTTGGTTAACTAAATTGAAAACTCGTAAAGTATCATATATAATAATTGTTTTTAAATCGTAATATTCAGTTATTATTTAAATATGAGACGGATAGTGTTCTTTACAATAAACTTTTGCTATTGTATAATGGTTAGTTTGTAAATATTTTATTAGGTAAAGTTGTATACACATATGTGTGTGTTCAGATTGGTCAGTATAGGCAATGTTGAGTCATTTTAGAAATAATATGCAGAAAGAAAATTAATCCCCTGCAAAAAGCAGCATGCTAATTTGCATCTCAATAAAGTCCAAAATTATGCAAATTAGCAGTCATTAAAAATGCCTGCAGAACTTCTCATGGTGTCAGAGGAGTAAAAAAAAGGAAAGCAGATTAGCGAAACTCTAAGTGTAGAGTGAAAACTGATGATGCGGTTGTAGACAAATATTAGTGGTAGAAAAGAGTTTCAGTCATAATCTCATTTAATTAACTCAAGAGATGTGTGTGAGCAGTAAGGTGCTTACTTAAGTGATAATTAAAGTGACTGTTATAAAGAAATCATCAATATAGGGTGATGTTGTCAGTAGTTGTAAAGCTGTATATAATATTTATCTTCCGAGATATGAACTGTCACATGATCAAGACTGATATTGTTTTCAACTAGCAAGTTGCCAGTTGATTTACTAATCCTATCTACTAACGTTATTGTTATTAAAAATTAATAAACTCTTGAAATTATTTATTAAATTTGTGTTATGTTATTTATTTATATATGGCTGCCAGAATGTAGTCTGACCTGGAACATATTAATAGTTACATAGTATCATGTTAGTTGTTTGAACACTAATCCTTTCTGAAAGGAATTAAATATTAATCTACTTAAAATTATTATTTTTATTATCTTTTTTTTTTTTTTACTATTGAGCCTATTCAATACATTTTTTGCAAATATTTTTAAAACTGTATTTTCATTTTTTGCAAATATTTTTAAAACTGTATTTTCATTTGGAAAAACTCAGTGTATGTTATTTATATATTCAAATCATTAATCATGATGTGATGTACTTTTTTTGGAGTCAGAAATCTCTCAGACACTATGTCCAGAAAAAGCTGTTAACCACCTTATCTTCCCTTTCCATTCCCTACCTAAGTTTTTCCTATATTATTCTCTATCATACATCCAATTTCCACAATATAATCTTTGTCAACTCCACGGGCTTTATATCTAAATCCCCCTTATCTTTTCCCAAACCCAGCATAAAAACTAAGAACCCAGTTTCTGTATAATCACTTTGTTTATATTTACTCTTCTACAAATTCATTATTTATACCCTTTTAATTTGCAGGCATTTACATTCAATTAACAGATGCCTAATATTTTCTATGCCTTCCTTACATGACTTGCAGACTAAATCACCCCTACTTTTTCATTTATGTGTATATTCCCTTGTTAAAAATCCTGTTCGAGCCTTAAATAGTAAACTACGTTCATTGCTATTATCATAAATTAGCTCACGCCCAATATTCTGTTTACTTCTATATATATTTAAACTCTACTCTCCACACTAGTTCTCCATCTCTCTAATTCCCTATTTTTTTTATTAATACATCTATTCTTCTATCCCATTCCACAATGTTAAGATATTTCAGCAACGCCCTCTGTGAACAAATATAAAAGCTCAACTTCAAACATATATATATATATATAAAGCATAATGACAGTTATTAAAGAATATACTCTTCTCTGAATTTTGTTGATTTTAATTTACTGCATGATTTTTGCAGAGTATCCATTATTTTATTTATTAAAATTATATTCACAAAGTCTGTGTGTGTATTTTGTTTGGGTCATTATTATATATTTTTTCATTTGAATTACTAACTTATTATTCTGAAGATTGATAAATGTAAATTTTTTTTTATTTATTTTGTGACTGATTTTATCAGTGAAGATACCTTTTATTCTTAGGAGTTTTATTCATCAGAAAAATATTATCTATCCTAAAAAAATCACTATCTTATGAGCTTGATATATATGACTAAAAGAGTTATCCATAGGATTTGTTTTTCTTATGATAGGCAACTATCTCTAATTCTTTTTAGTGTTCCATAATAAACTGAAGCTGTGATTCTTTTTAATGTTCCATAATAAACTGAAGCTGTGATATATGCTTTATCCATATAGATTACTTCAATTATGTGCTATCCCCCCTCCAAAATGTAAATAAACAAAAAATAAAAAAGCCTAAAGTTTGTAAATTTAATATATTTTATAATACAGTAACAATCATTTTCCCATCTTAGAGTGCTACATGAAATCATATTTATTATTAATATTTCGTCAGGCTCTTTCTTTTTTTTAATCCATTCTGAATTTTAATATGGTATAGTATTTTCTGTATAGAATGTTTTGCTTAGGGCTAAAAGTATTATAAAATTTTTAAAAATTCATAAAGAAACTTTCTTAAGTGATAAAATGAAAGTTATTGATTTAGTAGTGGCAGAAAAAAATGACAGCAAACTATTCTTGCATTGTGTCAGAAAACATGAAGTTTAAAGAATTTAATCAAGAATCTGAAATAAGTAATAGAAATTATATATTCCAAAACTTATATGGATTTAAAAGCATTTAAACAACTATATTGCATTTCAGTAGTGATTAAAGCACTGGACCATAATGATATAGATTCACAATATTGTTATATCACAAAGAATATCAAAATGCAACAACTGTTATATTAAGGAGTGATACTAATAAGATCAACATCGAAAAGAGAGTGTGACATGGTCGTTCTACATCTACAAAACTTCTTACAGAAGTTTTACAAGAAATATTTTATGGATCAAAATGGAAAACTAAAAGAGTAAATTTAAATGAGATTATTTAAATTATCTAGATTTTACAATTAATATTTTTGCAAATAATATTTCAGAGCTTCGGGAAATGTTGCAAAAGTTATGAGATGAAAGTAAGAAAGTAGGATTAAAGATAAATGCCTAAAAAACTTCAAGTTTACTGGATTTAGAGCAAAAAAAAAATAATTGATAGTAGTAAATTAGAAGGTAGCAATTATAAATACATTAGTTAGGTTTATTAATACATGTGGAAACATAATCGTAGAATTAAATTTGGATAGAGGGTTTTTAGCAGAAATAACAGTATTAAAAATATGGTGACATCTTCGAAAAGAAAGTTTTTTAATGTATAGGTTTTACAAGTTTTAATATTTTTTACTATAAATAGCTATTGCTGAGAGAGTTCGTTAATTAAATTTCAGCATTTAATTACGTCAATATTTATTACATCTTTTGGCTCCGTAAGATAATTTGATTAATGTGAGCAAAACTAATATTAAAAACAAATATTTCATTTACTGCTTTCCCGCATTACTTGTTTGAGACTCCCTGTCAATTATAAATGAACTTCCTGCTACCATGAACCTAAATTATAATTAACTAGAGTATATTTATCTTTCATTCAGGAAATAATGGAAATACTCATATTTTTGTTTGAAAAAAATTAATTATTAAATCGAGCAAAAAAAAAAGGGGGGGGGGCATTAAAAATAATTATTGTTGTCAAGCATTAGTGGTCGAGAGGTCAGCGACAGCCGCTTTACACGGAGTTGTCCCGCGTTAGCGGGTTCGCTCCCCGGCTGATGCTATGACACATGAGAAAAAAAAATTAATTATTGTTTATCAACAAATAAACTTTTTTTTCCCTCAAAACAAAGAATTTCTTTTCACTCCACACAAATGACTTATGCGACACGAAAATCTGTGTAAAAAAATACAGTAATAATAATAACCATAGATATTTTTAAAAATAAATTATATGTACTGTATATATTTTTATTACCATAACTGTTTAATAGTTGTTTCCAAAAATTAAATTTACTGCCGTTGAATCAGCCTTATTGATTATTAAAATGTCAAAGATATGTCGTTGCATTATAACAAAAATTTTAATCTTTAATATTAAAAAGGTGATAAGATAAAACTCATTTATAATTTTTAACAATCCAATACGATACCTAACAACTAGAATAACTGAAACACAGGCTTATTATATACCTGTGTTTATATATGTAATATATAGGGTATATGTGAGACCCCCCACTCTCCACTCTCTCTCATAACACTGATACACTTGAACACATATATGTTGAAAAGGTAAATAATCACCAATAAACGTATTTCATGCTAAACCAGCAATCATCAGTTGGTCCAGATTACCATCTCTACACCTCCTGTCCATTAAAGTATGAGGATTGGCTATCTTAATATATATCTGAGCACTTATAGCATATATGTGTAGAGATGGTAATCTAGACCAACTGATGATTGCTGGTTTAGCATGAAATCGTATATTGGTAATTATTTATCTTTTCAACATATATGTGTTCAAGTGTATGAGTAGTTATGAGATAGGATGGAGAGTGGTGGATGCACGTATACCCTAACAACTAGAAGTAGATAGTATAATTATATATGGAAAAGCGCTAATAACAATTTGGATTAACATAGTAAATCAATGAATATATGTGTTAACACCATATTTAAAACAAACTTTTCTTCAAACAGCATAAGATGTTTATATCGATGAATAGCTGGGGTTTCTGAACATATAACATACGCCCAGAATGTTTTGACTACATTTGAAAAATTCTTCTTGCATCACATCATTGTATCGTAAGTTGCAATACGCGAATAACTTATAATTAACTTTGAACGCTAGTTAGTATAATAACTTTCGTTAAGATTAGACAGAAAATGATCATTACTCATGTTAATTAACCATTATGTTTTTAGCTAAAGACCTTTCCCCTGTGGCGCGGGTCCTTTTTCAAAAAAAAACAGGGACCCCCCCAACATTAAAAATTTTAGCCCCCTCCCAATCCCCCCTTCCCAACAAAGTTTAGAGGGAGTCTTAAGGAAAAAATACAACAAAAAGTGCTAGACAATGTATCTCACTATCAATATGCTAGAAAAGGCTCTTCGGCGCTTACGGCAATCGGGGAGGTGAAAACTGTGTTAGTCCACATCAGATCAAACCGATTATCTAAACCATTTGCAATTCAATTGGACATAACAGAAGCATTTGATTCAATCAACATCAACACACTCCTATCAATTTTGAACAGTCTTAACATTCTGTTTCAAATCATCCGTATAATTGAAAACTTACTATACAACCGTCAAATACATATTACTCTAAATGGATCATATACTAATGGCTTTTCACCCAATATTTCTATATCTCAAGGATCACCATTAAGTGCCTTATTATTCATTTGTTATTTAAACCCACTGTTAAGAGAGATTGAAAATGTGATGCCTGGAGTTTACATTCCATGACTTAAAAAATTCATAAAGCTATTTGCTTATATGGATGACGTCCTTGTCATACTACTTTCACAAAAACATCTGCCATCCCTTTACCATATACTAGATAAATTCTCTAATGACTCACAACTAAAGTTCAATCCTAATAAATCAGCCTCTTGGAGAATCTCAACAGGAAAAAATATTAACTCTAAATTTGTGGCTGAACCCCAAGAATTCCTAGGATTCCCCATACATATGTCTCAAGCATCTATGTCAAAACATCTTCAAAACTCACTTCTTACCTCTACAACCCAAATTGTTCAGACACTGTCCAAAGTACATCTTTCATTGCAGGGAAAAGTTGCTCTTCTTAATATGAAGATTATATCTAAAATTGCTTACTACCTCCCTGTAATGACTATAAAAAAATCATTCATCAGAAAAATAAATAAACAATGTTCTAAACTATTTTGGAAAAAAAACATAAACTCCATTAGCATGACAAAAATGCAACTCCAACGCAAGGTAAATGGCATGTCATTGCATTCAATCCTCTCTTTAAATTATCAAAAATCCCACGCACTAATACGTAACCTAATATTAAAACATGGCACCATAATCACATCTGAAACAGTACAATCAACAGACACACCGCCTCCTCAAAAAATATGCTGGCTTGATAAAATATTCCAATATATCAAACGGCATCAAAACATCTCCAATAAAACCTTTACCTTCAAAATCACCATCTGGGAAGCGCACCTAATATTAAATCCAATCATCAACAATATAAAACCCACAATAGGAATCAACAACCACAGAATCACCTCCTTATTCAAATTTTTAAAGTTGGAACCCAAATTTCTAACATTCTTGATTAAGGTCAACCTAGGTGCCATACATACCAACTATTTTTTACATTATAAAAGATTTCTAAACAAAGTGGACCCTATATGTCCAATCTGCAAAACACAAGAAGAAACCTTTGACCATATTATAAAATCATGTACCGGTCTTACAAACATAAGGATGCTCATTTTTCACAGTTCAAAGATTGACTATTATAAAATACTCTCAATAAAAGACTCCATCAGAGTAGACACTTCCCAATTATTAGACTATCTATTTTTCTGACTCACACCATCTGGAGTGTTCGATGCAAGACAGTTTTCACCTCTCCACCTCCTAATCCAGACCTCACATTTATCAACCTCATCAACAAAATTAGAAATAAAGACTTAATACTCTCATCAAAATTTCTATATGATGAAACCTGGAAATTGTTCCAAATACCAAAACTATCCAAAACATAACTTACAGATCAAATTGATTTATAAACCTCAGCACCAAAAGACTCATCACTCAAAACTATTGACCTTTAAAACAATATGTATCTAAATACCTAATATATACAATGTAATTCATTAATAAAATGTTTTGAAACTAAAAAAATTATTTCACATCAACATTTATTTAAGTTTTAAACCGAGCATATTATTTTCGTTATAGGGAATACACTTATATATCAAATAACATTCTAATAAAAATATTCATTTCCCTACTCTTTATCAATAAAATAATAAATATCTAATATATACATACTTACACATACATATATCACATGTTCACCATTCAAAGACATCAAATGTATGGGTACTGAACTGAGTTCAGACCTATATGACTATATAAGCTGATGAGCTTGGATTGAAAATGTTATGGTGTTTTCAATTTAAGTCTCATAGTTTTGTAGTTAAGTAGAGATAAAAGGTGGCTGCTGGATGGTTACATTAGATTCTAAGATCTAGGTGGAGTGCTCTCAGATCCAAGGCTCCTCACTGACGAAGGTCACAAGCCAGAAACTAATCTGGAGATATTGGATGAGTAGGCACTAGATGGGGATTTTATGCACATAGCCTTCTGGCATCCATTGATTAAACTGGCTTGCACTGAGTGGCAATATATATGGAGAGTTTTGTCCGTTTTAACATACATATATAATTATTATATACATACATATATAATTAAATAATACTACTAATAATAGATGAGCAGTTGAAATCTTAAACGGAATTCCAAGAAATTGTAAAAGATCTAGAAAGAGACCACGTGAGATAAATAAATGAAATAAGGAAGGTTGTTGGGGTAATGTGGAGAAGGGAGGCTAGAGATCGGATGGATTGAACTTGGAGAGTCCTTTATCCTGGAGTAGATCAGTAATGATTGAAAATGATAATATATAATTAGACAAATTGGAGTTAATTTTATAAAATGTATAATACCAATTAGTATATAAATATTAAGTTGTAGCCAATAATATACATATATATATATAGTACATGTTACTGGGGAAAATGAACATGTTATCTAGATATAACTTCATTAGTATTGGTGTTATAAATATTATACAATTAACTCCAGTTCATTTCATCACATATGATATTATATATATACATATTTGTGAAAGGCAAGGTAAAGCAGCATCTAAATACTCCATTACAAGATAAAAGCTCTCTTCAGCATTCTTTCTTTCATCTTTTTGCCATGAATATTTAGATACCCATTTACCACCCAATAATTGGATGGTTAGTTTAGTTAGTTTGGTTTTGGTATGACTACTTGAATAACTTACTGAAATATTGTTTAGAAATTCTCAGCTACCTGTAAAAAAAATCCAAATTCTACCTGGATTTAGAACATAAACTACTATACCATGAAAAATCTTATATATAGCTGAGTTCAAATATATGCTTATATGACCCTATCTGACAATTTATTAATAGAGTACTACAAACAAGTCTGTATAATTATTGATTGTAGTTTGGTGTTGATTTTTTTATAATAATTCAAACTAGCATCACATATTTATTCATACATATCAGATTTAAACATTACACACAGTATTCAAAGTTATTCTTACTTGAGAATAAAGAAGAATGAAAAAGCTCTCATCATAAATAGACAATTGTAAAATCTGATACTCAACAGGCAGTGCAACTGGTAGTTTCTCTTCTTTGCCCTTCCTATGTGGTGGTGTTGAAGATGCTATTTTTTGCAGAGGACTTTTTATCTTTTCAAACATCTTACATCATTTTGCAGTGGACTTTTTATCTTTTCAAATATCTTACATCATTAAGATCTATCGGCTGTGAGGTTTGGTGTAGAGGGTCATATTCCCTGATCTAAGGTTCTATCATCAATTACCATTCTGGAACATCCAGTATTTGAATTTACAGATATTCTATGATTTTTTTTTGTAAAACGATCAAAACAATATGTGATCACTGTTTCATATACTTACACAGACTTAATAATAATAGAAAACTCTCCATACAGTAGTGCAACTCCCTACAAGTCTTAGTAATGAATGGATTCAAAAAGTTTATGCATAAAATCCCATCTAGTGGCTACTCATCAAATATCCCCAGACTAGTTCCAAACTTGTGGGTTTCATCAATGAGTTATTGACCTGAGATCATGCACCAAGATCTTAGGATTTAATGCAATCCTCCAGCAACCACTATTTACCTATTTAGTTGATTATAAAGCTAGAAGCCCAAGACGAAAACCCAATCTTCATTTTCAATCCAAGCTCATTTGCTTGTATATAAATGTGAACTCAGTTCAGCACTTATACATTGTGGTATCTTTGATAAACAACAGATACCAAAGAGTACAGATGTTGAACGGATTTCTGATCCATATGACTATAAAAGTGAATGAGTTGGGATTGAAAACATGTTTTTATCTTGAGTCCTAGTTTTACAGTTAACTAAATAGGTGGAAGGTAGTTGCTGGAGGGTTGCATTAGATCTTAAGATCTAGATGCTGTACTCCCATATCCAAGGTTCTTCACCAATGAAAGTCATATATTGGATGAGTAGGCCCTTGATAGGGATTTTATGCACAAACCTTCTTGCATCCATTGATTATTGAAGCTTGAACTGGGTGGCACTACTGTATGGAGAGTTTTCTACTGTTATTAACGGCCTGTGTAAGCATATTAAATGATGATCATGCGATGTTTTGATGCCACATGATGTTTGATTGTTTTATACCTATTCTACTAATGGGATAATGGTAGCTGTGGTTTATTAAAGACCAAAATATATAGATGCTGAACTCAGTTCTGATTTATATGACTATACATGCAAATGAGCTTGCATTGAAAATGTTATTGTGTTTTTAGCTTGGTTCTTAGCCCTATAGTTAACTAAATAGGTAAAATGTGGCTGCTAGAGGGTTGAATTAGATCCTAAAATCTAGATGTTGTGTTCTTAAATACAAGGCTTCTCACTGATGAAAGGCTTAATCTAGAAACTAGTCTGGGATATTGGATGAGTAGGCATTAGATAGGGATTTATGTACAAACCTTCTTGCAACCATTGATTACTAAGGCTTGCACTAGATGGTACTACTGTCTGGAGCGTCTGCTACTATTACTTTATTTTGCCCATTATGATTTACTTCAGTGATACAGGGATTCTGGAGTAGGAAGTCCTAGGATCAATTCTAGTTCTGAAACCTCAGCACTCAGACTTCTTATACACCCAGTTAATAAAGTCATGATAGATCTTTTTTAAAATCTTTTTTAATAAAATTTATTTTACATTAGATTTAAAATTTGTAATTTTAAAATAAAACGAAAGTTTGCTGGTGTAGAGCAAGTATGATACAGATTTTCTCATCTCACAATTAAAACAGAAAACGAAAATCTATTTTTCATTTTCATAACTGAAACACTGTACAGCTATTGAACTGGGAGTGGTATAGTTAAGTTACACCACAGAAATATTATCATGATTGGATAACCTCTAGTCTAATGAATAACTAATAAAAACTTAATATACTTCCAACAAGTGGTTTCTGTCAAAGTTATGAGGGCAGTAAGTTTGACACTTTTCAATTAAACTATGGTATCTATCTACCTACCTATCCACCCACCCACCCGTCTGTCTGTCTGTCTGTCTGTCTATCTATCTATCTATCTATCTATCTATCTATCTATCTATCTATCTATCTATCTATCTATCTATCTATCTATCTATCTGTCTGTCTATCTGTCTGTCTGTCTGTCTGTCTGTCTGTCTGTCTGTCTGTCTGTCTGTCTGTCTGTCTGTCTGTCTGTCTGTCTGTCTGTCTGTCTGTCTGTCTGTCTGTCTGTCTGTCTGTCTGTCTGTCTGTCTGTCTGTCTGTCTGTCTGTCTGTCTGTCTGTCTGTCTGTCTGTCTGTCTGTCTGTCTGTCTGTCTGTCTGTCTGTCTGTCTGTCTGTCTGTCTGTCTGTCTGTCTGTCTGTCTGTCTGTCTATCTATCTGTCTGTCTGTCTGTCTGTCTGTCTGTCTGTCTAGTCTGTCTGTCTGTCTGTCTGTCTGTCTGTCTATCTGTCTATCTGTCTGTCTGTCTGTCTGTCTGTCTATCTGTCTATCTGTCTATCTATCTATCTATCTATCTATCTATCTATCTATCTATCTATCTATCTATCTATCTATCTATCTATCTATCTATCTATCTATCTATCTATCTATCTATCTATCTATCTATCTATCTATCTATCTATCTATCTATCTATCTATCTATCTATCTATCTATCTATCTATCTATCTATCTATCTATCTATCTATCTATCTATCTATCTATCTATCTATCTATCTATCTATCTATCTATCTATCTATCTATCTATCTATCTATCTATCTATCTATCTATCTATCTATCTATCTATCTATCTATCTATCTATCTATCTATCTATCTATCTATCTATCTATCTATCTATCTATCTATCTATCTATCTATCTATCTATCTATCTATCTATCTATCTATCTATCTATCTATCTATCTATCTATCTATCTATCTATCTATCTATCTATCTATCTATCTATCTATCTATCTATCTATCTATCTATCTATCTATCTATCTATCTATCTATCTATCTATCTATCTATCTATCTATCTATCTATCTATCTATCTATCTATCTATCTATCTATCTATCTATCTATCTATCTATCTATCTATCTATCTATCTATCTATCTATCTATCTATCTATCTATCTATCTATCTATCTATCTATCTATCTATCTATCTATCTATCTATCTATCTATCTATCTATCTATCTATCTATCTATCTATCTATCTATCTATCTATCTATCTATCTATCTATCTATCTATCTTGAACAATGATAAAGATATGTGTAAAAGATTGTGATCTAAGCCAACAGACGAGTGCTGGTTCTACATAAAATGTGCATCTTGGGGGATCATAAATCTTTTTCATATGTCTTTGGCAATATGTTTTTTATTATATACTTCCACAAGATGTTAAAAGCAGATAGAAACTAGTTCTTATCTTGCTTGAGAATGGTGTAGTGAAAATTACACTACAAATATTCATTTAGTGGAATCTTAGACTAATGAATGACTAATAAAAATTACTGATATACTTCTATCAAATGGTTTAGCACTTATCAATTAAACTGTAATAATTGGTTACTTATTTATACTGAACAAAGATAATGATGTGTATAAGAGATTATAATATGGGCCAACATCAAAAGATGAGTGCTGATTCAACATGAAATGTGCATCTTAGGGATTGTAAATCTTTTTTACATGTCTATGGTCACATGTTTATTACTACACCCTTCTATAAGGTATTAAAAGCAAATAGAAAACAGTTCCCATTTTGGATGAGAATAGTTTAGTGAAAATTAAATTAAAAAAATATTCATTTAGTGGATAAGATCTAATCTAATGAATGATTAATAAAAATTATTAATATACTTTTATCAAATGGTTTGTGTCAAAGTTATGAGGGCAGTAAGTTTGACACATCAATTAAACTGTAGCAATTGATTACCTATGTATACAGAACAATGATAAAGATAGGTGTAGGAGATTGAGAAGTGGGCCAACTGACTGAGAGATGATTTAACATAAAATGTCCATCTTGGGGATCATAAATCTTTTCCACATGTCTTTGATCATATGTTATTACTATGCCCTTCCATGAGGTGTTAAAAAGAGATAGAAATCAGTTACCAACTTGTGTGAGAGTGGTATAGTGAACATTAAAGTACAAAAATAATGAATGAATGAATAATAAAAATTAATAATATTAAACTGAGATGGATTTAAAATTTTTTTTTTAATTGTTAGCTTAATTTCTTTTTAATAAAAAGATGTGCCTCTTCATTAATGTGCTCATTACTTTTGCGACTAATTTTTATTATTGTAAATTAAAAAAGATACAAGAAAATATAGAATATGTTAATTATATATTAAGCTGTATAAGTAATATATATTAAGGCTATATAACCTTAAGACTATGTGCCTAGATGTGACAGTAAGGATCTCTACAAATCTTAACACAATATTAATGACTTTAAAAGACAAGAGGCCTGCTTGTCTTTTAAAGTCATTAATCTTGTGTTAAGATCTGTAGAGGTCCCATAGAGGTCCTTACTATTGCATCTAGATACATAATCTTAAGGTTATAGTCTTACTATATATTACTTGGGTAGTGAGTATGCGCATAACAAATTATTAATTACAACTTTAAATTAAGGTATATTGTAAAAATTGAAACCTGCTAGGAAACTTAATGATTACTCAGAGATTAAAGTGCAATACAAGTGATATTAATTAGTTATCCAATATTAGCAATCCAAGACAATCATAAATTTTTGATGTGATAGATGACTTTATGAATTGAATCTAAAGTCTTTTTTAAATCCAGTAATACTTATCTGAAATTTATTAAATCATTAGCATTAAATTATAATGATAATGCACTCTGGCATTTTATGTGACTTGACTCATGTAAAATACTTTGTTGACTGTCACATAAGTAGAACAACAAAATAATTTTGAAACAGTTCATGTGCAGATTTTGGTTCATTAGGATCAAGGCATTATGCATTCTTGATACATTAAATTTTATTTGATGGCTCATGTCAAGTTTTCATAATTACAGTTATGGCAAAATGTGCTTCTGAAATTTAATAAAGTATTTGATTTATAACCTTATAAACTCCAATGCTTATGTTTATTTGACAACTGCTTACAGCAATAGTAACAAAAAAGAAACAATTGTACCCATTTCAAAGAAATGGGCTACTTAAATATTCAAATTAAAATTGAATACATGAACAGTTAATTAAAGAATGGTATAAAGAACCATTTAATTACATCACTATATGCCATGGATATGATATAGTAAAACTATGTTGAATGCATGCTAAACAGTAATAAAGCTAAATATTATTTAAAAAACTATCTTTTCTGTGTGTATTTTCATTTTACCAGAAAAGAAGAAAATTAGTAATAACTGGATTACAATACCAATATTGTAATTGAATATTTATTTGTTCTCTTACTGGTATTCCCAAATAATGCATAATCATTAATCACACATGCAACATGCATGCAAAAAACTATTAATAATAAAACATTAAATTCATTAGAAATGTAATTCAGAATTTGATTAAACAAAATATAAATGATTTTTTCACATGAAAACATTTGCAAAGTATAATACAATTTTATATTTAGTTAATTCTGCTTATTTGAACTGGAGATTTTTATCTTATGATTACAATTAAACTTAAAATGCTTTAGAAAAATTTTTATCCAACAAAATTGGTTACATCTAATAATTTTAATTTCAAAATAGAAATACGGTATAAATATATTGTAATTTAGCACAAACCAGTACACACACATATATCTTTTCAAAATACATTATTCAGTTGTAAAAAATACAAATGTAAAACTAATTGATTATTTTTATTATAAAACTTATTGAATCTATATTGTATGTCTCTCTCTTTTTTCTTTACAGTAATTCTTTCTTATATAATACTAATCTTATAAATTTATTTAACGCACATTGATTACGTAAGTAATATTTACTAAGGCAATAAACGGGGTTTGAACTCAGACTTTCACACGACCCACCACTCTCAGTGCCATCTCATATTGCTAACCCACCTGATCACACACATGTTGAAAAGATAAATAATCACCAATATTCGTATTTCATGCTAAACCAGCAATCATCAGTTGGTCTAGATTACTATCCTCACACATACACTAACAAGGGCTTTGAATGTTCCGTCATCAGATTTTCAATGAAATGGAAGGCTAAAGAGTTGTGAGTTGGAATAGATTGAAGCCTTTCCATTAAAGTATAAAGATTGGCTATCTTAATATAAAGCTGAATACTGATTATATATATATGTGTGAGGATAGTAATCTAGACCAACTGATGATTGCTTGTTTAGCATGAAATACGTATATTGGTGATTATTTATCTTTTCAACATGTGTGTGATCAGGTGAGTCAGCAATATGAGATGGCACTGAGAGTGGTGGGTCGTGTAAAAGTCTGAGATCAAACCCCGCATATATTAATATATAAATGCAGGTTTTAGCCTGTACAATGTATTAAGACAATAAACCTAAAGCATGTGCGGTTGAAAATGCGATGGTAGGGACCTCTACAGATTGAGGCCTTCCTAATGCGTTCAATGAATTGGTCGTTTAATTATATATATATTCTTATTTTTTGCATAAAACCATCTACACATTGAAAAATAAGTATAGCTATGACTATTGTTTCAAATAAATATGAAATTCTGGTTATAGTTTATCCTTCTATAAAAATTTCAACAAAATGTTTATTTTAAAATTTGCAACTCAGAAATGCTGAACGATAAACAAACTTTTAAATAATATTATTGATTTTTTTTTTTTTTAAAAGATCTATTTCTTAAAAAATATTTTAGTTAAAAGCAAATTAAAAAAAACTATACATAATTAAATTTTATTAAAAAGAGTATGTTTACTTTAAATAAATAAGTAAAACAATAAAGCAAAAGATTGAGTAAGCTTTATAATATGAAAATCTATTTAGTTTTAAATTTGTAATAGTTTTGCATTAAAATCGAATAATTTATATTGAAAAGATAAAAATGTGCCTGGCATGGGTGAATACTTATTTATATACATTTATATCCCATAGCACATCTTACAGATTTTATAAATATTTTCTTGATGATTTTTAATATATAATTATCTATAATTTTTAAAATTATTCGTCTTTATTTTCCTCTTTGATCGTTTAATGTTCTATACAGTTCTTAGCTTTTTTTTTAAATAAAATAAAATAATTTGTTAATTTCATCTTCTTCTTTCTAAATTTTTACAATTCAATATTTGATTATAACATCAGGCATACAATAGACTGATTTAAACATGATCAGTGAGAGTTGGTTAATAAGAAATTCACTTAAGTTTTTTAAGCTCTTACAAGTGGCGAATGCGCAGAGATATATAATATTTAAGAAATGCGCATCATCGAGATTGACTTCCGTTTGAATAATTTCTTTCTATAATTTTATTTTTTAAACTAATCAAAGTGCATCTTAATATGTTCCTCGTTTAACATTATAACTTCAAAGAGTATTTTCTTAATTTCTCTATTGTTTTTAATTTTTTAACATTTGTTTTTTAATCTTTACAATTACTTATTTATCTTTTTTTGTCTGCTAAAAGTTTTTTAACGATCACACTGGCTAACAAAATAGATTAATCAGTAAGCGGGATGTAACATTTTTGAATATAATTTAGAAAACTGTTTTACAACAGTCATTTCTTTTGACTGATAACATTATTCCTTTTTTTGTAGTGTTTATGTGTTTTTAACCAGCTAAATTTTTTTTTTAAAATTTACTTTCATAAAATATTTGAAATACGAAGGCGCAAAGCGCCAGAATATGCAGGGAGGGGGAAGAATGATTTGGCCGATCTGAAGAATCATCCAAAAGATGCAAAGTCTGATCAAACTAAGCTTATAATTTCCAAATACTAAAAGATTATATTATATGCCCATATGAAATAAGGCATATTATTTTTACTAGCTTATAATTTCTAAAATATGAATTTAAAGTACTTTTAATCAATATTTGTCATTTATCGGTTGGATGTGTCAGCGGTCGTTTTGGCTGGTCTTTAGATTTCAAAATGGCCATGAGCACAAACTAAATCAGCACCGTTATCTGTTTATAATTGTAATCTGTGATTATTTAACTCCCAACTTTCATATGAATGCTTGAAATCTATGAATAATTCCAAATAAATGAATATATCAGATGTACTTGGCCTTTGGAAAGGGTGTGTGTTTTTTTTAATTGATTGACATAACAATTTCTTTTTTAAGATTTAATGTAAATTAAACAAATGATTTGAATATTATGCAAATAAATGTGAAAAATGTGGTGATATTTTATCTAGCATTTTTTATTAATGGCAAAATTACATCCTTCACATAAAATACGGTTGTAACAAAAATGACAGATTATTAAATATAATGGGTGAAATTACTTCCTTTGCATAAAATGCTCTAATATAAATTATGGTTTAGTTAGGTATAGATATTTATTTATAAAGACAAATTAATTTTTTTTCAATTGTAAATTTGACAGTTTTTTCAATTGGTTGCTTTAACAATTGTTTTTTGCTTTGCAGAATTACTTGCTTTAAATAAAATGTCGTAATCAAATTAAGCTTCTAAATTAAAATTAAAATTTTAAAATATATGTTATATTTGATATGTGAGTTTGTCAGCATATTATGAATAACTATTAATGGCAGAATTACTTTCTTTGCATAAAATCGTAATTGTGAAACTTAATTATTTTTTTTAATTAGTTATAAATTTGACAAATGAAAGTCTTGTGGACAAACATTTACATGAATCATGTGACAGACTTGCAAAGAAACATTTATACATTCACCAATCAGACAACAAAGAAAATAGGGATTTTATATATAGCGATTAGAAAATATGAACTATACCTACCATTAATAATTTCAATAGCCATCTGGGTCAAATGCAAAATCTGAATTAGGCAGGCAAGAAAAGGTCAATCTTTTTTTCACCACTGACAATATTTTAAATATTATGAAATTTAGAACAATATATATAATTTCACATATACACACTGTGTATATCTGATATAGTTTATTTTAAAAACAAACATTAAGACATGACAAAGATAAAATAATCTAATTATAAAAAAAAGTACAATAAATTGAAGTGCTCATATGTATATATCCTACATTCAAATTTACCTAGTGAGTATGAATGTAAACTATTTCTTCAGCCATGTTTTTTTCACTGGTAGATCAACTATACAGATTATAATATTCATCAAAAGAGGTAGCAGTCTGTTTAAAAATAAACTATTAATGATTAAAAATACCAGAAATGTTATTCCTTTAAAATAGTATTAGATTATTATTAAAAAAAAAAAAATTATTACAATAATATTTCCTCTTTATTTAGATGACTATAAATTGAAATGTCAAATTATGTAGGCATGTGTGTATATGTTATATTGTATAGTATACTTTTACTCACTTCTTATATATAATGACTGACTTTCATTTTTAGCTTGACAGATTTACCATAGTCATTAACATTGCAATTTAGAGCTGTTTTAGACATTTTTCTTCGATTATTTAGAGCAGTATTGCAGTAACTGCTAAACATAATGTTTTATATTGATAACAACCATGTGACTGACTGCTACTAATTTTGCACACAAGGAAAAAGATGAGAGATGACTCATAACATCATTCATATAAACATATGCATAAGATTTATGAATATCTTATTTAAAACCGTATTAACTGAAACTGTGGATATCAGTCATACATAAAATAATTATTGGATCTAAGTTTTTTTAATAAAAACTCATTATTCTTTTTCATAAAACAAGTTAAAATATATAAGAATGTTTTATATATACAACATTACAGTAGGAAATTGTTATTTTTCTATTGTTAAAAGTTATTGAACATGGAAGCTAGAGGGCAGTTTATATATTAATTAAATAAAATTAGTGGTTATTGTCTGGTATTATTATTACTTATATGAATCAGCATTTATTTTTTATAGCGTCTGTATACAATTTCAGATTTGCTCATATATAAATATTTGAGTCGTAGTAATAAGAGACTCCTTTTATTGCTGCATAAATTCTATATCTTGTATGGGTCAGAGGTTATTCATTTATTATTTAACACTCGCAAAAAGCATTTGCACAATTTGGTTTGAAAAAGCCGATATGAATGTTATTACTTATATGATAATGCATTTATTATAGAATTTTAAAGTTGGATGAAATATCTCTGCTCTGTCAAATTAATATCAGTCATTTCAAAATCATTTTACATTAAAATATATAGGCTGATTTAAGATTGCTTTCTATCATGATTTTAGTGAATTTTATATAAAATGATCTAAAATGCACTAGGAAAGGATCATTTTCAGTTAGAGGTCAGTTCAAATACTAATTAAATATACTTGGTGATTATCACATGACTATATTTATCTCATACACTGGTATTACTTATCATTACATGATAAACAGAGCAAAACTCTCCATACAGTATTGTCACCTGTGCTAAACAGAGTAATCAATGGATGCCAGAAGGCTTGTGCATAAAATCCCTATCTAATGCCTACTCATCCAATATCCCCAGACTAGTTTCTGGCTTGTGGCCTTCATCTGGGGATATTGGATGAGTAGGCATTAGATAGGGATTTTATGCACAAGCCTTCTGGCATCCATTGATTACTCTGTTTAGCACAGGTGGCAATACTGTATGGATAGTTTTGCTCTGTTTATCAACAATTAATGTGCTAGTATAGGAAATGTGATCACGTGATGCTTAATGGTTTAATATCATTACATGTATGATATGTTTGTTCATTACAAATTCAAAAGTAAGTGAAATATCTCCATTCTATAAAATTAATGTCAATTATTTCAAAATCAATTTACATTAAAATATGCAGACTGATTTATGATTGATTGCTCTCTGGCTGTTGTTATTCTGGATAATTCTATAAAAAGATCTTAAATAGAACAAGAAATGGTTATTTTCCTACTTTAAAAGATTATTGAACATATAAATTAGAAGGCAATTCAACTATTAATTAAATAGACTTGGAATTATCATATGACTTGACATTTATTTATCTACTAATGTAATTATTATTTATTATTATACATATGTATGTATATTGGAATCATGATGTTCACTAAATTTTGTTTCAAATCCTCATATGTTTTGTTAATAAACTTTGATTCAAACTAATACTTATTTTATTGCATTACAATTGCACAGGTCTTTTCATATATATATATAACAAATGTTTTTTGTGTGTATAGTATATGTACATAAATTAAGATTATAGTATAAACAAAATTAAATATTAATAATGTAGTTATTAATAATAAAATGAGGGAACATATCATTATCATCTCATTTTCAACTTTTATCTGTTCACTGCAGAATAATGGTCTCTCAAGTTTAATGCAGTTTTCTGATGTCTAGCTTCTCTACTCCACATCACCCAGCACACTTTTTTATTTTATCCATCTCACATATGGTCCTTTTCTCTTGGAATATATGTGTCCAACTGAATTCCACTTCTCTCTCTTAATTCTTTCTATGATGTCAGTAATGCCTCCTTGTTCTCTCACCCATGTATTTCATTTTTGATCCCTTCTTGTTACTCATAACATCTATCTATTTATACTTTGTTAAGTGGTATGAAGTCTGTTTTGTTCTTATATTAAATGTCCAAGTTTCAGATCCACAATCCCATTTATTAAAAACCATTTTCAAACATATAGGCATATTTTCTTTTAATATTAAGTTATTTCTATCAAAAACATTCTATACAAGTTTAATTTCATGATTAATTTTATCCATTATGTTTCCATCTTTATTAGTAATCTAATCAAGGTATTTGCAATCATCAACTTCTAATTCATAATAATCAATTTTTATTTTCTTCTATTGATAAATCCATTGATATATTTGAGTATTTTAGCATTTATCTTTAGTGCTACTTTCTTACTTTCATCCGATAACTCAATATTTCCCAAAGCTCTAAAGCATTATTTGCAAATACAATTACATCATCTTCAAAATCTAGATGATTTAAATAATCTCTATTTATTTTTACTCTCTTAGCTTCCCATTTTAATCCACAAAATACTTCTCTCAAAACTGCTGTTAAAAGTTTTGAAAATAAGGAACCACTCTGCTGTCCACCTTCTCAATATTATTATTTCTAATATCATTATATAATCTAATCATTGCTGTTACATTTTTATAAATATTCTTCAGAATATGACAATATCCTAGATCTATACCTTGATGATCCAATGATTTGACCATTGAAAAAATGCTTATAAAATCAAATGCATTTTCATAATCTACAAATCCAAAGTATAATGGCAATTCATATTCATTGGTCTTTTCTATAACTTCTCTCAATACTTAGATGTGATCCATTATCCTAAAACTACATTTAAATTCAGATTATTCTTTTGGTTAGTTAATATCCAAAGTTTGCTATAGATGTGTAATTATCTTGGTTAAAAATTGCATAGAACTGACAAAAGATTGATAGATATGTATTTTCTATCTTCTTCATTATCTCTTTAAGATATTAATTCTACATGGTTCCAATCATTTGGTACATCTTTAGCACTGATATATAACTTTGCCAACATTTTTTCTTTCTTCAGCTGCTTCTTTTAAGATATCAATTATAATTCCATGATTACTTACAGTTTTTTATTTTTTCATAAATTTAAGTGCCTATTTCACTTCTTCATGTAAAATCCTGTGCAATTGACAAGATGTATTAACTGTAAGGGATATCTTGTTTTCTTGTTTTTTATTCTAATTCTTTATAGAACTCTTTCACACATTCCATGATGTCATCACCTTTTTTTATAATAATTCCATCTTTTCTTCTTATTGTAAAAATAATTTTTATATCAATACTAAGATGGTCTTTTAAACTTTTGATACTTTTATTCTCATTTATAGCTTTCCTTACTAATTCACAATTATATTTTCTCCTATCATTATAAACTTTTTTTGTACCATTTTAAAAAAATTCAAGACATTCACTCCTTTTTAATAGCTCATTTTTATATTTTTTCACATTTCATCTTTTCTTCATTAATTGTCTTGTCTCAATAGAAATTTTATTGGTCAGTGGTTATTTTTTGAATTAACTATCTTTGTTGCAGTTCTTAAAAGTGTCTTAGTTATCTTCCTTTTGATTTTGTTCAAACCTGAACCACCTTCATATTTTAAAATGATTTGCAAATTCTAGTTTAAATTCATATACTGTAAGCTTTGTCTCTGTAGTTTTGTATTACTACGATTCTTACATCACATGATCACCAAACTAAGTGCAGTGCTCTCAGATCCAAGGCTCCTCACTGACAAAGGCCATAAACCAGAAACAAGTCTGGGGATATTGGATGAGTAGGCACTAGATAGGAATTTTATGCACAAGCCTTCTGGCATCCATTGATTAATCTGGCTTGCACTGAGTGGCACCACTGTATGGAGTGTTTTGCCTGCTTTAATAACAATTCTGACATCTTATTAATTGATTACTTCCTGTGTTAAATTTATTAAGAACATTACAATTTTTAAATAAATTTCTGTTAGTCAAAATATATTCTGAATCTCCTGTGCCTTCATTTGGAAGTTTCTAGATCCATTTCCTTTCAGCATTTTTCTCTTAAAAAAAATCATAATATAAAGTTTTTCATTTTTTGCCAACTTCACAAATCTGTGTCCACTTTCATTTCTATCACTATAACAAAATTTACCCATAACACTTTCATCTTTCAAACATTTAATAATTCTAGCAATAAAGTTTTCCATAACAACTTTAAAATAGTCTGGTCTGATCAAAAGTCTTTTGTTCATCCATTTAAAAATCCATTTTCTTCATCACAATGAGGACCTGTTGGGATATACAAACCTGAATAATTTATATTTGACATCTTTCATTAAATTGAATAATTAACTTGAAACTCTGTCTGTTACATCATCAATCTCCACAATATTGTTCATCAACTTTTTATTAATAATGAACCCTACTTCACTTGTGCTTCCAATGGTTGTGCCTTTTGTAAATAATGCATGTCTGGTTTTCAAATCAATTCTGTCTTCATTTTTTTTCCTAATTTAACAAGTCCAACAAATGTCCCATTTAATATTAAATAGTTCTTCCAAAATTCTTGCAATCTTCCTTCACTTAAATGTGATCTGCAGTTGTATTTAAATAAAAGGGCCATCATCAAATGGTTGCCTGGATCCACAATTAGGGATTCTCAGCATGCTCCACCTTTTGCAGCCAACTGCTGCCTTGATTGGTGACTTTACAACCTCTGAGAATAAGGGTCATAATTGAGTTTATTTGCCATGACTGTAAATATCCATTTTAAAAAGTGCATTCACACACATGTATATTCTGCCTTCAAGAAACTCAACTGATATTTCAGTTAAGAGTTATCATGAAACTGAGAAAAAAGACCATAGTATTCCTTGATTTTAAATTCAGAAGTAAAAAGCCAATAAACTCACCAAATTAGCTGATGTGCATTGGTGAGCAGTCAATCCATAAATAATCATATAGTTATAACAGCTGCAATAATAAGAACATATGGAATGGCATTAGGAAGTTGCCCTGTTCAATTTCCTTAAGGCCTCAAAGGGAATCAAAGGGTTTCTTTTCACTTAACAGCAAGCCCTTTTCTGTGCCACACAGAATTTACTGTGTACTTTTCTTCATTTACAATCAAGCAAAACATAAATAATAAAAACTTACTACATGTATATTTCATTTTTAAATAAAAATAGTAAAGTCTTATATTTCTATCACAATTTGATATACTCTGGACTCTTTCCCCCTAGGAAAGTATATCTTCTATAATTCTGATATTTTTAAATTGATAACTGACTTTGGAATTTATAGTTACTCCTATATGCTGTTAACTATTTAAAATTGTCAATTGAACATTTCAAACTTTCAGTTTTCTGATGCAATTTAAGACTATTTTAGATATTTTTTTCTGCTGTTACTAAATACTAGTTTAATTTTATGATTTACGAAAAAAACAGTTAAAATTTTTTAAAACTATTATCTTTACAGATAGAAAAGATTTCATTACTTAACGTATTGTATCATATTGTAAAAGAATAAAAAGCAAATCATAAAATAGAATCGCAAAATGAAAATATGGCTGCTGGCATATTATAAAATTTATTAACTTTATGAAGGTTAATATTTTTTATTTTTTGTTTATTTACATGTTTTCTGCTTACATAATTTTTTTGGATAACATATGATTGAAATAGTGTATAGTGGTACAACATTTATCATGGCTCAATGTATATATAATGTAACAGCTTTTAAATATCTCATCCTAGAATAAAGGTTTATCTCATATCTTTCCAGATAAAGACTTACTATACTAATGAAAGTCAAATGATGATTATCATTTATATGAAAAAAACAGATAATTGATAATATTAATATATTAGAAAATCTACTAATGTATATACTTCTAATTTTATTAGAAAAGTATTAGTCCATATGTAATTAAGCCAATAAACATCACACGATCACCATTTCTTATGCTTTCTTAGAACTGTTATTAAAACAGGCAAAACTATATGTATTTCCATTCAGTGCAAGCCATGCTCTCAGATCCAAGTCTCCTCACTGACGAAGGCCACAAGCCAGAAACTAGTCTGGCGTTATTGGATGAGTAGGCACTAGATGGGGATTTTATGCACAAGCCTTCTGGCATCCATTAATTACTCTAGCTTGCACTGAGTGGAAATATATATAGTTTTGCCTGTTTTTATATGTGATTATATGATTTAAGCATTAATTTTTTATACAATATCAGAACTCTGAAATATATTACATTGTGTTTAATATAAAACTGTATTATTCTTTAAACTAAATATCTAATTCTGACTAATAATGAGGTGAACAATCAGAATGATTATGGTTTGTGTAATTCAAAGAATCCAAATTCTCGAAATTGCAAATTTCATCTGACATAGAATTCAAATCCACATTATAATCATAACAAAAGATACAATAACCATAACACCAAAGGTTTTAACACATCATTCAATTTTATGTTATACTTTAAAAATTAGTAAAAAATATTGATAAAAATATATAAAACGTGTATAGAAATAAAAGCTTTTTAAAAATCTACTGCATACCGAAATTCTGCTAAAATATGAGACTCGTATTCAAAACACAGTGGATAAGTAGGATGTGTACGCATATTTAAAGTTTATAAAGAAAAAGAAAAGTGTGCATCCAAAAAATATTGAAATGAAGGGTAAAATTGTTTAAATATTAATTAAGTTGATAATAGTGTTTTTGATATTTTGAAACAAAATATTTAAAATTAAATAAAAAAGCTTTCATCAAAGTAGATTTAGTTTATTTCTGATTCTACAAACACATGCTGTAAAGATTTTTTAATATAACAAAAATATTTTTGTATTAATAAAGCTATAGATTAATTAATGGACATGTAATTGTAAAAGTTAATTTCAATATATTTTGTATTTAAAAGAGTAAAAAAAAGTTTAATTGTAAAAATAGTTTTGTCCCTCTAATCAAAATAATGTAAGTGCAGTTTTGATAAATATAAGATAGTGAAAAACAATAATGGTATTACAATTATAATCTGTATTTTGTATTTAATTAAAAAGAAAAATACTTAACTTTAATTCTACTGCTTATCAATCTGTACATTTTGTATTATCAGCTATAAATAATAAAGTTTATACAAATTTAGAAGTTTGTAGAAGCAAGAGAAAAGTTGTTGTTAACAGGACTCCATGCTGTTCATAGTCTGAAGTTATGCTAGCAATGTTATCTATTTTTTATAAATCATTGCATGTGTAGCCTTTTCTTGCTGTTCAGATAGAATAAAAATATAAATTGAAAGTTGTGAGTAGTTAAACTGTTTACTTTGGTTGATCAAAGTATATTTTTTATAAGACAATCTTTAGGAGACCAATATACTTGCATAAACAAGCAAAGAAAGAACCCCATTATTGTATTGATAAAAGAACCAAGTAATCAACATTAAGCTATTCTATGCAGATAAAGAAGCATAAATAAAGCAAAAACTTACTGTTGGTAGATATCTATAGTAATAAATAATTCACCAATACAGGAATCTTATTTTATGTAAATACAGAAAGATAAGTGGAACAAATCTACAGAAAGGAAAACTCACTAGTATATATAATGAGAATATTATTTAAATTTTTATAGAAAAATATTTGCTTATCCGCATAAAAAGATTACTAGAATAAAGATTTGTTTCAGCTGGAGATTGGTGATTTGTTATTATATTTTTAGATAGTTACTGATCAGTAAATGGATAACTATCTAATTTTAACTAAAGAATAAATTAAATCTTAAAGCAATCTGGGCTTTAATTTTTTAAAATAACAATTTTGTTAATTTTTTTAAAAATAAAATTTACTAACTCTAATGAATCATCTGATATGTTAAAAGAAAAATAAAACTGCATAATTTTTTAAGCAATGCTATAATTTTTTAAGGTATTGGTTATGTTAATAATCTAATGTAATCATATTTTTTTAAAACAAGTTTACTTTATATCTAAATATGTTACAAATATATATATCTATGCATAAAGAAATGACCTTTTTAGTTTTCCTGAATAAAAAATATTATATGATAATACAATTCAACAAACTTAAATGCTCCCATTAAAAACTTGGTTGGAGAATTATTGTAATGGACATCAAAAACCAATAATGGATATGGACAAGACAGTTTAAACTGTATGATTTGTATAGATTGTATTGTATTCTCTCTGGAATCAATTTGCAACATTTGAGCTAATATTTTAATATGCTTATTTTTTTTATTTGTTTTTACTGAAAATTCACTGATACAAATTCTATCAAACTCCTCTCCATTTATCAACAAAACTATGACTTCAGAAATTTTTATTTAAATGTAATTTAAGTCTACGTTTAAAAATAAACTAATGATTATCTGATTATGTCCATACCGGCTTTTAGTCAGCTGTTGTAAAAGATCCGCTAAATAAGTGACAAATTGTTTCTAAAAACAAATAAAATAGGACAGGAAATAATAAAGATAATTACTTAATCCATATCTCTAACAATTGATTATAATCATACTTATTGGATAGTTTTAACAACAGTTTTGACTAATTCTACATAAGAAAAGGAAGGGAATAATTCAAGTATTATTAAGTGAATAGATATTTTCATAACTTGAATAGAAATAGGCTATATCTATGCTATTCATCAATAATATTGTATAATTTAAAGACAAATTGAATGCACTAGGACCAAGTTCTTTGTAAAAAATAAAATAGTGTAGTTGATGTGGAAAACAAACGTGTATTTATATTATGCATGTGTTTGATTCTCATAATAAAACAGTAAAACTCTCCAATCAGTAGTGCCACCTAGTGGAAGCCTTAGTAATAAATGAATGCAAAGTTTGTGCATAAAATCCCTTTCTAGTGCCTACTCATCATATGTCCCCAGATTAGTTTCTACCTCATGGCTTTCATCAATGAGAAGTCTTGGATTTGAGAGTACTGCGACTAAATTTTAGGATCTAACGCAAACATCCAGTAGCCATCTTTTACTTATTTAGTTAACTATAAAGCTATGAGCCCCAAACAATAACACAATAATGTTATCCAAGCTCATTCACTTGAATAATCATATATATCTGAACCCAGTTTAGTATCTACATTTTGGTGTCTTTGGTTTTTTTTTTTTACAAACCACAGTCACTATAATCCTATGGTCAGGATTGGTATAAAACCTCTAAATCATTACATAATCACTATTTCCTATGCATTGGATCCTTAGATCTGGGTGCAATGCTCTCAGATCCAAGGCTCCTCACTGATGAAAGCTCAAAGCTAGAAACTAGTTTGGAATATTGGATGAATAGGCCCTGGATAGGAATTTTATATACAAACCTTCTTGCATCCATTGATTTCTAAGGCTTGAACTAGGTGGCACTACTGTATGGAAAAAATGGTGATCATGTGATGATCTTGTCATAATAAGATTATTTTATGTTATCTGTACTTTGGATTAATGATTTGCTTTATTGCTAATGGATTATATTCTAACGGTACCTAATGTATATTATATGATTCTGTATTAATTATATTGTTATAAATGAATTTTTATTGTATACAAATAAAATGTTTTTTAAAATAATTGACTCATACAAGAGAGGATTGTAACATAAAATGTGTAATTTATGTTTTATTCACATCTATTACTGTATAAAATAAAAGATTTTCAGCAATCTCTTTGTTTTCATAATAATAATAACTGTTTTCCAGAAAATTAAAAATATTCATTTATATTCTAAACTCATAAATGTTTCAAATAAGTGTTAATATGATTTCACATCAATCAAATGGTTAAATAAAGCCTTTCATCATTATTTTAGCATTACACATGAATAAATTAAGAAGGTGGTGAGCAATAATAAATAGCTAGCAATAATGATAAATTAGTTAGGTTATTCTATATATATAATCTTCAAAACCTTTTACATCAATTGTGTAAAGTTGACATATTTGTTCATAGACGGTGCTGCTAAAATATCATAATTTTGGGAAGGTGATTTGAATATTTTCTATTTAATTTTCAATTAGCACTGGAATATATATATATATTACTTTGTTAAACCCAATTTTTTTGATATAGAACTTATCATTTTGCTTCCAATTTATATTATTTTATAATTTAATATAATGAATGAATCATAAATAATGATGCAAGAACTCATTAAATTTTATGATGTACTGTACTCCTAAAATGAAGAAAAAAGTTAAGGTTAATCATGGGCTCAGTATTCATAAGAATATACATCCTTTCAGAGGCAAACATTGCACCATATTATAATTGTGCAAAAACAGGCAAAACTCTCTATACGTATTGCCACTCAGTGCAGTGATCGTGTGATTATAATTGTTCTTCTTGATTTTACATATTGTGCAGCAATGCTTACTAATTCAAGCAAGGGCAATTTATCTTTTTCCTAATAATAGTTAGATGCACATTTACTAACCAACACTGGATAACAGTCCAGATTGGCTATAAATTAGCAATCTAATTTAGGCCTGTTTATCACATGAAAATTTCTAAGGTTTCACCAACCTAAATCAGCCCAGGTCATAGTTATGGCAGAAGGACAAACAATTATAAAGTTTTTTTTTTAAAATAAAGATGCTGAATAAATTATGCTAAGAGGATACCAAGTAAGGGCAAACTATAACTGATGGGATATTTGTTGTTGTTACCTTCAATAGATCAGTAAAGAAAAACTATTATTATAACATTAATTTTTTCTAAATAAATACTATAGATATCTTCACTTTGTAATAAGTTATTTACACATTGTTTATCTTATTCTACATAATTCTTATATGTATTGAAGTCTATATATGCATGTTTAAACATTACACTGCCATATTTAATGCATATTTTCTGTTTCTGTTTATGTAAAACAATCAGGGCAATTTAATACTAATAAAAGAAAAAGGCACAATGTTTACAGGTGAAGTTTTTAAAACGTTTGTTATATTTTATTCACCATTCATTTAACCTTTTATAAGTTCTGCAAAGCAATAACAATTAATTCTCTCATATGAGATTAAAAGTTCACAGAAAACATTCCCTACATTGCAAAAAAATGGTGTAATGGAGGAAATACAAAGCTTTCAACATGAATGTTATCTTTAGCTTATGTAATTAGTGAGGTTTTTTGTGAAATGCCTGCACTGGCAAATGATTGTGATCCACTGGGAGATGCACTGCAAAGCAATAATAATTCATTCTTCCATATAGAGTTAAAAGTGGACAGAAACCAATCCCTACATTGCAAGAAATTGGTGTCAACATGAACATTATCTTTAGCTCATCTAATGAGTGAGGCTGTTTGTGAAATGCATGCATAATAAGAACAGTTTGAATATCTGTGCTGGAAAATTGTGATACCGTGGAAATGCACTGATAGAAATCAAACAAACTTGAAAATTAATAATAATGATTTTTCTTTTCAAATCTATTAGAAGTATCATGCTCTTTTGCATAATTATAATAATTACTAGAAACCAGATAAAGTCAAAAACTATGCTTTTCAGAAAATTACTTTGAACTACATACTTGAAGCCAATAAACATCACAAGACTACCTCCTCTTATGCTTGTGTATGACTATTGTTAAAACATGAAAAACTCACTATATATATTGCCACACACAGCAAGCTAGAGTAATCAATGGATGCCAGAAGGCTTGTGCAGTGCTCTCAGATCCAAGGCTTTTCACTGACAAAGGTCACAAGCCAGAAACTAGTCTGGGGATATTGGATGAGTAGGCACTAGATGGGAATTTTATGCACAAGCCTTCTGGCATCCATTGATTACTCTAGTTTGCTGTGTGTGGCAATATATATAGTGAGTTTTGCCTGTTTTAACTATGTACTTGCCTTTACGTTACTCCAGAAATAGATATTACAATCTTTTTCTTGTCTATGTATATTCATCAATACTTTTAAAAAATACATTCTTCACCAAAGGAGCTTTTTAATTTTATGCTTTTTATTATTATTAGTGTTAAAATGCTTTAGTCTGAATTTAAACAGTCATTTTAGATTTCAAACACAGTACGTTTAACCGTGCATACCTAGATTTAGATACATATAAAGTAGAGCAGTCTTTGAATAATCACTACAGAATGAAGACATCTACAGTATTCCTTTACAATAAAACAATGATAAAACAGATTAATCATCAAATTAGACAAATGCTGGAAGAATTTATGTTGCCCTGCAGCAGTGATGAAATTGTGCACGAGAGCTAAACATGCATGGTCTGCAGCTCTTATCTAATATTTCTGGTGCTCAATATTGTATGACCTCCTGAGCAACTAATCACTTGATTAATATATGTTTAGCTTTATATTTTCCTCCTAGTTTTACCTTATAGTGAAAAATAGCCAAATTACCACTTATCAAACAACAATTAGGTATTTAATTAAATTAGTCATAGCCTGGATATCTAGAAAAAATCCAAAATTGCTTTAGATCTTTTTACCTAACCCAAATTCAAAGAGCAGGTCATGGGCATAGCAGGCAGATGTGCTAACAATTTGGCCACAAGGTACTTATGTGTTTTAAAATTACAAGATCTTTATTATAATTAAATATTCAAAAATCTCTGCATGGCATTACTTTTTTTATATATGAACATGCTTCGTTTATTTATAAGTGGCTTATTTTAACCATTTGCACAAAAAATGTTAATTTATTATATCATTATCATTTTCAACCACTGCAGGATGAAGATCTCTCTAAGTTCAATCCATCTCTGATTTCTAGCCTCTTTTCTTCACATCACCCAAGCATACTTCCTTATTTTATCCATTCATCTCGCATGTGGTCTCTTACTAGGTCTTTTACAATCTCATGGAATCCTGTTTAAGATTTCAACTGTCCACCCAGTATCATCTCTTTTAGAAGTAAGTCCAGCCCCAACTCCACTTCAGTCTTTTATTCTTTCAATGATGTCAGTAACACTTGTTTGATCTCTCACTCATATATTTCATTTTCTACCTTGACTTGTTACTCCTAACATACATCTCTAAAGAAGTCTCTGTATTGCTTTTCTGTCAAATGTCTAAGTCTCAGACTGTAAGTAAGAACTGGTAACCCACACATTTATTAAGAACCTTCTTTTTCAAACACATAGGTATATTTTTTTTATTTAAAGTCATTTCTACCAAAAGCACCCCCACCAAACTTAATTCTAAATTCTATGATTAATTTCATCTAATACGCTTCTATTTGTAGTACTAATCTGACCAAGGTATTTGTACTTTTTAACTTCTAACTCATCATTATCAATCTTTATTTTCTTATTTTAAGAAAATCCATTGAACATTAGTTTAGATATTGTAACATTTACCTTTAATTCTACTTTCCTATTTTATTATATATGGGGATATAAACATAATTATAAATGTGTGTATTATATATATATAGTGTTATGTAATGATATAAGGACTCATTAAAGTTCTTGATAGGCATAGCAATTTGGCTAAGTTTTACTTGCCTTTTGAAAGAATATAACATTTATATAATGTGCATGAATATTCATAAAAAGATAAATAAAATACAATTTTTTGAGCATTTCATATATTATAATAAAACATATTACATTTACAAAACTTTACTAAGCATGAATTTATGTTTTTCACCGAGGCAAAACGCTCCATAAAGTAGCGCCACTCAGTGGAAACCAGAGTAATCAATGGATGCAAAAAAAATTGTGCATAAAATCCCTATCTAGTGCCTACTCATCATAATGTTTAATGAATTTATGTTGGTGAACTTTTTTCTAGATTAAAAGTGATTAATTAAAAATAGTAGAAACATTTTAATATCAATATTAAACAAAAGATAAAATTAAATAATTTATTTATTTCATATATTTGTGTAGTCTGGTGTGGTGTGCATCAAAAACTCTAGAACTGAAGATTCATGGACCATGGTCCAATTTTGTCTCTTCTGATACTGAAGCTTTTTATAACTCTCAAACAGTAAGCCACTTAATTACTATTGCAGACATAGATAGAAAAGTTGAATTAAAATGAAATTATGTAATGTGTTTTATTTAATAAATGGAGCAATATTTTGAGAATAGATAAGAATTTGGCAGTTACCTGCAACATTTACGCAACAAGAAAAGACTTGATTATTAAAAGAGATTTAATCTAATTTTTGACAAAAGATATAATTAAATATATACTTTTAAATTAAAAAAACATGTATGGAAGTTCGTGAAAGAATTTTTTTATTATTTGTAAGGTTAAAGTGCTGGAATAAAATGCTAAGATGATTTATTGAATTAGAGTTATGTGCAAGAATAATAAAGTGTTTGAATGAAAAGAACCCAAATATCAATTAGGTTTAATAACATTTTCCTATTTGGATCCTTTCTGATATTTATAATAAAAAGTATTAAATAGATAAAAAGGAGACACACGTTTTTTTTAATAATAGTAAATCAAAAATTATCTGATAAATATCTTATGGATTAGAATTCAAAAATCTTTGCTTTTAAGTTTTTCAAAATTAAATATATCCAATTTTCAGTCCACAGAAAGTTTTGTGTAAATTTCTCATGGTCTACGTTTAAAGAGAACTGATGTGAGTTAAAAAAACTGATCTCATTTTAATTGCATGGATTACTGGGTAATTTATGCACAAAGTTAGATTGCTATGTTTAAAAACATACTATCATATATATATATATTAGAACAATATGAAGTGATGATGAGAATATGGCAAGATGGAACTACATCATCATCCCCATTGATCAGATACAAAACAAATATAAAATGATAAAAGGAATAAATAAAATGAGTATAAGAATCAGCATCAGTACTTAATAAAAATAAGTAATAATAAAAATAATAGGGAATAAGAAAACCAGTCATGCATGCATGAGAAGGTTAGAATCAGAGAATAAAGTAAGACAAATTAACGTAGACAAGTAAAGTCAGATAAAAGGCAGATTAGAGGTAATAATAGTAGTAGTAAGTCATAATAAAAGGTTGCATGAAGGGTGAGAGGGTGAAGTGATTATTTACTGAGATACTTTAAAAAGTGCATACTTACATTTTTTGTGTGTAAAAGCAGTTTAATGCAGTTTTGTTTAAGTTTAAAAGTCATCAAATATAAACATATATGCTAACATGAAGAACATGATCAAGAAAAAGATAAGCAATCAACTGAAGGAACCCAATGTATAAAGATAACAATGATAGCCCAATTTTTGCAAATGTTTAAGGAAATGAAAGAAAGCAACCAGAAAGCATAAAAAATTGCCAAAGAGAATGGAAGTAATCAACAAAGAGAAGAGGATAATAAAAAGAACAAAAAAGAGGAAAATAGAAAATCAGAAGGGATGTGTAAGAGAATGGAAAAAAGTAGTTAACAAAGAGAAGAGGATAATAAAATAGAAAATTAAAAAAATTAGCAACTTTTAAAAAAATTGGCCTGTGTCTTATGAAGGGCTGTCTTGATTCAACTGTTACAAAAGCAAAAGTTCAATTGTGAAGAGTACAGTGAGAAATACTTTTGGTAATCTAAAATAAGACATCTCACTGAAATGGATTTAAAGAAAACCATGTCTAAATTTTAGATAAAGCTGAGAATCATCAAACCTCAACCATGTAATCTGTTCATTAAAGAAAATGTAGGAGAATACCCCTGATGTATCCTGTAACAAGCCTGGTTTTATTCAAAAGCATGACTGCCTTTTTATATATACATGCTTGACTAAAAATTAGTACACTAAAGAAAATGGATGAATTCATTATATGTTTTAGCCTGAACTATAAATAAGTAGATTCATTCTCTGTATTAGCATGACCTACAAGTTGTTACATTGAAAAAATAAATTGATTCATTCTGCATGGAACCTAAAACATTCTATTGTAAAAATGAATTTTAACTGTGAATTACCCTGGAAGTATGTGTTAACATCATGGGAAAAAACAAAAATTATGATTAAAACAAAGAAAGACTCAGAAGAAAAATAAATCCATGGTAAAAAAGTATTTTAATGAGCACATTTACCTCTATATTTATAGATATTTAAATTAAATAATAATTGTTGATAATAATAATTTTATTATTTTTTATTGAAATATGTCTTATTTCCTTTATTATATTTTCCCTCCAAAATTTAATTGAATAATACCTTTTCATTTTTACAAGAAAGGAAAAGAGTCTTAGCTAATTTAATATTTTTATCTTTGTGAAATTTTCATTTATGATTTTATTTATTAAGAAATAAATAAAAATAGTAGCTGATTAATTTAATTAGTGTAAAAAATCAACTGATTATCATGTTTGCTGTATAAATATATATATATATATTGTTGATAAAAGTGCATTTAAGTTTGAAATGTCATATATATTTTTCCAATTTTCTTGATTTACTAGTTACTTTATTAAATAATTATTAAAAATAGTTTTAATGTTTTTATTCCTCCAGCTATATGTTTTGTGAATGGACAATGTGGGTGACTTGATTTCACAATAGCATTGCATTTTAAGGAATTGATAAATTATACCACTAAACTATTTCAATTATAGTAGAGTAAGCTCACACATACATTTATATGTTCTCTTGATTACAATTACAGTCTCTAAGATCTTTGCTTTTCAAGCTAGTCATGAGCAATAAAAGTTAATTTATATAGAAGTAGGGGTTTATGTTTGTGTTTAAACATCCAGGTAGTTCTCTGGATGGTATAAAGATATCACTTTTAAAGGACATTCACTGCATTTTATTTTTCAAAAAAAAACTTAGTTTATAATTGGCCTGTACACTCACAGTCCTTTATGCCAGAGCATTGATGATGATCAGCATGTATCAGTATTCCAGCATTTTTTATTGTGATAGATTAGCACTCAGGTATGTAAATCCATATGAGTGTTATATATGATGCCCTAAATATGACATTGTCATAAGAAATGACTGTTGATGATTTGATTAGTCTTGAGCAATGCTGGTGATGCTAAATATAATTGTTATAACTACATATTTTTATTTTTTGCTTCTTCATGCTACTTTTATATTTATCCTTAATTATTTCTTTTTATTTATGTTTATATTTTATTAATTAGGAATGATGGTGTATATTGTTACTTCCACATATATCCCCTCTATTTCCTTACCATATATATATATATGTGTGTGAAATTTAAATGAAAGTGACAATTTCCCTATAAGCTAGGGATAAATAACACTCATACATTAGTAAACAATAAAGAATAGAAGGGCCTATCTATTTTCTTATGCTTTTACTGAAATAAACTTCATTTGATGATGTTGCTGAAGATAAAGAAAGGAAAATGTATATTAATCTGATTAAATATTGCTTCAGCTATTTTGAAATTACAATTGAACATGTAGAAGATAAAGATGGAACCTTATTTTTAAAAACTGCATAATATTAATATATATATATGGGTGGGGGTGGGTGGTTGGGTTGGAATCGGTCGAGGTTTTATCCTCTGTGGAGTAAATGAATTTATTATGTGTTTTTTATTGGATGGTTTTGTTGGGATATATAATAGTAATATAGAAAGTCAGATGTCACATGATTTATATATATATATAGCTTGTATTTATAAATATATAAAATTAAGAGCATGCTAATAAGCTCTAAACTAGCTTTTTTATGATAAACGCTACTACAAGAGAAGGCATTCTAATTATGTTTATCTAGGATTGTCCTCATTCCCAGACTGGTTTCGAGCTATTGCTCTTTTCAGTGAGGAGCTGGACACCAGATTCAAAAAATCAGCTCAAGCTAAGCATTTATCTAATAGTTAACTGTCAAGAAAATCTGAAACTTTTAGACAGCTACATGTCTTTAAAGTCAGTTCTCCAACTGAAAAAAATCATGTGAGCCTGAAATTAATTCAGATACTCCATATATTAATAGGCTTAGCCATTTAATTTAGCCAAATCTCCTCACTGAAGAGAGCCATAGATGAAAACTGGTCTGAGAATGGGGACAATCCTAGATAAAAAATGATTTGAATGCTTTCTCTTGTAGTAGCATTTATCATTAAAAAAAAAGCTTGTTTAGAGCTCATTAGCTAGCACACTCTTAATTTTACATATTTGTAAATACAAGATATATATATATGTAACATCTGACTTTCTATATTACTATTATTATTTTGCTGCTGGGGTTTTTGGCTAAATTAAATGGCTAAGCCTATTAATATAAGGAGTATCTGAATTAAGTTCAGGCCCATATGATTTTTTCAGTTGGAGAGCTGACTTTAAAGACATGTAGATGTCTAAAAGTTTCACCATTAACTATTAGATAAATGCTTAGCTTGAGTTGGTTTTTAAATCTGGTATCCTAGATCCTCACTGAAGAGAGCTCAAAACCAGTCTGGGGATGGGGACAATCCTAGATAAAAATGATATAAATGCCTTCTCTTGTAGTAGCATTTATCATAAAAAAGCTTGTTTAGAGCTTATTAGCATGCTCTTAATTATATATACATATGCTTATGTGCATAGATATCACATTAATGATATATATATATATCATTGCCAAAGAACATAGAATCGGCAGAAAGAGCAGTTGGGACTTAAAACAGTTACTATTGTCAGCATAGAATCAAAGCATACTTAAATTGGTTAAAAAATTAACAGCTGAAAAACATTGAGAAATAAGTGTGATATACATTTATATGTGTATTTGTGTGTGAACATGAAAAATAATTGGTAGAATTAATTTCAAAATAAATAAAAGGCTAAATCATATTCAAAATTATATTGATATTAAAAGAAAAATAATAATATACATTTAATTTTTGTTATTAAATATTCAAATGACAAAAAACTAAAATATGTTTTTATTTCTTTTCTTAGAGAATCAGATTGTTTTAAATTGATTAGATTAAAATGTTGAATAATGTGATTAATTAATATATATAGACTTGTAAGGGCATAGTGCATGTGCTCACCTACTTCAATTTAATTATTAAATTATCTTCTGAATAACTTTTTATTAGATTATTCAATAAGTAGTGAATATCTATATTTTTAAATTTTTGTAGCAACGAACTGAAAATTCTAGGACTTCGTGAAAAATGCAATTACTGTATTTTCACATGTATCTCACATACCCATTTTTTTCAATAAAATTTCAGATTTATTAAAAAAAATATTACAAAAATCTATAATACTAAAAAGAAATTAAAAATAATACTATAAAGAAAGTTACTTTATTAATCATTTTAATGATCGAAATCTAAAAATATTCACCCTCCCCATTTTCATTCATATCACCACTATATTCCACATTTTCCTCATCATTACTAACTTCATAAATTGCACCACTCTTTGAACTAATTATGACATTACAAGTACTACTCTTCTTAAAAGATTTTATAAAAAAAATTTTCTGATGTTTTTCCATGATTTCTTCACCCAATCACACATCTTCGGCCTTTTTTATTTTTCTTTGTGTTAAATCATGAATCTCTGATATCATGTGGCTATTCCATTTTTCTTTGTACTAGAAGTATATAATGCATATCCCAATTTTTTTCCACTGAATTTTCTTTTGTAAAAAAAGTGTGGTATATGTTCAAAACACCATATATTTTTTGAATTTTGTAACAAGTAATTGCGAGATAATCCTGAGGGTATAAATTTGATACCAGTCAGACAGCACTGATAATTTTTAAATAAATTCTACATATAACTTTATTGTAATTAAATAAACTTATTTAATATCATTAGCAAAATAAATAAAGAATAATGAGTAGAAAATATTTAGAAATTTATAATGAAATTTCTATTTGAGTGTCAGTTTCTATACATGCTCAGTAAATAAATATAAGCTACTGCAGGGTGTCTTAAGTGAGAAAAGTTCTTCATGCTTCCATTCAAGTATAACTGCAATGTATATCTGTTAGAAACAGAAATCAATTATAAACTATATCATCTTTATGTGTACAATCAGCTGCCACTATAATATACAAATCATTCTCATCCTCACAAATATTATACACAGTTCATTCATTTCACAGTTAGCACTGCCATAAATCTTAGCAGGAGTTTTATACAAGAGTTCATTTCTGTATAATTACTCCTTAATTTGCATAATTAATATGATTGGCATATGCAGATTTTCTAGAATAGCTTAATAATAATGAGATAATTTATTCATGTACTGTCTGCACATCTTTACATAGTAAAATAATAATCTTTATGCATTCATATATATATATTATACATGTACATACAGTCCAATCCTCTCATGTATTCAAGAAATAACATCCTTAAATGCATGTGTAATCCTTTAATTTTGTCATTCACTCTTTACACGAGTTCTTCTAGGGAAAAGGCTTTCTTCTTCTTCTGGTGAAGTTATAATTGCTTCTTCTTGTTGGAACTCACTTCATGTAATACAATTTTAAAATGTTTCAACAATTTGATCCCTTATTGAATTGTTTCTTACAACTTGATCTATATCCACAATTTGGTTCTCTTTCTTTTTGATAAAATTTTCATCTGACTATACTATCTGTATATAGAATCTTACTTATGCTATAAGTAGTGTATATGTCCTTTAAATATTTTTTTCACTATTCACTTGTATCAATCTAATTTGCCAAGATAAAACTTTCAGTATTACTCCTGGTAACCATTTATTTTTTAAAGTATCATGTATCCAAATGTTTTTTCCAAGTTTAAAATTTCATAATCCATGACGGCTTTTAAATTTTCATTTGTAGTGGGCAATAATTTGGAAAGATGGATACAGAATTTTCTGTGCATTAATAAAGTGCTGGAAAAATATTGCACCTAATAATGCTTCGGTAATATTCTTGTGATGTGTCAAATTTTGTTCAACATACATTGTAAGTGTTGTTAAAACAGGCAAAACTCACTATATATATTGCCACACACAGCAAGCATAAGAGGAGATGATCATGTGATTTTTTATAAATTGTAAGTGCTGAATTGTTTTCTCTGCAAGACCATATTTCCTGCAGCAATAACAAGTCAGAACATTTTTTTGCACTTTTGCAGTTGGTCTATCAGTATTTGTTTTCTTTACTTCAACTGGGTATTTATCTGTTTGTTTAGAGATTAGATATTCTGAAGCATTATCTAGTATAGTTTCTTGTGTGACACATTTTTTATTGCACATTTATAATTAAGGTTCAGTTCATTTAATAATAATCTTCTAAAGTTATATTGTTTATCAAACTATCATCTAGCTCTAGTCTATAATCACAATCCTTTGCCAATGTTCCCAGTGCTATATCATAGTCTTCATATTTTTTATGAGGTTGTTGCTTTCTATTTCTTAATGCCAATTATATTAATATCACTCATTTACTGATTGCAGATGTGAAATAAACATTTAACTTTCCTTCAATTCCTGATATGAAACTTCTTCAAGAGTCCTAAGAATGCATGATTGGTCATTTCCATAGATCTGTCCCTGTGAATCACATCTGCAGGGACAAATCCTTGATTTTATTTATGATCATCTATATCTTTTAATATAATCTGCATAACTTGTCGATGCTTAAATTCATGAATGTTGCTGCTTACTGATGCCATTTTTCTTGTTCAGTCTATCCACATAAAGATTGATATTAACTGTGCTATTTTGCTATAATCCTACATGGACTCTAACAACTGTCGAACCACACTTTCTGCTATTGTTTGCACAGGTTCCTCATAAGCGGTTGACTGTATCCATTTTGATAAGTACTTCAGGTTTCCTGTCAATTGCAGCCATTTTGCTATGTTCTGAAAGTTTAAATTTAATACCAATTAAGCAACATTGATAACTTGTAAATAAATCTAAGTACAATTTTATTTTAACAAAATAGAATTTATTTACTATCAACAACAACATAGGAAAAAAAAAATACAAGTAGAAAATGGAAATTTCAATAGAAATCTCTACAGTCTATTATTAAGCTTCTGCATGTGTGTGTGTGTAAGTTTCTATACATGCTCAGTAAATAAATATAATCTCTTGCAATGTGTCTTAATTGAAAAAAAAGTCCTTCGTGCATCCATTTGGATATGATTACAATATATATCTATTAAAGATAGAAATCAATTATAAAATATATCACCTTTAATTAGCTTCCACTGTAATATACAAACCATCCTCATCCTTGCACTTATTATGCACAGTTCATTACATTTCATTTAACCTTCATTTCATATTTAGCATCCTCATAAATCCTAGTAGTTTTTATATAAGAGTCCCTTAAAGCACATTGTTCGTCATTTGCATAATTTATCGATAAGATTAGCATATGCAGATTTTTTAGAGTAACTTAATAACAATGAGATAAATTTTTTGTGTACTGTCTGCACAGTAAAATAATAATCTTTACTTACATTCAGTATAGGTATTATACACGCATAGACAGTCCAAACAGAAATTTCTAAAAGTGAAAAAGTCCAGTTATGTTTATGTTGAAGAATGTCTATAATAGAAAAAATTAAAAATATCTGATTTTAATATTTGGCTATGTTAGATATATTTGAAGAAAGTTCACATTTTTCAAGAATAATTTATTGTATATATTAGACTAGCTAATAAAAAGTAGATTACTGCACATAATTGGCAGTTTTATAAACATAAACTAAATTGCACTGTATAAGGTTTTTTCAGTTATTCCAAAGTTCAAGAATACAAACTCAATTGTTTGCTGGATGATTTAATTTTGCAACAGTCATTTGAAATAATAATTCAATAAATAGCCAATTAAAAAGCTGAAATATATGTTATTTATGTTTTTTTTTAGCAATATTACTAACATTTTTTTCATAAGCATTTTAAATAACATATTTATAGATTCTAAGTTTCTCATCCAAATGTTTTTACGAATATTGTCTTTCTTGATTGGTTGATTTACAACGAATGAATTACCGTTTACAGTTCTCGGAAAATATGTGTCAGAATTTCAAATATTTCTTTGAGATGGTCCCAATTTACGACAAACCCTGAACTGATTGATTGATTATCTTCTTTTTTAAGATATGAACATTTTTATAAAATATTGTAAAACTTTATTTTAAAAACAATTTCCATTAGACAAAAGATAGTTATATATTTTCCAAGCAGAAAAAAAAACGTTGAAAAAATATTAGTTTGTCTGCAATTAAAATTTTGAATGGAATTAAAAAACAACATTAACGTTTTAAAAAATATTGCAATTTTTTTTATATAAAAATAAAAATGACATTTTAGATCAGTAAAATAAATAATCGAATGGCTTTTTTGTTCGGGAATTCATAAGAGATCCAAGCGCGGGAAAAACCAGAACTGGATTTGATCCCAAGATCCTGGGCGCAAAATCAGGCACTCTACCACCACCACGCTATCCATAGAGAGTATTTTCGATTAATAATAATTTTCAAAAGAAGTTATATGTTAATAAAGTAAATTTTTTTATAGTCATTAAATGAATCTAAGGTTTAGTATTGAAGTGAATGTACAATCTCGTTTTATTGACATTTATATTTTTTAAAAAAATCATTATTTATATAAAAAAAATGTATATTAAAAAAATCGCAATCCTTTTTAAAATATATATATATTTAAATGTTTACCGTTAACGGAACTTTCTATATTCAAAAATTTCCAGTACAAGACTAAATATTAATTGATAAAGGGTCATCTAATTTTTCGGATCTAAGGGAGGCATCCTGATTTCATGAACATTGTTTTCAATAAATAAATTAGTAAGCATGAAAAAAGAGGTGATGCACATAGGAGAGCACAACTGATTCTTTCTCTCCAGATGGCATGAACATAGAAAAAAGTGCTGATATTTATTAGCCACTTTTAAAAAACAGTCTCTAAAGACATCATAAGCCACAATATAGCATAGAAGATATATTGTAAATTTTATGTAGTGGCTAGTATATCTACTTCCCAAACCCTTGAACTGAGATTCAATTCTGGAAAAAAATTGAAATCTTTTTGAAGTTGTGGATTTCTGAGCAAGCTCAATTTTTTTTTCCAGCTAGCCTGCCATTATTATTCACTTATGTAAGTAGACATCTTTAATTAAAAAGTAAAAGAAAAAAAAAACAATATAATCATCATTAAACACTAATCAACTGGTCAATTTTCATTATATTTCCACTGATCTTCTGCAGAGACCTGCTAGAGAGTTCATTATCATTCAGCAGGCTATTTAGAATCTGTTTGATGTTTCTGTCAATTGAACCTGATATCATCAGCTGCTTAGGAATTAAGTTGATATCATATCAAATATAACAATTCAATTTCTATAAGTATACTTGCAGTTTTCAACATGAGTTTGACATGGATTTTAGCAGTGATTTAATTAAGACTGTTTTTTTTTGTATCAGCTTAATGTTAATTTATAATAACAAATATTTATTTGAAAGAAAGATTAAAATAAATTTAATTATAAGATCTAAACTTGTTAATTGACATTAAGACAATACAAAGGAGACTTTGGTTAGATTACTGCTAAATTCATGTTCTCACAACTTTTTAATTTTTGGAAGTGAATTGGGAGATTTTATTAGGAATAAGAATATAGCTAGAAAGGTCAGGATTATTCTCCTTTACAATGATTCTTGAACATTTGATGTAAAATTTAGATAACAATTTGAAGAATATTGTTTTAAGTCAGGTCTTTCCACCATATACTACAATTAATATATTGTAAAAAATTATTATAGTTAATTGCCATTTATATAGTCTCTTCAGTGATAAGAAATATTATTTATTTCATGTTCTGCAAAATTCCAAGATATAAACTGAAAACATTTAGAGTTCTGTAATATATATAATAGATAATTTTCTGGGTGTAAGCCCATATTAGAACTTGGGATTGAAGTAAAAGAGAACCCCTTTTATTTCAACAAAAAACTCTAACAAAAGAGCTATTATTATAGGTCAATGAGAAAACTGGTTTAGCCTCAGAGATTGTCAATTAGTATTAATTGATTATTTCTTGGCAACATCAAAGTTTATAAGTTATCTCTGTTTATGTGAATATGATTTCATTTCTATCCTTTATTTTAATAACAATCCATGGAAATATTTATATCAACATATATATATTATAATTTTTGACATATTTGAACTATCTCCATAGTCTATAAATTTTACTGCTATTATTTATTACAATATTTTTTTAAAAAGTGATAATTAATTTGGACAAGTCAAAATAATAAATAAAAAGTCTTGTGTGGGTTGGTGCAGTAGTAGAGAGTCAGATTTTGGAATGTGGGGTCCTAGGATCAATGCCAGGGCTCAAACTTTTTAGGAACTACTAAACAGTAATGTCATTCAAATATTTATATTAACAAAAAAATGTAATTGAAAAAATACTGTTATTTTTTAGTGGTATATTGCTTTTCATAAATATAGTCCATTTGTCACGACCATATGTTTGTATCATTGTCTGTGGTAGTTCTACATTGAATTTAGCTTTAATTTATATCATTCCTTCAACCAAAATATATTTCAGTTATAATATTTTCATAACTGTATAACAAAAAAGTTTAAAAAAACCTTATCATATTACAATCTTTAAAATTACTAGTTTGAATAGCATAGTATGAACAAATGGAAGTACTAGGGATTGGAAATGTAACAATGTATCATATTTTAGAAATAAATAACAGGTGCAACTCATGTAAGAGTATGATGCTCCATCAACAAAAAAGATGCACATTGTTTCACATTCATATCGTTTTTACAGTCAGTGCATTGCAACTCATCTGACCAACTCATATTAACCTATGACCTTTTAATGTCTAAATAATACCAGAGAAATACTCATTTATCAACCATCATTGAAATGACTTTGGAATAACTATTTAATGACTTCCTGAAATGAAAATTCCACATCGGCTAAGACTCATAAAAAATTTCCAAGGTTTATCTGGCTGGTTTTAAATTCCAGTTTGTTTTATGAAAGGAATATACTAGCTGTTATGTCATAAGATCCTTTTGCATTAGTTAACTTCAACTAGGCAGGTCAATCGTAGTGTGATCATATTGGCATTTCATGATTAGATTTATTGTTTACAAAATTTTTTGAGAGGATTAATCAAAGCTTGAGCTATCAAAGTGTTATTTACATCTTTGACTAAAGCCTTTGAAAACTATGAAAAAGTTCAGAAATATGAATGATTGACCTAACCTTATAAACCCTTAAAAATATATTAGCCAGCTACATAATGTTTTTGAAATATGTGAAATCATTGCTCTAAAACAAATAAACAATTCAATGTAAATTGATTTTTATTGGATGATTAACTTTTAAAAAAATATGCATACATGTTAAAAAGTTCATGCCTTTAAAAGCTATTTAAGAAAGTATAGTTGTAAGGAAATGAATTTATCATACACATATTAAAATACTATATATAATATATTAGTATTATTTTTAGTTATAGCCTCTACAAAAATTTACAGGCCTTTTTAAAATCAAATGCTGATGAAAAATCAACTTAGCTCCTATAAAAAAACTCATGTTTCTGTCAATTAAACCAGACATCATCAGCTGCTTAAGTTGAGATTACATCAAACCTAGCAACTCAATTTCTATTTTTATTCAACATGGTTTTGAATATGAGTTTTAGCAATAATTTAATTAAAGATGTCTTTGTATCAGCTTAATATTAATTTATAAGAACAAATGTTTATTTGAAAGAAAGATTATTTAGAAATGAATTTGATTATAAAATCTGCCTTGTTAATAAAAATGAAGCCAATACAATGAAGGTTTTTGGATAAATTACTGCTAAAATTCATGTACTTTAAAATCAAATGGAACATTGTGAGTTTACTTAAATAAAGATTGAGCTGCTACATTTGACAGAATCACAATTGGTCTCCTGAGCTACTGATGATGTTAAATTTAATTGACAGAAACATTTCTTGCAAGAGCTTTAATTAATGTTTTATCAAATATATATAAAAAGCATAGATGGCATAAGTAAAAATAACATTTAATATATTACACATTTATATGGTATTTAATTAATTAATATATATGAACACATCATCTGGGTTCATCTGTTTATAATGAACATATACTGATATTTGCTTGAATCTTACTAGCAACTAAGTAAGAAATATTTTTAAAAATACTGTTGTAAGATTGAAGTCCATCCAATAAAAAAATTCATGTTTTAGAATCAGCACCATTTAAATCATCTACCCAATCAGATATAAAGCTAATATTTTTTTTTTCTGGCAATATGATAAAAATAAGCTATATTATTTTTTTACAAATAATATCCGTCTTCATATTAAATTTACAATAGAAACAGACTGATGGAAAGTTTTCTCCAATGATATACTCATCAATAAAAAAATGAATAATCTTTTGTCATTTTCTATTTTCAGAAAATAAACATTCATAGAGAGATACTTTGATTTTTATCTTACATCACCCAATTCATATTTTTCCTGTACTAAAACTATCTTTACTAGAACAAATAACCTCACAAATAAATCTTGCTGAAAGGAAATTCAATTATGTAAACAATATCCTGATAGCTAATGGTTGCAATAAAAGAATCATAAGTAAAACTCTAACCCAAAACAGCAATGACAAGGAAGAAAAAACAATAGCTATTAGAATCTATGCTCTTTATATAAAAAAATCTACAGACAGTATTAAAGGACTCTAAAAAGCTATAACATAAAAACTATATACGCGACCAATCAACAAATTAGTATTCAAACCTAAGAATTCATTCTTATCAAGGTCCTAGGAGATGTATAAACATCCATGTGGACTTTTTTGAGTCTTTTTATGTTGGTGTGAGGTATTAACTCAGTGTTAGGAGAAATGAACAGATTGATGGAGTAATATTCTCTCTTCACGTTCTGAATATTCGACAGTATGTAAGTTTTTAAACATGAGGTTCCTATTTAGATGTGATGCCATAAAAGAAAAATCAGAGAAGCCATTAAGATTCTTAAGAAAATATACTGTAATAACAAATATGATGTATCTACATTTTCTCTATTTGAAAAAAAAAAAAAGAGTATAGAATTCAAATAATTAAAACATATGTTAATTCTATATTGAACTAATCTTCTCCTAATGTCCCCCCCCCCTCCCATTTTATATTTTAACTTTTTAAAAAAATTTTCTGGTTTAAATCTTATTGTTATTTTTCATATCATATCCTTTCTTAATTGGATGGACTTTTCATCTTGTTCCATATGTTTTATGCAGTGTCACTACAATGGTTTTTAAAGATAACATTCATTAGGCAATTGGTGATAGGTAAAATCCAAGATAAATACCAGCACAATAATATTGGTAATTAGATGGAGATGAATTTAGATAATATATATATCACATTAATTATCAATGAAAAATTTTGTTTTAACACACATATATATATATATTTGAAATGCCATGCCCCATAACTATATTATTTCCAGTCACACTTCTCCTTTAAGTAAAGAAAACTCCAATTTTAGCACCACACTGAAAGGGATTTTCTTTTCAGTATGGTGCTAAACTGTGAGCTTTCTTTATTTAAAAAGAGAGAGTGTGGCTGGAAATAATGTAGTTATGAAGCATAACAAGTAACACATGTTCGAAAAAATAATTTTGAGAAAAAAATGCAAAGAATACTTCAATGCCCCTGAAAATGGATAAATAACTAAAAAAAGCCTGGCAAGCTTCTCGTGAAGGAATTACATGTAAGTACCATATTTTTTAAATCATTTTACTTTTAAAATTTGTTAAGCAAGCTTTCAATACTTTTACAGCATACTCATGGCCGATTTTAAATGATGTTATACAACTTACACCATTTACGTAATTAAGATTCCCATTGTGTTTTAATTGATTGCTATTGGAACACATTGGTTGAGGTATAATTTGAATTGTAGATATACCATATTCTCAATCAACATTCCAATAGCATTCATTTAAATCACAATTCGTATTTAACTAAAGAAATTATTTAAGTTGAATAACTTCATTTAATACAGGCCATGCATATAATACAAAAGCACTGAAAACTCACTTGGCAAATTTAAAATGAAAAGTCTTTGAATTTTTTTTTACTCTATCTCAAAAAAACTTGTTCAGAGTGGTTTTCTTCTATTTTGTATATATAAAACATTTGATATTAAAACTCATAACACCACACAATAAATATTTAAAAATACTCTTTAACATAACAGAAGTCAATATTTAGCAAGAATAAAGCAGTCATTTAGTCTCATGCCTCATTTATTAATATAGAGGATTGACTAAAACTCTTTGATTATAAAGAATCAATATTTAAATCAATCATGAAATGTATCTAAAAATGTTTCAAATTGAACTTGCTCCACCCACAACTTTGATACAAATCATTTTAGATAAATACAACAATGATTATCATTAATCATTTATTAAAGTAGAGACATGTTTAAGTAAAAAACCAGATATGTTAATCTTTAACTAAGGTTTAAAGTTATATATGGATTAGAGATAATCTCTAGGTTAACAAATAATTAATGATAATTATTACAGTTTTTATCTAAAATGATTTGAGTCAAAGTTGTGGGTGGAATAAATTTGGCACTCATAAATCAAAATGTAACAATTTAACATTGACAAACGCTATACATACGATAAAGTTATATATGAAACATGGTTATTTGGGATCCACTGATGGACATTGGTTCAGCATGAAATATACCTTGGAAGTCATTTGTATTTTGTAATGTTTTTACTCGTATGTTTTCAAAAAAATGTGTGATGGTGTAGAGATTATTTAATACGTTTATAAAAGATTATACATTTGGGAAAAGAAAAATGAAGGTAACTCCGTGTGGGTGTTTAATTAAAAAATCAAATATATTAATCTTTAACTGAGGTTTAATGTATATATCTGAGCTAGAGATAATCTCTAATTTAAATGATTAGTAATAATCCCTAAATCGTTCTAGTCAAGACTGTGGATAGAACACGTTTAACACTTGTAAATCAAAATATAACAATTTCTAATGTTACTAAACTGCAGGATAAAAGAAAAATCGCTAATCTGTTTGAAAAAAAAATCCAAGTTTTAAATCTGACTAGATTAGAGTTCCAGATCGTAAGATAAGCAGATATATCAATAATGATTAGCAAAAAGCATGTTTTCTTTTAAGTTAAAAAAAAGAAAAAAGAAGAGAAGCAGAAAGTGCCAGCAATGGATACTAATAATAAAAATATGAGTCTGGAGAGAAGAAAAAATGATAAATTATGTAAAAAAAAAAAAAGATTTTTTTCATACGTCATAGCATCGGCCGGGAGGCGAACCACAACCATCTGCAAACAACTACTTGCTTGCAAGGCAGCTGCGATTGACCGGGGGGGGGGGTTTATTACTTTTATTTTAAATTCAATTAAATAATATTCACTGAAGAATATTTACATTTTATATTTCCAGTAATCTTTTAATAAAATTTAATTGGATGTAATATTTGATTTTCTAAACGCTAAATGTTTAAAACATGACATTATTATTGAAAACAAATATCTTAATATTCATTTTCCACTATAAATTCAATGTTACTTTTAATAATTTGTTTCCATTTTTAATCGAATAATCTTTTTCCAATTATTTTACAAATATGACAAAAAATAATAAATTATTCATAATAACAATAACAAAAAAAAAAAAAATCGAATAAAATATTCGAATTATTAAAAGCATGTGCCAAAATTACTCGATATATGAAAAGGATAATAACATAGGGGGGAGGGGGCAATTATCAGCATCTTAAAATCTACAATATTTTACAGTTAAAATCCTCCCTAAACTAGTAATATGAAAATGGAATTATAATACCTAAAAATATTTTTAAGTTTATTTCAAACAATTGTCATATTTTTATATATATATATTTTCAATAGGATAAATATCATCAGCTAAACTATTTTATCTATTTAGATCATTTACTAAACCCTCTCATAATTCTAATCACATTCTCTTATAAATAAGCGAGTGAAACCTAGGATATTAAAACCATAATAATTTGTTATGTATTTTAATCATCATCATTTAATGGTTTGAGCTATAAATATAAAAACATTGATACACGAATTTGTATAAAGATTTGATTAATACTAACCAATATCAGATAAGCACATAGTATCTAGACAAAACTTATATTAAGACAAAAAAATTAATATACAATATATTTATTATTTATTTTTACAGACAATCTTATAAAATGTACATAATAGACAATTAAAACATATCCATAAAATCAGCATCTGTAGAAATGTGACACCCTCTCACGGCACCATATTATAGTCATATCTTTAAATTTCACAATTAGTGCATCAACCCTCATTTTATCAATCCTCATTAACATCACATGATCACCAGATTAACATGAGACCTTTATTCTCTATCTAAAAAATAGTTAGACACTGATTTATTTACTACTATTGTAAGAAAAATGTGAAATGCAGGCATTCTTTATATACCTGGAGTTTAATTTTAAATATAGAGGATTTGAACACAGACTTTCAAGCACCCTTCAACTATCCACACTATTTCATATCACTGATACACATTACCACACACATGTAGAAAAAATAAATGATCACCAATATATGTATTTCATACTGAACCAGCACTCATCAGCATTGGTTATATATATGTGTGGGAGATCATAATCTGGACCAACTGATGAATGCTGGTTCAGCACAAATCATATATACTGGTGATTATTTATCTTTTCTACATGTGTGTGGCCATGTCTATCAATGGTATGAGTTAGTGTGGATAGGTGAAGGGTGCTTGAAAGTCTGTGTTCAAATCCCCTATATTTACAATTGTATGGGTGTGGGATTTCTACTTCAAGTCCTAAGTCTTTTTGTAATCTGAAAAAATTTTAAGATTTATCCATCCAGATTTGAATCTGACATTGTGATAAGGCCTTTTTACATGAAAAATTAACTGTTGTTTTTTTAGATAGCAAGCAACATTATTTGTTCTACAAAACGTATCACAAGAATATGACACAATACATATTTACAATAATAATATTATTTTAATCAGAAGGCAATTATACCCTAAGCACATGCACTGTGATGTGTTTTAATACCTCAATGCTATTTTGTTGAGTATGAAGGATATTCTCAAACCAAGGCACAAGATAGAGACTTTGAAAAGATAACAGTGGCTGTCTTATCTTTGTACCTAAACTCTTATATAGGCCAATCTGAAGTGTCTTGGTTTGAGAGTGTAAATATGTTTCTTTATTCACTTTGCATCTTTTAATTTTATTCTATCTATTAACATTCATGAATTGTTCTAATTTACTGCTTGTTAATATAAATATATTAAAAACTGTATAACTTTCAATTTTATTTACTAGCATAGTAGTTATATGTAATTTTAATCAGAAGAGATTTATACCCTATGTGCATTTAGCATAATTTGGTTTGAGAGTATCTTCCCTATTCAACAAAATATCATTGAGGTGTTAAAACAGCATTACAGCGCATGTGCATAGGGTTTTAATCCCTTCTCATTAAATTTATATGCACTAGTAAATAAAATTGAAAGTTAAATAATAATATCAGTAATTAATTTTTATTATTGATTTATATGTAATCATGTGGAAGCCAACCAAAACATTCAGACATGCGCTATTGGTGTTAATTTGCTTGCATTTACCCATTAATAGATGTTTTAACAGCATAGGCAAATCATCTGTGCTGAGAGTTTATTATATAAACCAACATCTATTAACCATGCTGAATTCAGGACTTGATTCTATTGTGATCCTGATAATCCAAATGACAAAGTATTTGTACAATAGAATCATGTCCTGAAATAAGCAGGATCAATAGATGTTAATTCATATAATAATAAGTCCTAAGCATAGGTGATTCAACTATGCTTTTGAAACATCTACTGATGGGTGAGCGCAAGCAAATTAATACCAATAGTGCATATCTGAATGTTTTGGTTTCCTTTCACATGATCAATATATTCACTGGTGAAATATAAAATAAAAAAGGTAAAATGATCATGATTATTATTACCACATGACCTATTAATTACTTATAAAACCAATGTTATTCTAATTTGTCTTTGATAGATGATTTATTAAAGATTGTATTTTTAATTAAAGAAATTGATAATCAATTTTCATTTTTTGATTAGAAAAGTACACGTTAGAATTGCATTATATGTTATATAAAATATTGTTCATATATTATAAGTTGTCTACTCAAAAATAAATAGGATAATTAAAACCTCAGATAATTATAGCAAAGAAACAACACTTGACTATTATTACTTATGCTTCGTAAATTTCACTACACCATTAATATGCATAATAAATTATTAGACTACTCCAGATCATATGAGTGAATTGAAATAAAATGATCTCATAATACAGCAATGATATCTATTATTGTATACACTATATGATTTAGCACAATGCCAACACACAGATCAAAGCTTAAATTTTGACATCATAACATCACATGACATCTACAGAAACTAATCATGTGTTTACTTTTTATGGTAAAAAAATGCCACTATATAATATGATATTTAGTTTAATGAAATAATCGTTGTAATATAAATAATAATGATGATGATATCCAAATCTGCACAGTGTCACCAATCTGACAATGATTGGAATCAACAATTACTCTGTAAATTCAAAAAGTGGTTTCTAGAGCCAAAGATCCTTGACTTTTTGCTAAGATTATCTGCCCCCCTTGCCTTGCCCACTTTCGTATTTTCTAAGAGACTTGGTGGTTGTACACCAATGTTGATCCCTTTCTTCCCCCATGCCACAAGGCAGAATAAACATTGCAACATCTATTCTATCGCTGTTCAGCACTGGACAGAGTTCATTATAATATGATCAGAGCCTATAGACAACCCAATGCCACAATCATTGACTCATTTTGCAAAGACTCTGGCCCATCAATCCATGCAGCCATTTTTGTGCTCTATGCATATTGGCGTACTTGTTACACATTTACCTTAGGAAACAATACAAGGTGCCATCCATCAACATTTAATATCAAACTGGCAAAATTAAGAGAGATAATAAAATTGTACATACTGACATCTTTGCAGCAATCTCATCACTTATAAAACAACAATCCAACCTCTAACTGGCCACCATGCTCCTACCAATCCATGTCATCAACAAATGTTTTCCCCAAAAGACATACCATTAATCAACAATTGAAATATGGACAATTTTCATCTGAATACATACTATTGATTTCAAGGATTGCAGTAATACACCCAAGACTTAAATACCAAAGTGCATACTAAAATCACCAACACAACAAATATATTGCTGATTTATATAATTTAACATTTTTGTGGTAATTTTTTTTTAAAAAAAAATACTATAAGCTACACAAATCATTGTTATGAGTCACATGTGGCTTTGTGGTTATAGCTTGCCCTATTTTTTCTAAGCTTTTTTTTAAAATTTGATATATATTTAAATTAGTATTCAGTAAGATTTCATTAATGGTAAAACTATTAAATACTATTTTACTTTAAAAAAAAAGTAAATTAAATGCAATATCTTTATTTGACATTTTAATTTATTATAATATAATGATTAAATATAATTTTTTTATTTAAATCAATCAAATATTAAATATAATAATCCTTCTTCTTAAATTCATATATAACTATATTTCCTTTTTAATTTTGATTCAATATCGTTAATACATAAATCCATTATAATAATTTTATTTATTTTACAACTTATAAATTACTTATTGTTTTTAAATCAATTTCTAAATTTATTAATTTAAGTTTTCATAAAGAAAATATTAAATTTGAGCATATTATATGATGTTTTTTATATAATATGAGAGATTTATGTATATTTTATACACAGATGGAGTCAGTTATTACATTACATATTGCATACACGTTTTTTTTTTTATATGTCATGGCATCGGCCGGGACGCGAACCCACAACCGTCTGCAACCAACTACTTGCTTGCAAAGCGGCTGCGATTAGCTCTCGGCTACCAACGTTAGACAAATATTGCATACACTTTTATGTCTAAAAATACGAAAAATAAATAAATAACGAGTAGTATTTCAATTTTAAAAATATGAGTAAAAATCACACAAATACTTTTAAAAAATGGACAAATTTAAATCACATTATAACAAATTTAAAATGTCAAATATATATATATTAAATTTATAATGTTAAAATTAATAACTTTATACATTTGTACAGTACTTACAAAAATAACATTTTAACTTCGCCATATTTTTATAAAGTAAATGTTTATGTAAATTTTTAGCTTCTATTTATTATACTCGTAATTGTTTATTAATTAATCCATCATATAAAGGAAGTGCCGTGTTTACCTTATTATTTAAAAAAAAGTTTCTTTCCATTATTTATATTAAAAATGAATTATTATTTTTTTAATGGAAGTATTTTTTGATAATCTTTCTATTACAGTATTTAACATTTTCCGCATTTTAATATAACAACGTTATTGATGGGCTTTCTTGATACATGTTTATGCAAAACAGATTTTTTATTACCTAAATATTGTTTTAATTTATTATTTATTTTATTTTTGTAGACCATATGAGACTGGTTTTTACCTTCCGGTTTTTTTTTTTCACAATTTCAATAGGGGCCACAAAATTAAAGTAAAGATTATACCGCGACTGTATTTAAATAATAAAAAATAAATAATAAGAAATCTATTATCCAATAATCTTCATATTACATCCATAATTTCATTTATGTCATGTGTCTACAAATATGAGCAGCATTAGAAATCATTTTACAATAGGCAAAACTCTCCATACAGTAGTGCCACTCAGTGCAAGCCAGAGTAATTAATGGATGCCAGGAGGCTTGTGCATAAAATTCCTATCTAAATTCAAGGCTCCTTACTGATGAAAGCCACAAGCTAGAAACTAGTCTAGGGATATTGGATAAGTTCAAGACTAATCACTGATAAAAGCCACAAGCTAGAAATTAGTCTGGGGATATTGGATGAGTATGCACTAGATAGGGATTTTATGCACAAGCCTTCTGGCATCCATTGATTACTCTGGCTTGCACTGAGTGGCACTACTGTATGGAGAGTTTTGCCTGTTTTAATAAGTTATGAACAAGCATAACAAATAGTGATCATGTGATGTTTAGTGGTTTAAATCATTTTACAATTAGCTATTTTCTGTTTTGTACATTTAGTATGGGTTCAGTCAATCATATGGCTGTTAATACCACAAAAGTACCATTTTACAGGTGCAGTATTGTTGGTGAGAATTACAAAATACAAGTTACATTTAAAATGATCCCAAAGCATAAAATTAATGTTATTAGTTTGATTTACTTTTTTTATAATAAAATTGATTTAGTAGTGAAAAAGTAAAGCAAGTTTGATATTATTCATAATTTTACATGGATACTTGAAAATGCAATCCATAAACATATGCTGCAAACAAAATATTATGATATTAAAATGCTAGAAAATGTTAAATATGTTAATGAAAAGATTATGAAAGAATTTTATATTATGTTCACATTTAAAGATGAAACAAGAACAAGTATAATTGTATTCATTTACATTATTTGCTGAGCAAGCTATCGACTTAATTAGTCAAATTCATAGTGCTCATTTATTCCGCAGTTTATATGAACTGTGAAATAGTTGAGCACTATGAATCTGGCTGATTAAGTCGGAAACATGCTCAGTGAATAATATAAATTAATACAACTATATCTTTTCTTGTTTCATGTTTATAAAGTGAACATAAATATTACAGTTACCAGAGAGAAATATATTTTTAAAATCAAAGCAGTGATTATTTCCTGCTATATTTTAGATCATTTTATTTAGCATTAACCAGAACAATAAGAATCAGAGAGTATTCTAAATCAGTCTATATCTTTTAATATAAATTGTTTTTGATATGACTGTTATTAATTTTACAGAGCAGAGATATTTTGTTCAATTGTAAAATCCTGTAACAAATAGACAGATATCATATATGTAATGATAAATAATATATTTACACTAACTATACATAAAATGATGAGGTGATTGATACATGGAATTAAATCTATGAAAAAAAAATTTCCAGGAAATGATGTATTAATGATATTTTAAAAGAAGCAGTCAAACAAGTAGAAAAAATATTGGCAAACTTATACACAATGTCTAAATGATAAAGATGTATTAGATAATTGTGATGGATATGATATATATATATACATATTATGTACATGATGTATGTAAGCAGAAAAATCTCTCCATACAGTAGTGCTACTTTTGCTACTCAGTGTAGAGTAATCAATGGATGTGAGAAGGCTTGTGCATAAAATCCCTATCTAGTGCTTACTCATCCAATATCCCTAGAATAGTTTCTATCTTGTGGTTTTTGTCAGAGAGGAGCCTTGGATCTGAGAGCACTACACCTAGATCTTTGGATCCTAAGATATAGGTGCACTGCTCTCAGATCCAAGGCCCCTCACTGATGAAAGCCACACCTAAGATCTAGATGCAGTGCTCTCAGATACAAGGTTCCTCACTGACAAAAGCCACAAACTAGAAACTAGTCTGGGGATATTGGATGAGTAGGGACTAGATAGGGATTTTATGCACAAGCCTTCTCACATCCATTGATTACTCTGCACTGAGTGGCACTACTGTATTGAGAGTTTTGCCTATTTTAATAAGTTATGAGCAAGCATAAGAAATGGTGATCATGTGATGTTTACATGATGTATGTTCATCATATAAAAGTATTTAAAATTAAAAAAAGAAAAAGCTAAATAAAGGATATATATATATATATTTTGAAGGAACAAAATATTTTACTTTTACAATATGTACTTTTTTACATATATTTTTATCAGAAATCTCCAATAATGTATATTATTATTTGTAAATATTTTTGATACTGAAAGATATTGAAAATTGATAGATAATATAGTGGAAAATAACATTAATTAAATGATAAGAAATGTACATATAGGCAGTTATATGTAATTTATTCTGGATTCTGAAAGAGGATAAAATAGAGTCAACTAACTTAGATAAGAGCAGGTCTGTTAGTTTGGGAATGGAGCTGACTGATTCAGTGCAGACAAGTTAGTTCTTGAATAATCCGGCAGAAAAAATGGTCTGATCTTGAAGAAAATGCTGAGCAGAATTTGAATAAGAAGCCAAAGAAATTAGTTTCTCATTAGAGTTTCTGTAAATGATATTTGCACATCTCTATTAAAATCAACTCAAGCAATCTTTTATAAATACAATTCATCCGCTAGTTAGAATACTTTTTAGCAGAAACCTTTATTGACCTATATGCATGCTCAATCTTATGTTTCAACTGTCCTGCAGTCTTCTTCAGAGCCACTTTTATTTTAAAGTAGTTTTGAAGAAGACTGCAAGACAATTGAAACATAATATTGAGCATGCAGATAGGTCAATAAAAGGTTTTTGCTAAAAAGTGTTGAAAGTGGTGGATAAATTGGATTTATATAAGATTTTACAGCAGAATAAAGAAAATGGTGAATTTGATAATATTTCAAGGAATCTTTATTAAACTAAATTCCAACATTAAGATATATTTTTATTGATTACTTGCATGATTTAATGCTGGGTAGAACATCAGATTCTGAACAGAAGATCTTCCAGTTGAATCCAGTTCTGACACTCAAAACTTCTTACCAAACCTCTAAGCAGTAATGGCATTTGATTATTTATTTTAGTGAAATCTATTTGGATGAGACTGAAGTCTGGATGAGAATTCTCAAATACACATATTACCATAAAATGTTCCAAAGTTAAAAAAAGGCTTTTACATAAATTTATTAAGTATTCCAAAAATGAACTGGATAAATAAAATAATTTCATTGAATTATTTTTGCCAAACGTTTACTATTTAAGTAATTATAATTCTTAGATAAAGCAATTAATACTACACAAATGATTTAGCATTGTAATCATGCTCTTTGTTAATATTTATAACAGACTTTATATCAAAATCAGATCTAACCCTTCCAACTGATAATCAAACTCTGGATATCCTTCCCTATATCCCTGATGTTTCTTAAAGTATGAACGAAATTTGTTCAGAATCATATAAAATTAGCCTTTGAATTTGATCCATTCTCAATCATTTGATCAACAATTCCAAGGAAAAACCACTTCCCCGAACAAACTTCCCATAATATTTACAAGATCCCATGCAATCAATCCAATTGAAGTGCTATGTAATTTGAAGAAACTTGTGCTACCCTCACAGGACTATCCCAGCAATCCAGACCACAAATCCATATTTCTTGAGCATGAAAACCAATTTGGTCATATCTTTGAACCCAGTGCAGCCAGCATTTGTATGTATAGAAAAGAATAATGCAAAACATAAAACAAAGAAAGCTTGACATACTGCCAATGCTATAAATAGAAAAGAATCCCACTTCTCCCTTTCTAAAAAGTGGGGCATTTAAGCTTATTTATGTACAATTTACACTGATTCTTATATTGCACCTACCGCCCACAATTTATTCATTCATTGCTATGACTAGATATTAAAAGCTTGTTAAGCATACCATATTAAGCAGTTTCACTGCTAAGCTTTTCTTACTCGGTCTCACAGCACTTAAATGTCAATCTATAATTATTATAATTGTTTTATATGTATTTTCTTCTTGTATATCTATTACTTTCTCTATTTACACTGTATTAACAAATACTGTGTTATAACGCAATGCATTTAAATCTGGCTAGTCATATATTTATCACTGACCACTAAACATCACATGATCACCATTCTTTATGCTTACACATCCATTGATTACTCGGGCTTGCACTGAATGGCGCTACTGTATGGAGTTTTACCTTTGTGTTTTTATTCCTGCTTGACTAAAAAATTTGTGTTTCTTTCACCTGCCTGTTTTTACATGCAGACAAGCTACAATCTAATTATACACAACCAACCCAAAAGATTTAACTCTATTTTAATGAAATGGATTTTAAAATTTGTGTTTCGATATTAAATAACAACACAATGCTTTAAAAGAATGATATGTGAACACACACGCATGCACACTTATACAATGTAAACATATAATTTTAGACATTATTAATACTCTTATACTTACATATTAATTAAATTAAAAATATTTACTTATATCATTTGATCTAATTGATAATTCTGCAGCAAATATTTGTTCATTAATCTATGTATTTTAAATTTGGACAAGATTTCATTTTAAACAAATGTTATTGCTAAACCCTTTTAAGATTGACGGGGAAAAAATGAAATTTATATTTTAATTTATGGTTCTCCCCAAAATTAAAATTCATACGTGGAAAATTATTTTTCTTTATAACTATACCTTTCAAAATATGAAGTAATTTGATGTACAGCTATACTAATCTAGGTTACACTCCTCAATTGTCTGTAACAAAAATATTACCATGAAATGATGATTTTCTTAAAGCTTTGTTTTTCATTCTATATAGCAGTATGTTAAGTTACAAGTATTGTATGCACTTTATGAGAGCCTTATAAGATCATCGCCAAAGGAAAAAAGGAACTTCTTGCATTCATTTAACCGGGGTTTAAACCATTTAGACATCACATGATCATCATTTTCTATGCTTATACAATGTGTTAATACAGTAGCAATTTTCTCCATACAACAGTGCCATCTATAACAAACCATAGTAATCAATGGATGCTAGAAAGTTTGTGCAGAGCAATACATCTAGATCTTTGGATTTAACACATCACTCCAGCAGCCAACATTTACCCTTTTTTGATAATTATAAAGGTATAAACTAAATTAAAACACAATCATGTTTTCAATCTAAGTTAATTCACTTATATAGTCATGCCAATCTCAACTCAGTTTAATATCTATATATTTTGCTGTCTTTGGTTTTTAGTAACCATAGTCTCCAACATACTTTGGCTAGGATTGGTATTAAACCACTAAAACATCCTAAGATTACTATTTCTTATACTATTAAAACAGTAGCAACATTCTCCATACAACAGTGCCACCTAGTACAAACCACACTAATCACTGAATGTTAGAAGGTTTCTTGGATTAAAAACATAACTGTTTTCAATTTGGGCTCATAGTTTTATAGTTAATAAAACATCTAATAGATGACTTCTGGAAGAATCATTAGATCCAAAGACCTAGGTGCATTACTCTCAGATACAAGGCTCCTCACTGACAAAAACTGTAAGCTAGAATCTAGTCTGGAGATATTTAATGAGTAGGCACTAGAAAAGTGATTTTGACAAGGCCCCACCAACATTGGGCTAATACATCCAATGTTCTTCAATTATTGGAAGATAACATGTGAATCACTATAATGAGACTTTCATATTTCTTTATTCATTATTTCTGGATAAAGAAATTTCTCTCTATTCCAATGCATAGAGAATGAATAGACCTTTTAACTAACAATTTAATAATTTATCTCTCTTTCCATCTATGAAAGGTAATAATCCTTTTAAACCACTGGCTGCAATTTTTTCCCTACCATTTCATCTATCAATAATGGAATAATTATTTTAAATCACTATAATATTTTTCACCTTTTCTACCTACTGAAGATTAATATCCTTTTAATTTTGATATCTGCAGGATCAAATAATTTCTTTGAGGGAGCTTCTTCAAGATCTTTCTTCTTAATGATGCCCAATACATATCTCCAAAAAGACATTGGTTTATGCTTGTACTCTGAGTGTGAATCAGTCTCATGTTAAACTATCACTTAACATTTTAATTATTTGGTCTTCAATTACATTATCATTTATTTTGGGCTTTTCCAAAATGGTTTTCTCTTTTAAAATAACTTCTAAAACATTTCTATCTTTATACGTTTTTCTAATTCAATGCCATCTTACTTTTGATACTGCCGCATCTAATTTTAGCTTAATCTCTTCAATAAAGGCAATTTTTTTAATGAGGTTGAAACACTATTTACTTTATCTTCTTTTATTCTGGTATTTAAAGATTTCTAACCATTCTTTAATATGACACATTGTGTTTTCCATTTGCTTCAATTCCAATTCAATGTTCTTCATATCCTATTTCACATCTTAATCTGTATTGGTGTTCTTACATTTTTTTTCAATGCATTTACATCCTATCACTTTTAATTTGATTTTCTGTGAGAAAACATTGACTTACTACATCTAATTTTTGAATCACTGCATGAGAAGTGTGACTAATTACTTCAAACATTTTGTAATTTTCATGGAAAGTTTGGTGTATTGCTTCGACTAATTTTTGTAACTATTTTTTGGTGCATTTTCTGCTTCTTCATTTTTAATGTTTGTTCATTTCTGCTTTGGGCTGGATTGTGACTTCTATCTTGGGCGCTTTTAGGTTTTCAAGAGTTAACTATTTTCCTTTTGTTTCTTTTCCATAATTTCTTTTATATTCTTGCATTTATAAAAATAATATAAATATGTTTAATTCTTTATCTAAGAATATAAGATCTCTTCTCTGCCAATTTTATATTAACCTCATGAGTTACACCAATCTTATTTTATCTTTCAAATATAATAATTTTTTTAAATAATTAGAATATGGTCATGATTCAATCCAATTTCACAAGAAATATCAGTAAGGTAAGATTCCATGCTATATGTTCTTCTAATCTATTGTGGGTTTTAGGTACCACCACTGCTAGACATGCTTAAAACATACAAAAACACTTTCATATCATGAATTGGACATTCCAAGTAAAGATGCAATCTATCAGGGACATTACCTTTGGTGAATTTTTAAACTCATATTATAAGAACAAAGAGAACTATTAGATGTTATATATATGCATAGTAATTACATTTGTTGTATCATACAAATGTATGGATAAGAAATATATGGTAGTCATAATCTTGAAGATAAGCATTTAATACTAATGATAAACTATTAAATGGTGTATCACCATTGAAATGCAACATTTTAACAATTGGTTGATTATGTCCAAATATTTTCTAACACACAACAATAATATCACTTGCTTTCCCATCAAAACATTTTTAATCCATTAAAGATACTGGTATTTTGTACCACAATTCAAATGCTTATAATTCTAGATCTCATACAACTTTTTTCCTTCTGAATATTTATTTATATATTGGAAGTCTTTATTTATTAAATAATGTTCAATTTTGTATTCAAAATTTATCCTAATATATATGATTTTTAAATCATGCTGCCATTTTCTTATTAATAGTGGGCTTTATCTCATGTGTATTTACTTTTGTGCATTGTTAATCTCATGAATCATTCATTTTTTAAACTAAAAATATTAGACCCCATGTTTGATTTGCATTTATATGAACAAGAGAAATGGATAATACATGAGAGGAAAGTAATGAAATCCAAAAAAGAGGAAAAGAGAATCTAAAACACTTTTATAAAGGGTTAATTAGTTTATTATGGATTTTAAAAAAGAAAAGAAACAAAAAAATGAAGAAAACAACTTCAGCAGTAGCAGTCCTATAAGTTTGGAAAAAGAATGGACTTACTCAAAATATATTGACAACCTTTCAATCATTCAATTAATAAAAAGTCTGATCACACTAGAGTTCTTATAATTGATATCTTGTCCTTATTAAAATCATTATTAAAATGCTTTAGATTGGCCCATATATATAGCTTGGGTGAAAAAGATAGTGGATCCATTCTATCTTTTAAAAAGACTATCTTGTGTTTGGAAAGGAGAGTATTCAGTTTAAATAGTGTTCCATCTGTTAAGCACATGTGCCATGGTTTAACCTATGTTATTATTTATAAAATCATTATTATAAAAGTAAAATCAATACAAGGAATCTTTAATCAATTTAATAACCTATACAGGAGCAATAACTGGGGGGGGGGGCAGCTGCTCCAAACCTCACAATATCAGAAGTCTCAACTTAGCAACTCATTATGTTAAACAAAAATATAGGAGAAGGCAAAGCGGTGTCATGGCTTGTAGAATGGCCTTAATTTTACAGTTAAATTTTCCCCCAAAAAAATTGAAAAAAACTTTTCCAAGCAGGCATATCATGAGTTGAAAATGTATGCCACTTTAGGGATGAGGTGCCAAATTAAAGGTGACTGCAACCCTCAGCAACTGGAAGAAGTAATTAGTCTCAGCCCCCTGTCAGTTAGTTCTGTACTAACTGTTTTATGATACTAACAGTGCTGGAGTGAATTTGCCCTATCCAAGTGCTATCTGGATCTGATCTGCATACTTGTTTCAGCAACTCATAACTAACTGCTCCCAGAGTCCTGTTTGCAGTCCCTGTAAGTAAAAACTCTCATTTCTTCTCTCTCCCCATCTTATTTTAAATTTTGAAGGGCCTCTAAAATATTAGTTGCCCCAGACCTCCATTTTCTCTGAAAGTCCCCGCCTATATATGTATATCTAAGTAAAATTTATTTTCAATAAAACTGAAATCCAGATGAAAATTCTCATACACATATATGATAGTATAAAATGTTATCTAATGTTGGTATAACTTATTCTCTAAGTATGTGAGAAATACATTAGTCTTTAAAATAAATTTTTTTATTATTATTTTGATTAAACTTTTATTACTGAAATAATTATAATTCCTGAATAAAATAATTAAAACTACAAAAATAAGATTTAATGTTGCAATTGAACTTTTTATTCATATTTATAATTTTGATAATTGTTTTGGATTCATTTTCTTTTTAAGTATTTATTAATTTTTCATACTTAAATTATATTAATATATATATATTAATGTAATAGAAATATTGTCATTGACTATTAGCTATTTGTCAAGCAAGAGGAGAATAATTTATAAAAAAAAGGGTGTTGATATTTAAATGTTTCCATTTGTCCATATTGAAATAAATAAAAATATATAATTCACAAATAGGAGAGAGGGTGAATTTAATGTTATATATTAAAATTAAAAGATAGTACAGCCAGATAAATATTACAAAGTAAGATTTTATATAATTAATCAAATTTTATGAATATATAAGTATAAACACATATACAATTTTAGGTAGAATTGGAATTAATAATTTGTAAAGCGCATACTCGTTACATAAGTAATATATATTAAGGTTATAACATTAAGACTATGCGCCTAAAATACGACAGTAGGGACCTCTACAAATCTAAAGACAAGATTAACAACTTTAAAAGACAAGAGGTCCCTACTGTCGTATTTTAGGCGCATAGTCTTAATGTTATAGCCTTAATTTTAGGTAGAGAGAATTTTTCTTTTTTTAGAATCAACAAAGATTAATGCTTCAATAAACAAAAGTGATAAAAAAATTTTTTTTAAGATTCTTAGTTAATGTCTAAATTTAAACTAAAATTAGACAGGATGTATTAAATTTAATTAAGGTTTAACATAAAGTAATTAAAATTAGGAAATAAGAAATACATTGCATTGTAAATGTTATGTTATCAAAAACTAATTAATTTTAATCTGATCATTATAATCTTGATATGTGTAATCAAACTATTTATTTTTTCATTAGTTTCTAGAAATAGAAATTTAATGTAATAATTTTTCTTAATAATTAAGAGATTGACTTTCCCTGGGATAAAAACTTAATACAAATAAATAGTCTGGTAACAAAAATCAGTTTATTTTTCTTGCTAGTCTTCCTTGTTTTAGCTGTACATCAGAAAATCTCAGTGAGTTAGTATGCAACAAGTACAAACTTCCTTAAGTAAACAGAAAAGCTTTTGTATGAATTACTTTGTTTGGTTCTGTCTTGGGCATAAAGTCAACTTCAGTAAGAATGGTCTTAGGAATAGCTAAGTAACTGTAAGTCAATGAACTATGTTAACTACTACATCTTCCAAACTTTGTAAAAACCTGATTGTGACCAGGATAATTGAATATGGTTTTCAAAAACTAAGGATGCAGCACTATAGATCTAAAATCATAAATTTCATATATAAATGCATATAAAAATTATTATTAAAATGGTAACTACAAATTACTGTGGGAACTTGCTGAATAATAAAAAATGCTATTCTTTGGCAATCTTAGGTAATGACATAAAAATCATTTTGAATTTTATAGATTTCATGAACTTTGTTTAAATTTCAAAGTGAACTTTCATTTCCATCTAAAAAACTTAATATTATTTTTTTGTCATTTATTCTTTCATATTTGAATTGATGATTATTATGCCTATGCTAAATTTAATGATTTTGAATTTACTTAATGAAATATTTTTTATAATCATATTAGTTTTAAGTTTAAAAATGAAAGAGAATTGTGGGAAAGTTATTTAACAAAAGGCTCTAGCTTAACCCAGGGAAATTGCTAAGCTATTGTTTAATAATTTATTATATAATATGGAATGCAAAATATTAAATAAAAACCAAATGGATATGTATGTGGTTATATAAATGGAAATTATTTATTGAAATTGATAGACATATATTTATTAAATTAATTTGGTACCAAAAAAAATAAAAAGGGAAAAGCTTAGGTAATTGTTTTGGTAATGTATTATGGCTAACATTTGGATATATGAGTATCATGTTAATTCTGATATTGGGTTTGAATTTATTTAATTAAGTTTTAAAATGTGCTCCATAACTAGTACACCATATCTGTGTCACTTACATGTTTCCACACCATGTAAGATATTTAGATAATCATATGAAGTTTATAGACTATTAAAAAAAATTATGCAATTCCATCATACATGTTTTGAAGCATTATTAATCAATAATGTGCCTATTTTTAATATTTTGAAATAGTTATATTTAATAATGATTTACATATTTATTCTATATATTTTTTTGAAATATTCCCCACACTTAATTTATTAATGCTGAATGTGTTCAATTATTTATATATATATTGATGATTGACTGGTACCATTCTTGAATATGTATTATGATGATAATTAAGAAAGAGGGTACAACAATGTAGGTGATTAGTATAGAGTTTCCAGATTAGAATTTAATATCTGAAATAATTTTATGCACACATAAATACATAAACAAGACAAAACTCTCCATACAGTAGTGCCACCCTGTGCCAACCAGAGTAATAAATGGATGCCAGAAGGCTTGTGCATAAAATCCCTATCTAGTGCCTACTCATCCTATATTCCCAGACTAGTTTCTGGTTTGTGGCCTTTGTCAGTGAGGAGCCTTGGATCAGAGAGCACTGCACAAGCCTTCTGGCATCCATTGATTACTCTGGTTGGCACAGAGTAGCACTACTGTATGGAGAGTTTTGCCTTGTTTAATAACAATTATGTGCTAGTATAAGAGATGGTGATCATGTGATAAATATATAACTCAGTTTTAATAGATAAAATCAAACTACTTATATAGATAAAACCAAATGTATTATTGATATATTATTAGGATATGATCTCTGACAGTATGTGGGAATACTATGTTCCCTGAAAATAAGACCTAACCAAAAAATAAGCACTAGCATGATTTTTGACACTGCTTATAATATAAACTCTAGTTAAGTTTGGCAGTCCAATAGATGGCTTTCTTGCCCGTTGAAACGTGCAGTAGATATATTGAATTATAAAGTAATGAATGTTTAAATAAACAATATTATTGGCATTAATGCTTTAATTAAATGGTAATATAAATTATATGGTTCTTTTGTATTTTCCATTGAGGCATTTTTAATAAACATAATTCTACCTGTATAGAAAAAAACTATCTAACATAAGTCAGTATTTCCGACAATTTATTTAATACTTAGATTTATAATGCTTGGTTTAGTTTTAGAGTTTCATCATGGTGGCTTTAAATATTCAAAATAAAAAACAATAGTTTGATTTTTTCTCCTGAAAGACTTTATTAGAAGTAATTTTAATAATTAAAGTTTAAGTTAAATCATCAGTATTTCCGCTAAAGAAAAGTTTTTTAAAAAAATACCCAAGCAAGATGAGAAATTTGGGAAATGTTTATAATTTGCATACTTGATAATGGATGAATGTGGTTAGGTCATATATAAATTGTTGTAATTCAATATGTCGTATGTTGTAATGGACAACTTAATGTGCATATGCGGAATAAGCATTTTTTGAAATTTTAAGCTTGCATTTGTTATTGCTTTTTGTGTGGACAATTAACACTTGATTTAATGGTAAATGGGATATTATTCAGATCTCCAGATAAGGTAAATGCAAAAAGAAAGCTATTTAGTACAAGAAAGAAATTGTGAAGGGCTTCCAGAGTAAAAAATCTTACAGCGTTCTGTAAAGAGAAATAGATGAATAAAGGCACACTTTTATATTTGGAATAAATGTAGATTTTTGTACATGACAAAAAAAGACATTCCCTGAAAATAAGCCCTACAGTGTCTTTTGGAACAAAAATTAATATAAGACACCGTCTTATTCTCGGGGAAATAAGATAGGTATAAAAATGTTTTATACAAGTGTATATATCATATTATGTTTTAGAGTTATCTATTGAAATACATTCTTCTTTATTCTATAGGTCATGAATTTGGGATTATGAAAATTGTAAAATAAAATTATAAAGAATATTTTAAGTTAATTGTTAGGTTGTAATACTAATTGCATTTGCGTTTTTAGTCTGAAGATTATTTATTATCAACTGTTTTAGCAATTAAACAATCTTTTGCTATTGTAAGAAAAATACAAAAATTCCATTTGACAGAGTAGAGCATATTCAAAAGGGCCTTAAGATTTTACCAGATCTATAGGATATACATAAAAATACTAGTAATGATTGAGGACTCTGTAGAAGATTATGGTCAGATATTTTCTCCAGAAAACTATACTATATATATATCAATACATGAAATATTATATGAAGACTAGTATTAATTACAAATAGGAAATTCTAGATTGTGAATCTGATGATTGATATTAACCACATCTATGGATCCTTAGCTTATCATTACAACATTTACATTAATTTGGGCACATTATAAAATCAATAAATTTTGAAATTTCAGAGCGAATAATTAAGGACATAAAGGAAATCACATCTGATCTAAAATAGTGTTTTTACTCTTGTCAGAAGAGTTTTATAGGTTCTGATAATCATTATCATCAGCTACCAAAACTTTGTCACTTATTATTATATAATATGATGGTGATTAAGTTGCTTCATATTATGAGATCATATTAAATTTTGGCAAGCGATTTTTTTTGAGTTAATAGACATTCATGCTTTCTAGAATATCATTTAATATGATCATATATAAACAAATGAATTTACATAAAAAGGCATTTACATTTTTTGACATTTTAAATTTCTGAATAGAGCTTTTTTGAAAGACATTTCATCACCGTGAAGGGGCGGTATGTGACTGCTAGAGTAACCACACCCTCAGTTCTTTTGCTTTTTTTAAATACTTTTCGTACTTCAAAACTGTGTTATCAAATATTCATTTGTTACAAATACATATAAAACAAATTAAAAAAAAAAAAACATTTCAAAATAGTAAAGTAATGATAAACTTGAATAAAAATTACAACAAAATTAAAAGATTAGATTGAAATAATTTGTGAAACGCTGAAAGTTAGTTGGTTTTTTTAAAGAGTGTATTTGATTCCAAGATTTCTTATAGATATATAAATAACACAATAACTCTTGACAAATAATCCTCAACCATCCATGCTATCTCATACCGCTGATACCCTTGATCACACACGTTGAAAAGATAAATAATCATCCATACCCGCATTTCGTGCTAAACCAAGACTCGTCAGTTGGTCCAGATTATCATCTCCCCACATATATATATACCATCAAAGCTCAGCTTATATCAAGATAGCCAATCTTCATATTTTAATGCATAGGCTTCAAACCACTCCACCCCGCAACTCTTCACCATCCATTTCATTGAAGATCTGATGATGGAACGCTCAAAGCCCACCTTAGGGCCAACTTTCTCATTCTACCCATGTTGACCACAAGTCACTCTGACCCCTCATGTACAGGACATAATTCATTTACATACATATATGAGGAATGGGCAGACCTTGCAGCACTATGGGGTCAGAGTGACTCATGGTCAACATGGATAGGATGAGAAGATTGCCACTAAGGTGAGTTTTGAGCATTTTCATCATCAGATTTTCAATGAAATGGATGCCTGAAGAGTTGTGGAGTGGTTTGAAGCCTGTCCATTAAAGTATAAATATTGGCCATCTTACTTATAATACTTCATTCATATACACTTTAATGCAAGTAATTTTCTTAAATTTCTTTATTTTCTTACAGTTTCAACTGTCTAGCAGTCTTCATCAGAGCTACAAGATTTGAATAATATTGGCTATCTTAATATAAGCTGACCTTTGATTCTATATATGTGTGGAGATGATAATCTGGACCAACTGGTTTAGCATGAAATATGTTTATTGGTGATTATTTATCTTTTCAACAAGTGTGTGATCAAGTGTATCCATGGTATGAGATAGCATGGATGATTGAGGGTCATGTAAAAGTCTGAGTTCAAACCCCCTATATATTACATATAAAAGTGCAGGTATGAAAAAGCCTGTACTGTAGAAAAAAATTCACCTGTCAAATAATGTAAATTATTGTATACATATAAAATGTGACAACCAGAGTAGGAAAAAGTCAAAAAATATTAATCACTAGTACTATTTTGCTAAGCGCTTTCGGTACCCTGTACCAGAAATATATGTCATCATGATTCTGGTACTTGGTACCAAAAGAGCTTGGCAAAATAGTATTAGTGGTTAATATTTTTAAATTTTTTTCCACTCTGGTTGTCACATTTTATACATGTACAATAATTTATAGATATATGAAACTTTGACCAACATTATAAAATATACTCATTTAACATATTCTCAGATCTGTGGTACAATTCACTTTTAAAAGATTAACACAATTGAAATAATTAAGGAAAAGTAAAATAATGTAGTTATAAACAAATCAGCATAATAACAAATTGAGAGAGAAAGAGAAATGACTAGAAAATTAATTGAATGCTGAGTATGTGAGATGACAGGGACAATTCATAATAAAGTTTATTTATGGTCACGTGTGAAATTTATGAATTTAAATTTATAAAGGTTCCATTTTTTTCCTGATATACTTGTAAATTATGGGTTGCTGAAGTGATGAATCTGATGATTAAATACTGTATTTATTTCATCTGGGGGTTTTTTGTTACAAAGAATACAAAAGATATCTTTTTTTTAATTTTATTTATTTAACTAAATAATACATATATATATGTAATGTAGGGGGCGTACCAATAGCTCAAACATATTTGTTAATACAATATGTTATACAGAATGGAACAATTAAACGATATTAGCAATACTTAGTTGAGCACACTTTTGGTACTCACAGGAATTTAACTAAACTGACCTGTCAGTTAAGTCACTATGAGTTTGGGATTGAAAGCATGTTTATCTAAATATTATTAATATCATTGAATTTTTCCACTCTATATGACACATGAATATACACAGGTATATAATTTACATTATCAACAGAGTTATTTATTTATTAACAAAATAATAGTATGTAATTAATCTTTAAAAAACCTTAAATCTATAGGTGATAAAGAGTTTTTTCCAACCTATGTATCTCTTAGCAATCTATTTCCATAAATTGTTATTACTAAGGCCTGTATGGTTTGATACATGGAAGAGTGAGACATGCTCAAACTTCCTGTAAACTCTTGAATAATAAACATGTTTGCCCTGTGGGGTTTAATACAGTGGTAGATTGTCAGAATCTAGAGTCTAAAGTCCTTAGATTGTTTCCAGTTATGGAATTTCCAACACCGGAACTTCTAATAAACTCCAAAGCAATAAAACCATTTGATAACAGTATTTATTTTTTATATTCTTAGTAAAATATGAAAATTAATATAGTTGCCATTATTTCAAATTTATATATTGTAATTATCAATAAATAGTTCAATAATTGGATTATATTTTAATAGAATAATTAATTTAAAACTTAAAATGATAATAAAAAGAAAAGTCATAAAGAAGACAGTAAAAAAAACCATAATACATTAAGTACTGGTTACAGAACGGACTGAGATATATGCTTAAATATCTACACTCTACTGAACACTCAAATATTAGAAAAGAGAGAAAAAGAGTAAAAACTGAGCTCATGAGAATTATGCTTTCAAGTACGAGCACTAGTCACGTGCCCACATTATTTACCAAAAAGTAAAAAAAAAGGGCAAAAAATCAAGACTTCCTTAAAGTTAAATAATGAAAAAAAGCTGCTTTATCGCCTATCACAATATTCAATTAATTTCATAACTTTTGACGTCTTAAGATTAATGAAACAATCAGCTATAAAATTGAAAGAAAAAAAATCGAATTGTTTCTACAATCTTCCACTGACTGATTATGAAAGAAAGGCTGAATGTTAATATCATTAATTTAAATATACATTTATTTATAAGAAAGGCATAAATGAAAATATATTACGATTACGAGGTTGAACAACTCATAAACTACATAATATAAAGCTAAGTAAAATATATTGACATTTGATTCAATTCCATGGAACGCTCTTCTCAGAGCTTACCGTGATTGACATAGATGTCACTTCTGTCAGTTAAACCAAAGTCTACATAATAAAGAATTTATTATTTTGTTATTAAAAGAACTGATTGATCCTGGACCCATAATTAGAACTTTTTCCAAATCTTTTCAATATAAAATTCAGAGAAAAAATGTTGAACCAGACTACTGGAAAATACAAGAGAAAGAGAAGTAATAATGGATAAAAAAAATCAATGTTACACAATGTGCAGTGATCAGGCAATTACCATGAGGTTAGAAAAATCTCCACGGAAATGGGTTTCCAAACTATGCTTCAAAAATATGAAATTAAATGGTTAAAAAAACAAAAGGAATGTTAATGAGCCAATATCAAAATGGCTTTCTGTGATAACTTCAGCATAAATGGTCAGATGCTGGAAAAAATAAAGAGCTTTTATTATTTGAATAAATTTATGAAGAAAAATGCTCATAAGTTAAAAATCAGAATTAGGGTTGTTAAGGAAAAAGTGGATTTCAAAGGTAAGCATATATTACTGGCATCTATGTGGAATGACTTTGCATTCCAATGCATATTCCCATCTTGTAAGTTTGGATAAAATTCCAACCTTGTAATTTTGGTAAATTGAGCTATTATATGGATCAGAAACCTGAAACTTGAATAAAAAGAAAATTACTCACCTGAAAGTATTTGAATGCTCATTTTATATTCTAATCTTGTAGAATTTTGCATTTGGATTTCTATCTGTACACTTCATTCATTTTCCTTTGATTAAACCAGTCTCTTTCATTGATAATTAATGAAAGTAAAAGGCAAGCCTTATCATCGTGAATAAAAGGATTTTGAAATTTTATATTTGAATAATTTGTAAGTTTCTTGTGCATTTGTTTCCATTTTATACCTTCTATTTTATAAATGAGATTATTTCTTTTTTGTTTAAATTTCAAGTTTCCAAACCAAAAACTACACTTGAACAAACTTCCAAGGTGAGAATATGCTTCTGAATGGCTACAGTATTCCTAATCATAATTTCTTTAATGTGAATATCTTTAATGATAATTTCATCCAAATAAAAGCTCACCTGTTTTAGCACCTGCCCTCTCATGATGATAGTTATCGCAGGAATAATTTTGCCATTGTCTTTATTTTGTTTTCATAACATTTATTTTCTTTCCATACTTATTTAATATATAATTTATTTTGGAAATCATTTCCTGTAGGAATTTTGCCAAATCCATGAAGACCATCTTATCACTTATAAATTGCATCGCATTTGACTTTTTATTCACAAATATATATATATATCCGTCTAGTGAAATTTTTCAATAAAGTGCTTCCACATTTTCAATCAATATATATGAAAGAGCCTTGACCAGACATCCTTGTTTAATTTCCCTATTCATTATAACTGTATAAGTCTCTCATTTTAAAAAATATAACTTATAAGTTATTTGAATGTATAATCTCCATGTTTTTTTCATTCATTCATGCAAATGCATTATTAAATCAGCAATGATAATAATCAGTCTTACTGCCATAAGCAGTCATCAAAAGAGACTGGTTTAATCAAAATATAGCAAGCAATTCAATAGAGGTATAAAGCCAAATGTACAAAGTTCACAAAAACAAATACCAAATGATTGTTGTGACAGTTATCAGCAAAAGATGACTCTTGGCTAGGAAATAATTTGAATCATATTAACAGTTATGTATTACTTCCGAGGGCAGAATATATGGCAGAAGAGTGCAAAGATTATTGAGATATTCTTATGCAATGTAGGTGTGATGCTTGTGCAGAATTAAAGATGAAGGCAGAAAATTATCAGCAATGAAATAACATCCTCTAGACTCTTCCTCCTCTTCTTCCTTAGTTTTGCTTTCTTTATACAGTATATAACATCAAACCTCCACTCTTTTACACTTTTAGCAAAATATATTTATTAATTTGATAACAGTTTCGACTGTTCTCAGCAGTCTTCATCAGATCTTATTTCTCACTTCATGGAGAAAGTAAAAGAATGAGAAATAAGATCTGATGAAGACTGCTGGGAACAGTCGAAACTGTTAACAAATTAATAAATATATTTTTCTAAAAGTGTAAAAGAGTGGAGGTTTGATGTTATATACAATGAAATAACACACTGTGATTTCTTCAGAATCAAGGATATATCCGTGAGAAAGTAATATTTAATCTCTTAAATTTGAAGACTAATTGTCTGATGTTTGTAAATTATAAAGCAATTATCAGTACTTGTGAGTTTTTGAGTAAACCAAGATGGCAGTGCATATTTTTGAATAAATATTAGTAAATATACCATTTCAAGGGCCTATAATCTAGCAGAGATATAGTTTACTGATAACAAGACTGATATTATGTTTCCATAGGAGAAAATATTATCCAGATCATGTTTTATTGTGATGGAAGTTTGGTACTTTATTGTCATTTTGTAAGTTTTTTTATTATTTTTATGTTTTGAGTGAATGTAAATGAGTGAACACACACATTAAATATGTGAAATGTTTTTTCATATTGCAACACAACTGGCTTTTCTTTTTGCAACTTAGACATAGCTAAGAATAGTTTCAGAAAGTTCCACCAGAATCATAGCTCTTGTAAATTAAGTCTGATGCTATATTTAAACAGTGAGATGATTATGTAGACACTTTATTCAAATTAGAAAATTTACACAATCCATTTGCCCAATAACTGGGCAATGTTTTGTTTCTTGTTAATTACGGTTTTATGGTTGGCTGTTAAACACCCTTCTATACTCTTAAGCTTGTAAGTTATAAACAATGAGGGTTGTCAATTCCTCATCAAGCTTTGTGATAAATGCCTAGCTAGAGAAAGCATTTAAAATATCTCTGACAGGATCCCCCCCCCCAAACCTCTGACCATGGTTTCGTGCTCTGACACTCCTCAGAGAAGTGCTAGGGTAGGTTCAGACACTAGATTTAAAAACACTAACCCAAAGCCAGCATTTAACTAAAAGTTATTTATTGAGTGGAAAATCTGAAAATTTCAGACACCTACATGTCTTCAAACCCAGATATCCAACTCAAATACTATATGGGGCTGAAAGATCTTCAGCCATACCATATATTAGTAGTCACACCTCCTTAATCTTTCTTCTCCAGTACACAAGATTAATTGGCTGTGAATCAAATACATAGACAAATACTGTTCATGTTCTCAAAAATCAATTTACATTCAGGATTATTTTTAGCCTGCTGATATAGTGATTTGTGCTGTAGAATGACCGAAAAACGTTAAAGACATGTGATTCATAGCCAACCATAAGAATGTAATTAAGAAAAAAGAAAATAGTATCCAATTATTAAGCAAATGGAATATGTAAATATTCTAATTTGAACAAAGTGTTTACAGAATCCTATCACTTTAAATAGAGCAGGAGATTTAATCAATCTACAAGAGTTATGATTCTGGTGAACCTCATCGAAAGTGCACTCAACCATGTCTAAATTGCAAAAATAAATAAAAACAAACTTAATATTAAATTTATTATTAATAACTACTTTATTTTTTTGATTTTATTTATACTGTGTTATATAATCATTAAAAACTAGTGAACACTTAGACAATCCCAATATCAATAACAATCAACAATTTCAAACTTATCAAGGCAACCTCCTGTTAACAAAGTGTTAAAAGGGTGTTGCCTTGACAACAGTTTGAAATTGTTGATTGTTATTGATGCTGGGATTGTCTAAGTGTTGACTAGTTTTTAATGATTACTTACAAACTCATTTAGCCTTGAACATTATTACACTTATATGTTACATATATGTGCAGATTCAAAAATAAAGTTCAATAAACAATGCATATTTTACTGTGAACAAACTATTATATGCAATGAGTGATGTGCCCGGAGGGGGGGGTTAGAACAAAATATAGTTCATATTGTAGCTCTAATGTATATGTCAAAATTATTATGTATTTTTATTAATTATGTGTAGGCAACACTTTTTGTTACTTTAGAAATCTCAATTCTTTTTTTTTTCATATGTCATAGCATCGGCCGGGAGAACCTACAACCGTCTGCAACCAACTACTTGCTTGCAAGGCGGTTGCAATGACCTCTCGGCTAACAACGCTTATATTTATCAATTTCACAATTTATGCTTATTATTGAATAAAAAATGCAAATATCACATTTTACCAAATTAGATTACTTAATTAAGAAATTATACGAACAACACAATTTGTTTGTATTGGTGTGGGAGAGTGATGAAAAATAGTAAAAGAAATAATTCAATGCTGACTAAATAAAAATTTATTATCATCCGGCAAACCTTTTCGTTCTTTTCATTATTAGCCATCTTTTGTCATGCGCAACTATTCAGCAAATTTATGTTTATTATCAATTACAAAAAATAACTGATATTTAATTTTTTATATAATCACTAGCTATAACCTAGTACTTATATAATCGTATTATTTTTTGGTAAAAAGGAAATAATTAACTTATTATTAAAATTGAGTTACTTATTTCATCATCAGATTTTCAATGAAATGGACGGCTGAAGCGTTGTGGATTGGAGTAGTTTGAAGCCTGTCCATTAAAGTATGAAGATTGGCTATCTTAATATAAATCTGAGCATTGATTGTGTATATGAGTGGAGGTGGTAATCTGGACCAACTGATGAGTGCTGGTTTAGCACGAAATACGGATATTGGTGATTATTTATCTTTTCAACATGTGTGTGATCAGGTGGGTCAGCAATATGAGATGGCATGGAGAGTTAAGGGTCGTGTGAAAGTCTGAGTTTGAATCCCTTATATAGTAAAGTAAGTTTGTTTATTAATAAAATTAAGTTCTTATTTATTTTAATATAATTAAATCAATATCAAATCGCATTCAGATTTATTGTAATAATATATTGAACTATTTCCATCATCTAATAATGTTTTTAGAAAATACGTTCATGCAAACTTCAGACAAGTGCTAAGAGTTCGAATTAAGATTGAAATTTCTATTAGACAGTCTAAATATGACAGAATTTAAATAAATGTTTAACCATCTAGTAGAAATATTATAACCAAGCATTTTGACACGTGCAATAGATTTTTAAATTTTGCAATATAATTATAATAAATAATTTAATTAATACATTTATTGAATACCAACATTAAAACAAGCAAAAACTCACTATATATATTGCCACACTCAGCAGGCTAGAGTAATCAATGGATGTCAGAAGGCTTGTGCATAAAATCCCCATCTAGTGCCTACTCATCCAATATCCCCAGACTAGTTTCTGGCTTATGGCCTTCATCAGTGAGGAGCCTTGGATCTGAAAGCACTGCATCTAGATCTTAGGATCTAATGCAACCCTCCATCAACCACCTTTTATCTGCATTTAACTACAAAACTATGAGTCTTAAACTGAAAATACCTTAATGTTTTCAATCCAAGCCCATCAGCTTATATAGTTCAGTACCCATACATTTTGGTGTCCTTGGTTCTTTAATAACCATAGCCACCACTATCCTATTATCCTTCTGGCATCCATTGATTACTCTAGCTTGCTGTGTGTGGCAATATATATATAGTGAGTTTTTGCCTGTTTTAACAACAGTTATTCACAAGCATAAGAGGAGGTGGTCATGTGATGTTTATTGAATACCAACATTCTCTGAAAAATGAATATATATAATTAATTATAATTTGTATAGTCTTAAAAGTAAAAACATTTTTAAAATGAAATTAAATATTTGGCTAATTACTAAACGAGTCTTTTTTTTTTCTAAGCTCATCAAATTTAAATCAAGACTTAATTTACAAATATTATTTCATTATGATATAAACTTTTAGTTATATTTCTGAAAGAATATTAAGGTACTGTAATTATATATTACAAAATTTTAATAAACTTTTCTTGGAACACCGTAATTCAAAATAAATATATACAAAATATATATAGAGAAAAGTTTTATTTAATTCTAGCAGATGGAATGCTTAATACGTTTTCAGCTACATGGTAGTCATATTCACAGCAATCTACTAGTTGAAAGCATGATAGGAATACTATGATATTAGAATTAAATGAAGCTTTTCTCTATATGCATTTTTTATGTATTTATTTTGTAATTATATATATAACTAGTAGTACTTGATAGTTTCTTGGCAACATCAAAAGCTAAAAGTTATCTCTGTTTACATGGATATAATCTCATTTCTATTTTTTATTATAATAATCCATGGAAATATTTAATTCACCATAAATAAGTATATATACAATATTAGGCAATTTATAGGGACATGTAGTTTACTATAAAGATACAACTATTGGAAGCACTAGTAGAATGGAATTCATTGTAAATAAAATAACAAATGTGAAGATTAATAGTATAATAGACATAATGGCAAGATTAATTATTCAAATTAATGGAAAATATATGTTCCAACAAGTTCTCATTTTGATGAAAAAGTAGAGAATATGTATGTGGATGTTCAAAATACAAATTTTAAAACTGTCAGGGACTACTTTAATAGTTGACTTGGTAAATAATTGAAATATGAAAGTGTGGTGAGTAAATTTATCTATTGTGCAGGAAATGAAGATGACACAGAATTTTCAGAAAAGAAAAATTGTATATTATGAATTCTCAAATTCAGCAAAATGCTAAATGAAAATGGACGTGAAAATATCTATATGAAGGTACAGTAGAATTGGAATATATTTTGACCAATAGAAAATATATATATTAGAATATTCTTGATAGATTTAATACAAAGAGTGATAATTGATTAGTGAAGAGTAAGATATATGTTAATGCAAAACTATAGAGACAAAATCTATTGATAAAAAAAAGTACTGATAGTTGATATTTCTAATCTTCATAATTACTCATAGAAATTTAAATTAGGCTTTGGTAACTATATTAAAATATTATAGGACATAGAAAATAGTTCAAATTTAGTGCAAGTATAATAAGAAGATAATTATAAAACTAATCAAGAATATTTTAGAAAAATTTAAATAATAAAATTCAAGAAACTCTAAGATAAACTTTACTTAACTATTTAGTGGTTCATTTTTGTTAGGACTTAAAACTTTTATAACTTTTTTATTCCCCAAACTTGAAGTGCTTTTAAATTTATTTCAATAACACTTCTTAACTAATTTACTCAGAGCTATTTATTAATCTTTTTTTAAACATTAGTAAATACTTTTCTCAATCATAGATTTCTATCTGTGCCATGGATTTTATCAACAAGTTTTTCTGTACTTCTATACATATGTAAAAATAAGCTTTATGCATATAAAATATACATACAAATGTCAAAAGCTTTGTTTTGCCCGTATATATATATATATATGTGTGTGTGTGTGTGTGTGTGAATGTTTGGGTGTAATAGACTGCCTTGTAGATTTATCTTCTACACATAGACAGGATAAATACTGATGGGCTTCAACTCATATTTAGTTTCTATACTATATGAATTTCATATACTGTGGACACTTAATCGACGTGAATAGGTATGGGTCACCACAGAGAAAATAAACAGCATAAAATTTTGGGTCACCCAAATTCAACCAGCATGAAGTCTGTTATCAATTTTATTTATAATTATATTAATCTTTTAATAAAATGAATTTCAGTATTTACATTAAGTGCTAAGGGTAGTACAGATTGATGTAAAATTGTAATTGTATTATAATGGTTGTAGCTTCATTATCTCACATCTCAAAAGAAAATAAGCTTCAAAATAATTTCTTGATTAATTTTCTTTTATCATTTTGAGAACAAATATATTCAAAACAATTTTTATAATTACATGACTATTAAAACAAACATCTTTGTTTAGATAAAGAAATATCCAACTTGAAAATGACTGGTCCTGGAATGATTTGAATCTAAAAAGTGACACTTGAAAAAATTAGATAATTAGTAATATGTGAATTTACCAACTTATGAAGAAAGCAAGAATATTTCTAATTTTAAAATTTTATTTGACAAAAGAAAATAATTGCACTTAAATTGAGTGTTATTAAGAGAAATGGAATGTTCCACAGTCCCATTGTCTCTTTGTACGAAGTGATATGTAGCTATTGTCATAGTAATGCCAAAGTTACATTGTGATTATATTTTGAAAAATAACATGTGCTTACTTATGCATGTATATATATATATGATAAACAAAACAAGTTATAAATTTCGTAACTTGCTTTTAGCTTGCATTTTATGATCACTAGATGGAGCTTTACCAATAGCTCCTAACAAGCTTTTGTTTACATAAATGCCAAGAGAGATAGAATTCAATATCTCTTTCGTTGTCTCCACCTCCAGACCAGCTGGTTTCAAGCTAGTTGCGTGAGCCAACTAGCTTGAAACCAGCTGGTCTGGAGGTGGAGACAACGAAAAGGATATTGAATTAGCTTGAATATATATATACAAGATGGAAATAAATAAATGAGGAATGAAACATCTGCATGCAGAAAATAATTATGTGAATAAAGATTTTATTTTTTTAGTAAACATGCACTGATATACTCATCTAATTAAGTTTCCCTTGGTTAGAAAACAGATTACTTTATAAATTTGTTGAGATGATCCCAAAAATGTATAAATAAAACAAGATTTCATATGTAAATGAAGTCAATAATATGCAAAGAAGATAAGTGGCTCACTCTCTTGTTGGAAGAAATAAACGGGAAAAAATTAATTAACTATTATGTTAAAAATTATACAAAAAGTGTCAATTTTTATTTTAATTACTTTGATTTATTAAAAGTTAGAAAATGCTCATTATATTTAGATATTCAGAGCAAAACTCTCCATACAGTATTGCCACCTGTGCTAAACAGAGTAATCAATGGATGCCAGAAGGCTTGTGCATAAAATCCCTATCTAATGCCTACTCATCCAATATCCCCAGACTAGTTTCTGGTTTGTGGCCTTCGTCAGTGAGGAGCTTTGGATCTGAGAGCACTGCATCTAGATCTTAGATGCAGTGCTCTCAGATCCAAAGCTCCTCACTGACGAAGGCCACAAACCAGAAACTAGTCTGGGGATATTGAATGAGTAGGCATTAGATAGGGATTTTATGCACAAGCCTTCTGGCATCCATTGATTACTCTGTTTAGCACAGGTGGCAATACTGTATGGAGAGTTTTGCTCTGTTTATCAACAATTAATGTGCTAGTATAGGAAATGTGATCATGTGATATATTTAGATATTCTTTTCATATGAAGCACTAGACTGAAACAAGTAGCATATCAGTTTTTATCCTTGGTGCATTGTTGAGTTTTTTCCCCATAAACTATGAGAAGCAGTCAAGTATTGGTGGCCTAGTGGTTAACATAGCGATCTTTCAAGCAGCTAGCCCAGGTTCATTTCCTGGCCAACACAAATAAAAAAACTGAGAAGCTTCTAGAAGGGAAGGAAACAGAATCTTGCAGATAAACCATGATGAAATTTTTTTTTGTTTCAAGCAAAATTAAAAACACAGTACGTGCAACTATATTTGAACATTTGAGTAATAATAATTAAAAGAGGAAAGATATTCAAAAAAAGAAGAAAGACTTTCAAGACCCAACAGTAAGATAATCTAAAGGAAAGACATTTAATGTTATATATATATTTTTGAATATTCAAAACAAATAAATAAAAGATTTTAATGAACTATAAAAGAATATAAAAGGAAAAACTGAAATTTGAGATTGTCATGTAGGACATTATATTTTGTTCATGAATAAATGAATGAGAATAATGTCTTTAAATTTGAATTATTGGTGTGAACTATGTTGTAATTCACTGAGAATAATATGAATGAAACTATTTTACTGAAAGTTGCATTGAAATATATATATTTTTAAAAAACATTCTTAATTTTAACATTTTTGCTATTGGTGGAACTTTAACGTTTATTCAAATCAGTGATTGTAGTGCCTCTACAACCGCCTTTCTACCTTTTATCACCCAGTGGATGACTTGTGAGACCAAGTCAAAATGTTGGAATATCAATATTTAAAATTTTTTTAACACGGATGAACCTGCAAAATATGTCTTTTATATATATGGGAGAAGTTATAACTAACAGTTAATTATAAAACATTTGAACATGTCCTGATATCCAACTTGAGGAATATTCAAAAGGGAATCTACAAATAATATTCTAATGATTTATTTTTTTCATTAATAAATTATTTTATTATTTATTAATTTGTCCGATTGTTATTTTATGAATATATTAAAGCATGTATAGTTTATAATACTTTTCTATTTTCAAAAATACCTGAGTTAATTATATCTCATTTTTATGCCACACACATGACTTGTAGAAAGACCCCCCAATAGCTCTGAGAACATACTCCCTGGTGTGCAAAGGTTGGAATGTATGGTTGTAGAAACAAATGGTTAATACCTGCATTGTGGTGATTTATATATATTGAACACCAAATATTATTCTTTGATTTTACCACTATACAATTATTAATTTATTTAACAGATTACTTTAAAACTATCATTATCATTTTTGCTTATCTGTATCACCAGTTGACTGCTCTGTGCATGGCTACCAGTGCAATATATAAATTAATGAAGTAAAATATACTTCTGCACACTATGAATAAATAGCATTCCCATTTCAAAAAATATTGATAAAGAATAGGTAAGTTCACCTATTCTTTATTAACATTTAGTGCCCTGGGAGTGCTTTCTATTTGTAATATGTGAAAATGCTGTTTATTTCCATTTAATTTACACAGTAAGCTATGCATATTTAGTATATATATAAAATTTTAACAGTAAATACAATATTATAGTTTAAATTCTTTTGTAGCATTTTCGATTATGTGGTAATCCTCATCAGCTTTAACTGAATTTTAAAATTTTTTAAACTTAATGTTACGTATATTTCCATAAGCTGTGTATGGCCATATTTGCAACTTGCCTATTAATAACATCATTCTTATATTTATCAATTAATATCAATTAATTAAAGCTGACGAGGATTACCACGTAATTGAAAGCGCTACAAAAGAATTTAAACTATAATATTGTATTTACCGTTAAAATTTTTTTTATATATATAATATTTTATAATGGGTACTGTATCTTACATTTAATATATATATATATTAATAAAATCATGTCATATGACATGATCTATATAGCATGTATTTACCAATATGTAATATAAAGAGCATTCCAATAGCTCTAAACAAGCTTACGTTTTAATAATAAATGCTACAAGAGAAAGCATTCATATCATCTTTATCTAGTATTGTTCTCATTCCCAGACCAGTTTTGAGTTATGGCTTTCTTCAGTAAGGAGCTGGGATTTCTGAATTAAGTTCAGACCCATATGATTATTTCTGTTCAAGAGCTGAATTTAAAGACTTGTAGATGTGTAAAATTTTAGATCTTCTTCTTAAGAGTTAACTTTTAAATAAATTCTTATTCTGAGTTAGTTTTTTAAAATCTGGTTTCCTAGTTCCTCACCGAAGAAAATCATAGCTCGAAACTGGTCTGGAGATGTGGACAATCCTAGATAAAGATGATTTGAATGCTTTCTTTTGTAGTATTTATCATAAAAAATAAGCTTGTTTAAATATGTTGAAACAAGTTCAATGTAAGACCACTGAATCTGATTTCATGAAAACTACCATGCATAAGACAATATAGAGTTATTAAAATAATAATTTAAGAAGATTTTAAAATAAAATAGAAAACATTAATATTATTACAAAGATTGGAAGAAAAAGTAACAAGTTAAAAGATACAAAAATGTTAATATTTACTCAATAACTAAAAAATAAGAGTGAAGTATATATGAAATAAAGTATTGCACAAAATCATCAAATATTTAATAAAAAATAACTAATTAAATATAACAAAAGAAATTATAAATAATCTTGTAAGCATATTTATATATGATTCATGTGTAATAGTAATGAGAAAAAAGTTTTAAAAGATACCATTTAGGGATATTCTAAAATATTCATCAAAATAGTGAAATTGAAACTTTTTTCTCTCTCTCTCTTAGAATAAACTCAACTTTGAAAAGAATTGCTTAAAGAAATCAATATTATTTTTAAAAAAATCTTGTTATTGACATGTAAAATCTATTTATTATTTTATAATACAAAAATATGATAATATGAATTTGTCTGTTATTAATAAAAAAAAAAAAAAGGAAAAGTTCCCCAAGAAAATCTATATAAATCTTGACTAAGAATATTTTTAACATTCTTCAACAAAATGAAACTATAAAATAACTATTTCTCTTCAAGCGTTGGTGGCCGAGTGGTTAGCACAGCTGCCTTACAAGCAGTTGTCCCGTGATTCGCTTCTCGGCCGACGCTTTGACGCATTAAAAAAATACATATATATATAGTTGTTGTTTTTTTTAAAAAAAACCCTATTTCTGATGGGCAAAACATTGCAACTACATTCTTCACATTATATAATCACTTTATTTATAAAAGTTGGAAATTTAAATTATTGGTAGGAATTTCGTGAAATAACATAATAACAGTGATATCATTTATAAACATATATTATTTGTTTTAATAAAGTTATTTTAGAATAAAAGAATGTCCTGTAAGTAAAATAATATAAAGAACCAACTTATGTTGTACTTCGAAAAAAAGGATCAAATAACTGACCAGTCACCTTTTGAAGTATATAATCAAGAAAGTTGACGTTAAATAATCTATTAAAAATATAGAAACAGACATTAATTTTATTTTAAAAATAAAAATCCATAAATGAACTTGGTATCAGTACCTATTTATATTTGAACCCAAGAGTAAGAGCTATCATTTAATATAAACTTTCAATTCAACATACACACATGTTAAAGACGTATTCAATTTTATTAATAACGTTATTAACATTTCGTTTATTTTATTAAGCCTTGTGATATAAATAGTAAATAGTAGGTTGTGATAAACATACAAAATTTGATTATCAGATTGATTTTAAATAGTCAAAATGAGACTAAAATTATAGCTACTGTCCGTTTGTTTATTAAAGCTTTAATTCAAAATTTGATATATATCTGATTAGATGATATACTGCTAAGATGCACATTTTGTTTTGAATTCTCTTTAGCCTTTAATTATAAATAGCTAGCCTTCCATTTCTTATTAAATTTAATGAATACTAGAAGTAACATCACCATTAAAATAATCATAATCGAGTTAATTAATTATATGACCTATTTAGTAATCGTAAATATTTTGTAAAATTTTTATGCCCGGTCACGTGTTTGAATAATTGCTACGAATATGATGAGAAAATATGATTTTGATCAAAGTTGAATAAAGTTAGATAAATAACTAATGTTTATGTGATTACAATGCTAGGTAAAATTTAACACTTACCACCAATTAAAATAGTAGCAAACTCGCCGTATAGTAGCACCCCCCCCCCATAACAAACCATAGTAAGCAGTGAATACAAGGTTTGTGCAGAAAATCCCTATCTAGCGCCTACACATCCAATATTCCCAGACTAGTGTCTAGCTAATAGCTTTCACCAGTGAAGAAGAGCTTTGGATCTGAGAGCACTGCACCTATATCTTAGTATCTAATGTAACCCTTTAGCAGCCACTTTTTACCTTTTTAGTTATTATAAAGCTGTGAGACCAAAATGAAAACACCATAATGTTTTCAATCCAAACTCATTCACTTGTATAGTTATACAAACCTTCACACAGTTTGGTATCTATACATTTTGGTATCATTGGTTTTTTACAAGCCACAGTTACCAGCATATTATAAAACCACTAAACATGACATGATCACCATTTTTATATACATACACAAGCTGTTTAAACAGTTCCAAACTCTTTATAAATAGTGCCACCTAGTACAAGCCATAGAAATCAATGGACGCAAAAAGATTTGTGCATAAAATCCCTATCTAGTGCCTATTCATCCAATATCCCCAGTCTAGTTTCTAGCTTGTGGATTTTGGAGCTTTGGATCTGAGAGTACTACACCTAGATCTTAAGATCTTACGCAACCCTCTACCAATTAAGAGTATAAATAAAGTATGAGTGCTTCATGGATTTGTTATACTTTAAAATTATGTAGACATATATTTGAAGTTGCATTGTTTAATTTGGATTACATATAGAAATACAAAAGATTCAAAACCATTTCCCCCTTTGTTGCAATGGATCAGTCCCATCAAGCAATCCAAAATAAACTCATCAGAGAGTTCATTTTTGTTTTTTAGATGAATATGCCAATAGAGCTCTACTAATAAAGCAAAGAAAATATAGCACGCTATGAATATCCATTAAAATAAATAAGTGATCAGGTGGCATTATTACTCAAGAGTTCATATGAAACTCAAACACTAGAAGTATCAATACTAGATTTGATCCAAAGATCTTACATTCCAGAGTGTAACACTTTAGCACTGCTCTAAATAATGTGGATTGACATTTATTATATTTATATTTAAGTTTATTAGGATTCCCAAATATGTAAGCTTAAGCAAAAATATCCATGTGACTTCAATTAAACTAATTATATTTATTTTCTGGATAATCAGATTCTATAGTTTCATTTTTATTATCATTTAATATTTGATGAAACTGCTATTTTTATTTACTACTCTAAGATTTCGAAAACTATAATTGTTTTCTCTTTTATGTATAATTATAATTTTAAAATAAATGTTAATACATTTAAACCAGAAAATACATAAATTAATTTAAAATATCTTTTCTTCATGCTGAGCATGCTTTCGATACCTTAAGGATCATAGTCATACATTTTTTTATTTTAGTCTTGTTGTATTTGTAAAATTTATATAAAGTTAAATTTTTTTATTTTATAAATAAATTTTATGTAAATGTTCTCCGAGAGGTTACTTCTTTTTATATAGAGGGATGCTGGCTTCTTTTTTACTTATAACACATTTGTCCTTGCTATTGTCCATGCCTTCTTAATCTTTTTTTTCTATCATCTCTCATAATGCACATAATATCCACTTTGGAGAAATTGAATTCATGACCTCACTGTGCTTATGTTCTAAAAATATTGATGAATATCCATTACTTTTTTGTCCTATTATACAAGTGGTTATGCTGGGCCAATCTTGTAGATAGGTTTGCTCATTTCCCCATAATACACATCTAGGCAATCGGTATTTATGCACTTAATTTTATAGACTATTTGATGTACAGCTTTCTTGGTTAGTTTGTCTTTAGAAGTATTCAATAATTTGCTTGAAGAAGGAGGCAATCGGAAACTTATATTTTCCTTCACATATGTTTTTTTGTCTTTGAGCATGATATAAAAAGAAAGATTAAAGAGGCGCGGGCAATAGCCAAGGACAAATGCACTATAAATAAAAAAGAAGCCAGCATCCCTCTATCTAAAAAGATGCCCCTCTGAAAATATTTATATAAATTTGTATAGAAAACAATAAATTTAATTTTATGTAAATTTTACAAATAGCAAGCAAGTATATATAATAACAAAATGCACTAAGAGATATAAAATAAAAAAGGTATGATTATGATACTTAAGGTATTGAAAGCATGCTTAGCATGGATAAAAAATATTTTAAATTGATATATGACTTTTCTAGTTTAAATGTATTAACATTTATTTAAATTACTCTAAGATTTATTGATTAATTGAAGATATTATATTGGAAGTGAACAAGATGGTAGTTATCTTATTTTTAGATAGAATATCAAATTATTCTACAGCTTCTACATGATAGAATGAAAGAAAATGTTATTACTACAAATAGAAATCTGAGGCATTTGAAAAAAAAACAGGTACTATACAATGATGTGTGTGACAATGGACTTTGGTGGAATTGTTTATAAGCAATTTAATAAGACAGAAATCAAGATCCAATATAGGTATGGTGGAATTTTTAATTTGAATCAGTTAAAACCACAAATTCATCTTCTTAAATTCTGGATTTACAGTATGCTAATGATTATGCTATTTTTGCCAGTTCAAAAGAAAATCTTCAGAATGTTTTAATGTTTTGAATGCAACTTATAAAGATCTTGGTTTATTAATTAATGTTCAAAAACACCAGTTCTTTATCAGCTAGTGATAGAAGAAAAATCCTCAGGAAATTTTAGCTTAGATGATTACCAATTTCAGAATGTGGAAAAATTTCAAATACCTTGGTAATTTTATGTGTAGAAATTGTAGATTTAAATGTTGAGATCTAACACAGATTGCAATGTGTTGCTTCTGTTTATAACAAGTTGAAAGTTTTATTATAGGAACTAAATTAGCTCTATACAGAGCTGTTATTGTATCCAATTTATTGTAAGGATGTAAAACTTCGTCACTCAATTAATAAAATATAAAGATTAAAAAAGTTTCATGCAAGAATGCACCTTAAAATTTTCAAAATACAATGGCAACATCATAAAGTCAATCAATATATTCTTCAACTATTGTAAAATCATACCTTCATTGAATTGGCATGTAAAAGGAATGAACAATGAAAGACTTCCTAAAAGACTGTTTTATGGTGAATTTGACCATAGGTTTTATAGGAGAAGTAGTCCCATCTACATTATAAGGATTATCTCAAAAGCATTCTAACAAAGTGCAATACCAATTGTTTCCCTTGGGAAGATATGACAGAGACTAAAATACATTAGAGAGTTAAATATATATTGAAGTATTTCAGAAATAAGTTTTTTTCTGAGGAAACTAAAAGACAATACCATAAAATAGCAAGCAAGCAGAAAAATGGATTAGCATATTTTCATATTTGTGTTTTACAGACTGATTTGTACAGTCATCACAAAACTCACTCCCCCTTCCTTTCTTTTATTGGAATTAGAATGGTTATACTCATTTTTGATTGGCTGTTTATTTAGAATGGTTATACTCATTTTTGATTGGCTGTTTATTTAGAATGGTTATACTCATTTTTGATTGGCTGTTTATTTTATTATTTATTTATTACATGAAAGATAAATATTTAGTGTATATGCGTCACATGAATTTGTAAAACATTTTATATATAGTTGTTTATGCAAAATATAATGAAGAAATGTTAATAGAATAACTTGCTTTTTATTTAACTTTTTTTAGAGTAGAATCTGTTCGCAGTGAAACCAAGATAGGAATAATAAAGTTTATACTAATATGCAGAGCTATAAATATATATATATAAAGTTAATTAGTACTTGTATTATATGATTGACAAGTTATTATCATTGTCTTGATTTAAACATATGTCAAATATAAATAACTGGAGTGTAAATAAAGGATAATAAATTCAGTGGGAGGGAATAAATTGATAAAATATGAAATAAATAATTATATTTCATTTATCACTGTATTAATTTTCATGATTTAAATTTTTAAATACGTTATTTGTTATAAAAAATTAAGCATATTTTCTTTATATATGCAATGTGTTCACATCATGCTCCCAAATGTTATGTTTTTTTTCAACAACGTCCTCTGTGAATAAATACAGTCTGAACTTTAAACTGCATGAAAACATAACATTTGGAAAAGTGGTTTGAACATTTTGTATTTGAATTTTCAGCTAATGATATGCACTGTGATATTTTCATATATATATCATATCATGCTACACAAGATAAACACATGTGAATGGGTATCAGTTAACATGATATTTATCAACACATGGCACACCTACATACTCCTATCAAGTTTCAATGTTCTCTGGATGATTAATAAGATAACTCAGATTATCAATAGTGGATGTCTATATACTGCAAATCATGGGAAATGGTGAAAGATCCAATATATATTATCATCTATTAAGCTAATGCACATGCGCTTTGAAGATTTAAATTATAAATGAATACTCTCAATTTCCAAACACAAGATAAAGTCTTTTTGAAAAGATAGAATTAAACATCTATCTTTTCTTACCCACACATTTAGGTATGGGAAAATCTTAAGCAATTGAAAATAAGAGCGTGAGATATTAAATAATCACTTTTCAAAAAGACTTTATCTTATGTTTGGAAATTGAGAGTATTCATTTATAATTTAAATCTTCAAAGTGCATGTGCATTAGCTTAATAGCTGTTTATTATTACTGTTTATAAAACATAGTGCTATATATTAATATTATTTCATTATATATTATCCTTACAGTTTGTGATTTCTTATACAATACCAATTCACAGTTTTTATATATATATAAGAGATTGAACCTTTTCCATTGTTTTAAATAATATAAAAAGCATTATAACATAAAATAAAAAACAAAATTAACTTTAAAAATTCAAGTATGTTTTTAACACATTGCCATTGTAATCATGTTTTTTTTAATAAATATGATTATGAAGCTAAGATATTAAAAGAGTACTTGTTTACTTTTTTAAAATCAAATTTATTCTTTATTCTCTGTTAGTGTTGTCATGTTATATATATTTATCAATTAGATAATGTTGTCATCTCAATTAGTGAGCCATTTATTGTGTCCATTATATATATTCATGCATATTTATATACTTATTAGCAACCACACAACACTGATGACTGATATATATATATATAATATTTAAGTACAAGTATAATATATATATATTTTTACTTTAGGCAGCCATCATCAGATTTTCAATAATATAGATAACTGAAGAGTGGAGTAGACTGAAACCTGTCCATTAAAGTTTGAAGATTTGCTGTCTTGTATCTTATTTCAAGACATTACAAAAACCAGTACACCACATGTGTTAGGATGAAAAATCTTTACTATTTAAATTATAGATAGAAGTTAAAAAGTAGAACTAAAGATAAATGATAAAAAGTTTAAAGTAATCTCCAATGGATTTTCTCATAAGAAAAAAAATAAAGATTGATAATAATGACTTCAAATACCTTAGTCAGATTATTACTACAGATAGAATCACAATGAATCAAATTAATCATAGAATTTAATTTGTTTAGGGTGCTTTTAATAAAAATAACAATATTAAAGGAAATATGCTTATATGTTTGAAAAGGAAGGTTTTTAAAAAATGTATTTTACCATTTTTACTTATGGATCTGAAACTTGGACACTTAATAGAAGAACAATACATAGACATCAGACCATTCCATAAAATATGGAGATATTCATGATAGGAGTAGCGAGAAGAGATTGAAAATGAGATACACAAATAAAAGAATAAATGGGTGGTACTGACACCACAGATGAAACCATAAGTTTGAAACTCGACTGAAGGATATTATATAGGAACAATAGTAGATAGGGATTTATCAAGCATTATCATCTATTAATTACTAAAACTCTAGTCTTGCATTGGTGGTTGAGAGGTCAGTGTGACTGCCTTGCACTTGCAGGCAGTTGCCCAGGTTGCGGGTTCATGTCCCAGCCGATGATATGACATTTAAAAAAAAAAATTACTAAAACTCATAGTAAGTGACATAGAGAAGGCTAAAGAAAAATGTATGCTGCTAAACTAATAATAAGTAAGCTGGAATCATGTGATAGTCATATAATATTTTATTGGTTAAGACATTAACTATTTTTAGGTATGCAACAATTTCACTACTATATAGAAAATAATTACTTTTCTTTATTAAAAAATAATACACAAAGCAAAACTCTCCATACAGTATTGACACCCTGTGCCAACCAGAGTAATCAATGAATGCCAGAAGGCTTGTGCATAAAATCCCTATCTAATGCCTACTCATCCAATATCGCCAGACTAGTTTCTGGCTTGTGGCCATCGTCAGTGAGGAGCTTTGGATCTGAGAGCACTGCACCTAGATCTTAGGATCTAATGCAACCCTCCAGCATCCACCTTTTATCTCTACTTAACTACAAAACTATGAGAATAAAATTGAAAAACACAAAAATGTTTTCAATCTAAGCTCAATAGCTTATACAGTCATATGGGTCTGAACTCAGTTCAGCACCCATACATTTTGATGTCTTTGGCTCTTTAACAACCATAGCCACCACTATCCTATTAAGCAGGATTGGTGTTAAACCATTAAGCATCACATGATCACTATCTCTTATACTAGCACATATTTGTTTATAAACAAAGCAAAACTCTCCATACAATATTGCCACCCTGTGCCAGCCAGAAACTAGTCTGGGGATATTAAATAAGTAGACATTAGATAGGGATTTTATGCACGAGCCTTCTGGCATGCATTGATTACTCGGGTTGGCACAGGGTGGCAATACTGTATGGAGAGTTTTGCTTTGTTTATAAACAAATATGTGCTAGTATAAGAGATAGTGATCATGTGATGCTTAATGGTTTAAAAAATAATACAAAAATGCAAAACAAACAGCATGAGTAATGAAAATATTTGATTTTTACAGTTAATAAAATTTTACTAATTATTTATATATTTGTATTTTGATATAAGGATTTCAAAAACAACTAAAGCCTACTATCAACATTTTACTAAAACAAAATTTAATTAAAAAGAGTTTGAACCCTCAAGATCCCTACAGTCATTCACTCTATCCAATATAAGCGATGCACATGATGACATACATGTAAAAAAGATAAATGATCTCCAATATATGTACTTCATGCTGAACCAGAACTCATGGGTATCGGTTATATTGGATAGAGTGGATGTCTGTAGGGAGCTTGAAATTCTGGGTTCAAATCCATTGTAATTATACTTTTTTTTATTAAGAAATAATTTTATTTTGAAAACTACATGTATTATGGTACATAAATTGCTTGAAATTAAGGATTCATAGGTGTTCCGCTGCATGCTTTGCCCACACAAGGGACCTGGTCATATTCAGTCCTGTGGTTTTGTCTGCGCTGGTCTATCCCTGTGTAATTAACTAAATTCCATGGGATCCCCCAATTGTTTATGGCACCCTGGCTATTAGATAATTAAAACCAAGGTTTGTCAGGAGTATCATGTCACTCTTTGCATTGCAGGGGTGTTTTCATCCCTTGTGGACATGAATCTGCAAATTTAGGGACCCACTAATCCCTGCAACTTTGTCAACCTCAATGGTGCATATAGGCCACCATTTGCAGTTATCCTACTTACTGCACTACGATATAGCTTTACCATCCAAACCCCATGCAAAATATAAAGTAATGCAGAAATATGTATTAATAAAGTAGACGCATTTGAAAATTTATTTCCATTGCTTTTATGTTGTTTTTTTTTTAGCAACGGAAATAATATAACTGAAAAAGTGATATCTGTATTTGAAATAAAATATTTAATTTAAATTAAATATTTAAATTAAACATATGTGTTACAATATTAACATTTGCAAAAACAAAATCTACTTGACTTCTTTAAAAATACATCTAACTTTAACTAGTTTGCTTTTTCAAAAATAACTAATTGTTTAATAAGCTCTAAAATTATTAATTAAATAAATTAATTGCATAAAAATTTTATTTCTTAATTATTTAAAATACAGCTTTTTTTTTTTAATAAATAAAAAAAAAAAATCTCGAAAATTTATGATTTTCAACAAAAAATATGTTTACTTTTAACATTATAATATAGAGAATTTTAATTCTTAATAATAATAAAAAAAACATTTAAAATCCATTTAACTTTTTTTTTTTTAAAAAAAAAAAAAAAAGAAGAGAGAAATAAAAATGATGTATTCTAAAATCATTTTATTTAATTGCATAAATTTATGGTTAAAAAATACTTTGATTTTAAAGTTTTATATATTTGACAGGCAAATTATTCATTTGGATATAAAATCAAATACACCAAGTAGCAAACTAATAAGAAATTTTAAAAAAGCAATTTGTATAAAAAAAGCATAGACTGAAACTTCTCTTTCTATAGTAGCTCAAAATATACAACTAATTTTTAATTTAAAATACTCTATGTATAAATTTTTAAATTTCAATGTTTAAAAACTTTTATGCTCTTTAAAGAAAAAATGTTTTCATTTTTGACTTTAATGACATTTAAAATTATTTTTAAAATAGTAGATGTCTAAAAATTTCAGATTTTCCACTCAATAGATAACTTTTAGATAAGTGCTTGGCGTTGGGTTGGTATTTTTAGATCTAGTGTCTGAACATAGCACAAAACCATGGTCAGGGGTTTGGGGGGGGGGATTCCTGACAGATATATTTTAAATGCTGGCTCTGGCTAAGCATTTATTACAAAGCTTGTTGAGGAATTGGCAATTCTCATTGTTTATAACTTACAAGCTTAAGAGAATAGGATCATGTGATCTATGACTCTTATTTTGACTATTTATAGTCTCTGCCTTAAGTCTTATGTGATGTTATATTGCTAAGACTACTAATATATGGTATGGCTGAAGATCTATCAGCCCCATATAGCTATTTGAGTTGGATAGCTGGGTTTGAAGACATGTAGATGTCTGAAAGTTTCAGATTTTCCACTCAATAGCTAACTTTTAGATAAGTGCTTGGCTTTGGGTTGGTACTTTTAGATCTAGTGTCTGAACCTACCCTGGCACCTCTCTGAGGAGTGCCAAAGCACGAAACCATGGTCAGGGGTTTTGTGGGGTGTTCCTGATGGAGATATTTTAAATACTGGCTCTGGCTAAGCATTTATCACAAAGCTTGTTGAGGAATTGGCAATCCTCATTGTTTATAGCTTACAAGCTTAAGAGAATAGGATCGTGTGATCTAAGACTCTTATTTTGACTATTTTTAGTTAAGGATTTAGACTTATTTTTTAAAACAGTTTAAATTTTTTTTTTCTAATTATTTAATTTTTTCAGTAAAGATATAATTAACAATTGCTCATAATCAAATAAATTAAAAGTATTGTCTGCCTGGAATGGGCATTCCCATGGTAAATTTAGTATCAATAACATTTTTGTGCCTGACTTATTTGTAACATTCATAAACATAGGAATAAATCTGAAAAAAAATTTCATAATCAATTTATTCAATTATTAGTAAGTAATATTTACTGAGGCTATAACCTCGATAATATGCATATAAAATGCGATCGTAGGAACCTCTACAGGTGTTTTAACCACAAGCTTACGCTATGGAAGCTTGTGGTTAAAACATCTGTAGAGGTCCCTACGATCACATTTTATACGCATATTATCGAGGTTATAGCCTCAGTAAATATTACTTACGTAATCAATGTGCGTTTAATAAATTTATAATTACAACTTTCAATTATTAGTAGTAAATGTATTTTTAGATATATCTGTGAAGAGAATAAATTTTCTACTTGTGATAGTTAAGTATTAATGGATTGACTATAAAACAAAAATATGATTGTAATATGAGATAAACTTTCATTACTGGTAGAAGCATTGTCTACATTTATAGATAATAATTTAATAAACCATTATTTGTTGTCTTATACAACTAAAAGTTCAGTACAGCCATCTTATTATTATAAAATGCTATTAATGAATTTCTAATAGAAAATAAAATAGGTGACTGTTTCAAGAATTGTTGAAAATTAATTCAGTATTTTATTTTTTTACTTATTTATGGTAGATAAGGACATAAGTGGATCTTTCATAACTAAATTATCACAGTGGCAATCTAAACATCGATTGTTTTTTCATTAATGGAACATCTATATAATTGCGCATTGCTCACACTGACAATGTCTTAATATTTTGGTGATATTTAATTACAATCTTTAAATTTAATTTATCCAATCTACTTTGAACATTTGAATAAAGGAAGTAATGAATTAGGTAATTTAATTACAATCTTTAAAACTTTGATATTAGAACTGTGACACGAAGCATGTATTAGACCTACTGCACCTATTTTCATTTGTATCAATCTGCTGATAACTTGGTAATCTTGTGATCTGACCAAAATAATGTGAACATAAATTTTGTACACACCTTTTTTATCAAAATGAACATCTACACAGATCTTGCACATGATATTTTGGCAAGATATACAAAGTTATCAGGAGGTTGACACGAATGTGAACAGATAAAGTAGGTCTAATACAGGCTCTTTGTTGTAGGACTAAAAATAACTAAATGTAAAAAAATAAGAAAACATAATAAATATATATCATTTTTAATAGCAAATGTATTCAAATATGCACGACTTTCAACAATGCTCCGTGTTACAGAACTGAAAATAACTAAATGTAAAAAAATAGTAAAACATAATAAATATATATCATTTTCAATTTAAAACACACTCAAATATATATGACTTTTAACAAAAAAAAAAGTGAGTATTGTGACTTCCAACACTAACAACTTTTAAGAACGACATTAGAAATAAAAGTAAAATGTGATTTGATGATCAGAAAATTTTTTACTTTAACTATGCACCAAACAAACAGTAAATGATTTTGATTTTTAAGTAATTTGTATAAAAATACATTAACTATATTTCTATGATACTTACTGTGTAATATATAACAGGAATTTATGTGTTAAAACTATATTTTTCACATATAATATAACCATACAAAATGGAAATATACAGTAAAAATTTTCCCTTTGAAAATGTGCCATGTCATTGCAAAGTATGCTGGGATTTTCATATTACTGGTAATAAATGTTATATATATATATATATAAATTAAACCAAAACTCAAAAAAAATAAAATAAATAAAATACATATTAATTATTACTCTTTTATTACGTTTTTATTTATCCTGGCAGAAACATTTACAATGTCATTGCTTGTCCAAGGTGTGCATGTACAAACTTATGTTATGTCCATTTGAACACACTTTTGCTGATGGCAGGATGCCTTGTTGTTGGAAGTAGAGCATTGCAACAATTACTATTTCCAAATATTTATCATTTTTAATGATACAAATTCTTTAATACACAATGAAAATCACAATGCAAAAAAAGCTCTTGTCAGAAAGAAATCTAGACAATAACAGAAGATGTTGAAGTATTGCAAAAAAAAAAAAGATTGAGTTGATAAGAAAAAACATGTTTTGTCAAGTATCGCAGGGATTATTTTGTTTCAATGTGATCGTCATGACATTACACATTTATTGTGAGTATGAAAAGGCCTCCTATCTTCCCTATGCTACATCACAGCTATAATTCCAAAGTACCCAATCTTTAAATTTAATTTATCCACTCTACTTTGAACACTCAAATAAAGGAAGTGGTGAATTAAGTAATTTAATTACAATCTTTAAATTTAATTTATCCACTCTACTTTCAACATTTAAATAAAGGAAGTGGTTAATTAGGTAATATTACTGAATCTTTAGATTTATAAAAGGTATAACATGATGAAAATTAATGTTTGCTTGAAGGTTTGTGATGATGATATTTAAGATGTGATAATATGGTGGATTTTTCCCATCTTCTATCATTAACTGTTGAATGTCTAGAAATTTTCTTTCCAATACAAACAACTGTTAGTAATAACACCCAAATTTGTAGATAACATAGGTTAGTAGACAACACAGATTAGTATATTACACTAGACTGTGTTATCTACTAACATGAGTGTTATTATTAACAGTTGCTTGTATTTGAAAAGTTTAAACAAAGTTTAAATTTTTTTCTACACATTCGACATTTAATGATAGATGATTCAAATAGTCCAACTATTACCACAAGATGAAAATTATTTTATCTTTATTTTTAAATTAGTTTTAGGCCAAAAGTTTGGTAAATAATTTCAATAGATAATTATATCTAAAATCCTAACTAAATTAGCATTACAGGTTGTTTCTTATTTTCTATCCTGCCACTGCTAGAGACGTCATTTCTGCAAAAATTGCAGAAAATATTCAGAGTAGGGGGCCAAAAGCAGACGACACAACTTGCGTCGTCTGCTTTTGGCTCCCTACTCTGAATAACTTGCGTCGTCTGCTTTTGGCTCCCTACTCTGAATATTTTCTGCAATTTTTGCAGAAATGACGTCTCTAGCAGTGGCAGGACAGAAAATAAGAAACAACCGCATTATATTTTTAAAAATTACTTTTCCTAACAAAATAATAATTTGTTTTTGTTTTTTTCAATTCAATTTATCTAATAAGAAATCAAAATAATAATATAACAAATTTAAAATATCATAATCAATAGAGCAAGTCATATATAGGGTGACATTGCTTTTATGAGCTTGTATTTACAAAAATGTAATACAGAGGGCGTACCAATAGCTCAAACAAGCTCCTAATTGATAAATGCGGTAAGAGAAAATATTTAAAATCTCTATCTAGAACATTCCTATCCTCAGATCAATTGGGTTTGAGCTTGTACCTCACCTCAGTGAGGAGCTAGAACTAATCATATAAAAAACAAGATTTAAAAAAAGTTTGGTGTATTCATTTATATATAATAATAATTTAAAATTGGAGGTGGGATTGGAGAAGGCATTACAAATGCTCCACAGAAGAGAAATTTTATGTAAGGGATAACAATATAATAATTAAAAATTAAAATATAATTAAATAAAAAATGGTACTAACAAAATACAAAATAAAATACATAATTTGAAATAATTAAACAAATATACACAAATATATATAAAATTAAGAAGAAAACCAAATTAATATAACAATATTAAGATTTACTGGGTTGCCAAAGTTATAATACTCTTTTTTAAAGACAAATATAAAATATTTTAAAATCTAATAAATATTTATGAATAAACACATTAAACAATTTAGGATCAAAATAAATATGTCACCACCTAGTAGCTTCTTTGAAAAGGCTTTGTAGTCAATTGAAATCTCTTGCAAGATGAGTATTTAGATTAGAAACTTTAGGATGTAGATTAAATTTTATACAATAAATGTAAAGAATGACTCTATATTGATAATGAACAATGTCAATATCTTGAACAGAAATAAATGAGATCTATCCAAAATAATATGCAAGGTATAGTTTTGTAAAATAGATAGAAAAGATAGAATATAAGAAGAAATAACAATATAACATTATAATTTGCAAGGGATAGATAGAGAAGACAGAATATAAGAACTATTCCAAATAGAAACAACAATATTTGCTACATAAAAAAAGTTTACTAAGTGACTGAATTCAATAAGATAAAAAGTATTATATTAATTGTTTTAATTTTGATAATCCTGTTTTGTTTTATATAAAAACATTTTTATGTAATTTAAATTCTAATAAAGGAGTTATTAAATAATTAATTTCATATATTAAAAATCAAGGTGTTATATATACTACATCTGATTTTGCACAAAGTTAGATGATTCATAAATATGAATCACATGATAACTACCCAAGCTTATCTATACCATGAATCTTCAATCTGTTGTCAAGGCAACCACTTATACAGAGTTCCCTAACAACAGATTGAAGATTCATAGTATAGATAAGCTTGAATTATTATTTTAATTCCCATAACTCAGTAGGAGGTCGTGACTTCCATTTCAATTACATACAATGTATAACTATAAAACTATTTTATATATTTCTGTATTTATTACAAATCAGTTTGCATTATTATCGATGGATTTATGTTAAAATTAAACATATTTTAGAAAGAAAAAAAAGAAATGTCTATACATATACAGTTATACCTGTAGTTTTTAAAACAGCACATGTTGTGTGTGCACACACTTTTATAAAATTATATATTTTAATAATAATAATAAAAAGAAGCAATTATTTATGCAGAAGAGCACAAAAACAAGATTCACATAATATAGAAAATCTCTATAATTGGAGTATGCTTGCAAATATTGACAAATATAAAATTGTAATTTTTGAAAATCTAGCAAAAGCATATACATATATATATTTACACACTATATAATCGGTCCATTCCCTGAGATATTGTTCCTAAAGATTTGGAAACAATTTTATCTAATAATGAATGCTTTACAGCAGATGTTTTTATAATGTAGTGATAACCCATAAAATATTAGGACCTCCTCTAAAGACGACTAAAAGTTTTAATTCAGATATACATTTATATTATTTATTCCAGTACTGCATTATGGATGTGTTGTATGCAACTTCGATGTAACTCTCAGATTACCATGATCCAGAATGTTTATTATAAATTACAAAAATTGATATCACTTTGATATGCATATGTGAATTTAAGCACCCTTTTGTTTAACACTAGACTTATAAGTAACATATTGTTATTGCAAAATATGATTAAAGGATATTTTAATATTTCTGATCTGCAAACAAAGTTAGTATATAGAATCACCAAGTTGAATAGTAAAAATAAAGAACGCTATATACTTTATTTCAATTCAAGTTGTTTCAAAAAATCAATACTAAGCAGATTATGATATTTTTATAAAAAAACATTTTAATAATATGAATATTTTTAATTATCTAGTAACTGTTTTTAAAAAAATCAACAACTATTGAACTGCAAAATAAATAAATCTATCTTCACTTCCTACCAACGATTTCTTTGTTACAAATAGAGGATTTAAAAGGATTGATTCTTTATGTATTTTGTGTAAAAAAGATAGTGAAACATTTGATCATATTCTTGTTTCTTGCTCTGAACTAAGAGAAGCAAAATATATAATTCAAAATTATTTCAATAATCACAATCCAGATCTCTTTGATATGGTTCATAATATTAAAATGGGTAATTTCTGCAATATCAGAAGATGCATATTTATTAACTTAGATGTCATATAGTTATAATAAATTCTCCATTGGACTTACAACTTTTTATTAAAAATACATTTAATTCTATTGGAAAAAAAAAGATAAGCTTCTTACACCCAAAGAAATCTACACATCCACATGGAGTGGATCACACCATTATGGTTCTTAGTACAAGAAATTCATCAAAACACTCAGGAAGTTATTATTAAAAATGTAAATCAATTTATACAAATTTAATTTGTTGTCTAATGAAATTCTTTGTAAAACTTTATGTAAAATAATTTAAAAAAAAAACAACAACTATTGAACTGCAGTAACTATAAAGTATAAACTTATTTTTGTTTCTTATTTGTACTTTTAGCTTATATATTAATAAACATTAAACTGAATTGAATTATTATTATTGCAGTTATTTTATTAAATAAATTGAGTTATTATTATTATTACTATAAGCTTAATGTTTTGTGGATGTTATGTTTCACCAGCAGAGTGATATGAATAGTTTTAACCTATTGGTATTTCCAGCCAATGATAGTGGGAATTAGACTTTTTTATTATTTATAGCGACGCCAATAGTCTCTATGCTATTCACACTATCCAGGCAAAATCATCAGTATTATAATAATAACAAATAAAATGCTTTCTAAATAATCTTGAAACAGTATTTATATCTTTCATTGGGGGGAATCTCTTTTTTTAACATATATATATATTACTGATAGTTAATATAAAAACATTTACTACTCCTCTTTCTCTCAATCACTAAACAAGTAATAGCTGATTGATTCTCAAACACAATCAATGAATGTCCGTTTTCCGATCAATCAGCGCTCTAGGCATTTGACAACTTGCTGATTGTATCACTATGGTTCTGCATATATGTATAATAGAAGCAATGCTTCTTTCAATATACCCGTTATAAATTTTGTATTAAAAAATGATGTGTATAAAACATAAAATATAATAAAAGATTTTAAAATTAATAGTAACATTTAAACAAAATGTTAAGACCATAAAGTTTGTATTTAATATCACTACAATAGCAATAAAAAGTTTGTTTAAGTTAAATGGATAAATTGCAATATATGTTTTGTTTTTCATCATCTATTTTAAACTGTGATGACCTAATCATCAGCGATAAAGTTTTATTCGGGTTTAATTCGAATTGAAATCAAAGCGTAGAGCGATAGATTTAATCTGTAATATATATAAATGCATATTATACACTGCAAATCAAATCACTTTTATACAATAATAACAAAAAACAAAAACAGAATAAAGAACATTAAATAGATAAATGTGCCAGCAATAAAAACAATTACTACGTGAATACGAAAAGAATGGATTATATTGTCTGTTTAATAAAATTTCCAATTTCCACTTAATTAAAGAGGCAAATTTAAACAGAAGAATTCTATAGGACCAGAGTTATCCATATGAGTCAAAACTACCGTTTTCGATTATTCCGTTAATGGTTAAAATATTCATGAGAAATATTACGCTTCCAATATCAATACTAAATTATTAACTAAATCTTATATAAGTCTATTTGTGCAAATGACATATATTTTATAAAAGCGCTGAAATAATAATAATGAAAATAGGGAATAAACCAAAATAGATTATTATGTTTTTTCCTTATTAAATTAAACAGTTTTTTTAAAAAAAAATCACCCCTCCCTTCAATAAATTATCGGACGCTCGTGATCCAATACGCCTACGAAGAGTAAAAGCGGTCGGAAGTCAACAGCTTCAGCAATCATATCGTTAAACAGACAACAAAATTACATCCGTGACTTAAATTTAATTCACCTTCTATATGTTTATATATGCGTTTACAGTCCAAAGCATTCTTTCCATATTGCTATAAACAAAACCTATATACACAGAATTTGTCTCATTTAAAATATATAAACTCACGTAAGTGCCTTGCATGTGTAATATTTATTTCATTTTTTTTTTTAAAAAAAACAACAACAACAACCAAACAAAGATAATGACAAAAATTAAAATTTGATAAACACAAAAATAAATATGTATAATATAAACGCACTAAATAGGAATCGATATGTTAGTCCTTATGATTAAGGAGTAAATTCAATGTATGAAACGAGATGAGGGGTGGGAAATAAATATATTTACCTCCTCTATGTTCTCCTCCAGTTCCCTGCTCATTCTTCAACTTAGCAGAGCTTTGTGCATGGTATGATTCATTATAGAGCATCCATACATAATTGTAAACCACAGATATAGCCAGAAGTCCATAAAGTTGATAGGAACCTGTTTACAGGAAGCAGCCATGTTGTTTGAGCTCAAGCCATGCCGGAAATCTACGCAAATTGCCACAATCACCGTTGCTGATCGCTCATAGGCCGCTACAGCTCTGAAATCGAAAAGCGCGTGCCTGCAAGTGCATCCCATTGAATAAGAGAAAATAATATTTTTTAAATGATTAAATACATCCGTAGTGCATTGTGAAGTATAAAAATATACGACGTAAATTAAATAATTTTTTTAAAAAATAAGGCCACTAATGCTAAGTGCATTGTTACTTGCTCCAACACAAACGCAGTTTATCAAACACGAATATACGCTTCCTCTACCGCAAGCACATGTTAAACGCAGCCTGTAGCTCATTACTTAACCGATAGCCGTACAGAGGATAAAATGTAATAGGTAATCGCTAGAGATGTGAGTGAGATAGGAATGAGGGTGGAGCGTAGATCCATCAGGAGTAATATGGCGTTGAAGCCGTAAATAATTAGTTGTAAACCGATTGATTTCACTAAGAAAAAATGCTGCTTTCTTCCGTGCTTTGTGGTTACAAGATGATTGGGGCTGCCAAGGAAACCGCCTCTTATCATATCAGAGCAGTTTTCGCTAAACGTATCCAATCTGTCTTTGTGAACAACGTGTCATTGAGCGCCTGCTTTTAAAAGTTTATTTTGATCTTGTTCATTTAATGATAGGCCAACGTTTTTTAAATATATATTTTGTATATTACTTACTTTGTAAATACGAGTTATGAAAGAAACGAAAATAATATTTTAGATAAAACTCCATTTTAATTAAAGTAAATATTGAACTAATGAAGGTAATTATATAAAATTATTTGAACTTCAAAAATATTTTCCATATTATTCCTAGCTTTATTTTCTTTCGATAATAATCTAGGATAAATTTAAAATCAATATATAAATATAGATGGATAGATAAATGAATATAGAGACAGATAAATGGATAAAAATTTAAAACAGTTTAATATTTTAGAATGTAAAATTTAACGTTACATCAAATTGATTCGTAGTTTCGAAGATTTGTTTGAAAAAAATATATATAGACTATTAAAAAATGAATAAAATTATCCAAATTTATTTTCATTTCGTTAATAATCATTAATTCATAATGAATCTTGATACTATCATTGATGTGTGATTAAATATCTTAGATATGATTACAGTACGTTAAGAGACTTTTTGAAGTTGTAATACCAACTTTCTAACGGATCACTTAGCTTTTAAATGTCTTCTTTAAAATAGTTGGAACTGTGTCAGGTTTTTATTACTTAATGTTAAGTACTTTTTTGAAAATATCGTGTCACATTAATGTTTTTCTTCACTAATTCGATGCTAGATTGTATATTCGATCCATATATAATATATAAAGAGGCACCCCCACCCCGTTTTGTTATTGACTGTCGTTATGGAGAAGTAATAATTCTCTTAAACAATAATGATTGATTATAGTTTGTTTGTTTTGCACCGCAATTATATTAGTAAAACAATACAAACAGCAAAGAGATCTCCCCTTTATTATTTCTAATTTTAGTTTTAATTAATATTGCTGAAGGATTATCTTTGATAATTTGAATTACTAAATTTTGAATAGAATTAAAATAAATATCTTGTCTCATTATTCTGCTCAATATCCTGTTTAATGGGTGAGGGGGTAAGGTATTTTTTTTATTTTTGTTTATTATAATCCATATAGGAAAAGTTTCATATATGGTAAGATGACATTATAATTTGTTTTTCATGGGTAATTATCAGTGATTGAAATCTTTGGCTGTGTTTTTTTTTTTTTTAAATTCCATTGCGTGTGTTTTTCGCTCTCTTTATATAATCTAAATACTTATTGGACTATAATAGTAAAGTATAATATATAATAAAACCAAATTATTAATAAGCATTAATACAAGAAAAACTATTTTTGTTAATTAAAAACAAACAAGTTATGTGTGAGAAGTTTTGAATTAAAAGTAACAAACAACTATTTTTAACAAATTCCTACTAATAGTTGACATGGATAGTGGTCCTAATGAAAGCTAAATATTACATCAATAAACAAGGCAGTATGAAAATTTAATAATAATGGAATGGCATACACTTAAAAAATTAAATAATAGTGTAAATATTTTATTATTGAAGGAATATAACTATCAGTAGTAAATGTGAATAAGTTAAAGGATGAAAGATTTTGAATGGGTTCTCAAACAAACAAACTATTTTTTTTTTTTATAGGCGGGAAGCAAACCCAAGCCAGCTGCTTGGAAGGCAGCTATGCTAACCACTAGGCCATCAATGCATTGACAAAAACTACTTTTAACTATTTTTAATGAATTATTGACATGATGGTTAAAGTTAATCTAAATATTGGTCAAGAAGTCTCCAAGTTATTAGGAATAAGGAAAACTGACTCTCTTTTCTTCTCACTATGCCAACCAGAATTGCAAAATTGTACAGACTTCAGATGTGAAATGTCCCAGAGAATTATACTCTGGCTACAGATAATACTTTTAACAAGCAGGTAGGTAAACTAGAAGTTTTTATAGGCGAATGATTGAGAGGGGATTAAATATGATAAAAAGCACTTGGATATTTAAAAAAAATATTTTATTGGCAGATATTTCCTATCTCTTTTAGCAATTTCACCTGATTGTCCAAAAAATATGAAAAGTTTTGAAAGAAAAAAAATAATTAAAAAAAATTAAAAATTTCAAATTCAATAAATTTCCACTTACATTATTGAATAAATATCTTTGTTTTAATTTATTATTTAATTATTATTCCAAAATTACCTTTTTAAACATCAATTTGTTTTATTTTAGTATGTGTTTTAATCTCCAGGTTTATTTTATAGAAATAAGTGAATAAAACACGTAAAGTATTTGCCAAACGCATTAAATGATGAAAGCCATATTTTCAAGTTTTTCTTACAAAAGTGCTGGAAAAAATGCCTTTTAATTTACAAATTTTTATTTCATTGAATGTGGGAGAGGCACAGCTAAAATTTACCTTGCACAAAGGTGCCTTTTACTTACCCATTGGAGCTACTGCTATATGATTTTATATGATGGCTCTTTTGCTCATACTTCAATAAAAGATAACTAAACTTTTATAGATCTTTGGTTTAAATTGTATTAATCTAAGTTTTTTATCTGCAATTCATTGTATGTTTGATGATTATAAACCAAGAATATAAAATGAAAGTAGAAAAAAGTAAAGACAATTTTTTTTTTTACCTTTTTGCCGATAGGATGAAAAATAAAATAATCCAGTAAATGTCAAAAAGGCAGTTCTATATTGTAAAATAGAAAAATTTAAAGATATCATTATTAAGGCTATAACCTTAAGATTATGCGCTTAAAATGCGACAGTAGGGACTTCTACAAATCTAAACACATGATTAAAAACTTTAAAAGACAAGAGCGGCCTTGTCTTTTAAAATCATTAATCTTGCGTTTAGATTTGTAGAGGTCCCTACTGTTGCATTTTAGGCGCATAGTCTTAAGGTTATAACCTTAATATATATTACTTACGTAATGAATATGCACTTTACAAATTATTAATTACAACTTTAGATATCATTATTGTAACATTCATAGTAAAAAGAAATGTGAACTTAATATTATACCTTAAGGAATAATGTATCTAGTGTAATTTTCACTATATCACTCATGCAAAGTAGGGATTGGTTTTTATCTACTTTTAACACCTTATAGAAGGGTGTAATCATAAACATATGACCAGAAACACATGACCTTGTGTGGGAGTAGTGCGGTGAAAATTACATTACAAAAATATACATTAAGTGGATAATCTCTAGTCTAATGAATGACTAATAAAAATTATTTAGTATTATACCTCATTGAGCTGCATAAAATTTCAATCATTTGTTTTTGTTTTAAGTACTACTACATTCATCTGATCAATTAAAATTCATTTGGCGCCATTATGGTTCAGCTAATAATAGCTGAAGATCTATTTATTAACCATTACTGGATAGCTAATTGGGGTGATTGCAGTAAAAATAGATTGAAATATATTATCAATTAATGATTTTAAGCTTTTTTTAAAGAAAAGTATGTTTTTTTTTACGTTCCCTGAATGAGTAATGGAAAGTTGTTGTTTTTTAATTGGGGGGGGGGGTGTTAAGTGCGATTATTAGTGTTAAAACCATTTTTTATATATTTGTTCATTGGAATTGAGTTTATTGATCATCTTTTCTCTATTTATAGTATCTAATTGAAAAGCTGCTTTAAAGAAATATAATTTTGCCTTGTGACATTAAAAATTTTTCAAACTTTATCAAGTCCGAACTCAAACCAGAAACTGTGGTGATAGAAACTAAATACTGTAACTACTATAATATGATACTCTTACCATAGTGTATCTCCTAGTTAAAATTTTCATATTCAATTTTATGTGAATGTTATAATGTGAATTTCTTTTTTAAATGTTGTATGTTAAAAGTTTTCAGAAATCATTGTTAAGTGAATTAAAATTATGTGGGTCCACTTTTGGTTAAGTGAAGCACCATTGGTGTATTTAATAAGGTACTTTATCAAAAATAATTATATTGAAGATAAAAGAAGCTGCTAGTATATTATATTTCTTTTACAAATAAAAAAAAAATTAGTTTTATTTATATATTATAAAATAATTTTATTGGGAGTAGAATATATTGTAATCTAAAAGAAGAAATGGGGCAGGTGGATATATTATGACTATTAATTCAATCAGACATTTGGTAGACTAACAATAATAATAATATGACAGTCTAAAGTCAGGATTTTCATATATGATATTGAAATGGAAACCTTCCAATCTCTCCGTTTCACCATCAACCTAATGACCTACTCGTCTGAACTAGTTTCGAACCTATCCTAAATGTAAAAATGTTATATATAAGTCGAGCGGTAAAACTTTGTTATCATGGCCACTTGAATGGCATCATAGATTTACATATGAAAGTACGGTATAATTAGACAGGTTTGATAAAATTATAGCGTAGAAGTCCTCATAATTATTCATAAAATGTTTAATTTTCAGTCAATTCTTAATTATATTCGCTATTATATTCATATGTGGATGGACAATTTAAACCTTGGAATGATGGTATAATGATTCGTATATATATTTAAGTTTAAATAAAAAGATATAGTGTAAAATGTTTTCTTTAAAATATATTTAATGTTTTATAGATATAGCTGAAACTAAAGTATTTTTTATAAGATCTGTCAAATATATATTTTTTTTTAATAAACAATATAAAGAAAATATGTTAAAAGTTAAAATAAAAATCATCCATTTATAATTAAAAATGAGAATTTTGTGTAAACAAGAAATCAATTAGTGACCGCACCTGGGGTAAAAGTAAAATCTATCTTACTGATTGATTTTGTTTCAGCAAAAGACTTTATCATTAAATCAGAATACCATTACCTCTGCTAAGCTTTAACATTTTATAACACCTAAAAAGGAATTTAGTTAGTGAAATCTGAATCAAATTATATGATTTATATATTTTAATAATTTTAAGTAAATTAAAAATAACACCTCAGAGACTTTCTCAGTAGTAAAAATTAGATTATATTATTTTGTTTAATTAAAAGTCAATTGGTCCTGAGGCAAACAAAATTCCAAAAAGGTGTTATGGCTTGGTGAAAACATATAAATAGGCCATATTTTAAGCGGGAAGAGATACTCCATCTTGCTTTTGAAGAGCTATTACTATCCAAGCTGAAAATTGTTTAATTTTACCATGTCTTGCTAGTCAGGCAAAAATTTTGCTGCCGTTCCCGTGATGGAGCACCGAAGTTCAATTCATCCAACGCCGAAGCAACAATCAACAAGCATATACCAAATAAAAGATGCCATAAGCTGCTAAAAAAGGGACTTGCCTTTGTTCCAATTTTCATCCAGCTACAGAAACACTATTTTAAATCGTCTCCCAACTAAATTGAAGATGCCATAAGCTGCCAAAGAACTCGCCTTCATGCCAGCTCGAGTATCTCCAGTTCAACTATAGGAGAACTGTTTTAATGTGATTAAAATCGCAGAGCTCTGTGTACACTACAAAATGATCATTATTTCTTTAAAATACAGGTTAGCTAACCATATTATTATAAACTCTTGCTAAATTGTTTTCTATATAATATTTAAATTCTATAAAATGAAATACTTTTGCTAATTTCTTTATTAATTCAATATTGTAAACTCTTTCTAAATTGTTTTCTAAATAGTATTTGAATTCTATAGAATGTAATACTTTTGCAATTTTTTCTTTATTAATTCAATATTTTTACTATATAATTTAATCACTGGAGTTATATTTACCTTTCTTTTGCTTATTTTAATAATTATTAATTATGCCTATGTTTCGAAACGGCGTGCATTTATTTACAGAATATGTTTTTCTAAAGATATAATTTAAAATCTTCATATTACTATTTATTATAGCATCATTTAGCGCTCCGTTTCGAAACCCTAATTTATAAATAATGGCGACTCTCTGTGCTCGTTATTATTTTGTCATTTGTAAATTAATTAATATAAATATAAAATGTGGCTTAATCCAAATTTGCAACTGTTAATTGTTATATTACTAAAAATTAAACTAGCCTGGAGTGTGATCATAAGTATATATTTTTCTTATTAAAGTATTTTTAAGTTCCTTAAATATACTTAGTCCCCCTTAAGAGTTTATTAGTTATAGATAACTAAAGAGATTGAACGGGATAAAGTAAAGTTTGTATATATATACTCCCATCAGTAGCATATCATATTTCTCATGCTACAGAAGAGTTGGCTCTTTTGATCTGATAAACTAGTGTTACTTTAATGTATAATATTTAATTTATAATATACTTCGGCTTGGCGGATGTGGAATTTATTAATATTTTATCGTTATGCTGGTTTTTTTTATATATATAAGATGGAACCATGGTAAATCCAGCCCATCTTCCTCTTTTATGGGTAGTGCAGTAGCTAATACTGAGCCAAGGGCCAGATTAGCACTAAGTCCCCCGCCCCTTATGAACCAAATAAAGGTTCCCTTTTAGCAGCATGATGACCGGTTATTGGGTAAGCCCATGTTGGTCACAAAAACCCTAAAAACTATTCTTCCATCCACAGAGCAATTTTAATATTTTTTTTTCCTGGTGCCTAGCATGTCAGTAAAATCTCTATAGCCAACTCGGCCTCCCTAATATGCAGTCTTCGGCGTTGATCCAAAGCATTCTTGAAAACCTGTTCGATCTAAAGCTATCTGAGATGCCTTATAAGCCCATATTTAATATAAAAATTTATTATAATCAGATGTATTATTATGCTTCACTCCAGACTTGGTATGATTTCATGTAAAATAGCCACTCGAACTTATGAAAGGGCATAACTAATAAGTGAATGTAATGATTAGTTGTATAGCGTGATATTTGGCTCCATTAAATAATAGCAACAAACCCGTTTACCAACGTATCAATTATTGTTCAAATGGCCTAAAGAAATGTTACTTTATAAATAAAATGCCTGCATGCATTTGCCAACAATAATGGTTATAACAATATATATATATGAAATTTGTCAATAAATATATTTTTAATTCTATCATATATCAGTTTCTGTCTCATTATTAAATCAATCCAATTCATTATTTGATTATAGCTATTCATTAGTAAAGCCATTTTTAAGTAAATATATTAGATTTTATCTTTGGAATGTTTCTAGTATTTAAGTTGTTTATATGTATGTTTAAGTCCATGAGTCTTATTGTTTCTCCAATTTGCTAGCAGGCCGGATTAAGAATTAATTCTTGTGTGCCATCATTGTTATGTTATCCATTAGGTGTTATATCTGGTGCGTGGAGAGTGGGTTCGAATCCAGGCTGTTCCCTGTCCTAAATCTCAGGCTTGACTGGGTTTGAAGTACATTTTGTGAGTTCCAGCTCGTGTTAGATGGATAAACATGTTTTGACCAGCACATGGTTTTTTCCCCTGCATTTGGTGCCCCACCTTGGGCGCTAAATGTGGAAAAAAAACCATGTGCCGGTCAAAACATGTTTATCCATCTAACACGAGCTGGAACTCACAAAATGTACTTCAAACCCAGTCAAGCCTGAGATTTAGGTCAGGGACCAGCCTGAATTCGAACCCACTCTCTAAACCCCAGATCAAACACCTAATGGACAACATAACAATGATGACACATGAGAATTAATTCTTAATCTGGCCCGATAGCAAATCGGAGAAACAATAAGACTCATGGAATTAAACATAAATATAAACAACTTAAATATTAGAAACATTCCAAAGATAAAATCTAATATATTTAATTCATAGGAGCTTTACTAATGAATAGTTATGGTCAATTAGTGAATTGGATTGATCTAATAATGAGACAGAAACTGATATATGATGAATTATAAATATATTTATTGACAATTTCAGATATATTTTGATATAACATTATCGTTGGCAAATGCACGCAGGCATTTTATTTATAAAGTAACATTTCTCTAGGCCATTTGAACAAAAATTGATACGTTGGCAAATAGGTTTGTTGCTATTATTTAAGGGAGCCAAATATCACGCTATATAACTAATCAATACATTCACTTATTAGTTATGCCCTTTCATCATCAGTTCAAGTGACTATTATACATGAAATCAAACCAAGTCTGAAGTGAAGCTTTATAATGCATCTGATTATAATAAATTTTTAGATTAAGTATGGGCTTATAATGCATCCCAGTTAGCTTTAGATCGAAGGGGTTTTCAAGAATGCTTCAGTTCAATGCTGAAGATTGCATATTATGGAGGTAGAGTTGGCTATAGAGATTTTACTAACATTCTAGGCCCAAGTAAAATATAATATTAAAATTGCTCTGCAGATGAAAGAATAGTTTTTAGGGTTTTTGTGACCAACACCGGTTTACCCAATAACCGGTCATCATGCTGCTAAAAGGGAACCTTTATTTGGTTCATAAGGGGCAGGGGACTTAGTGCTAATCTGGCCCTTGGCTCAGTATTAGCTACTGCACTACCCATAAAAGAGGAAGATGGACTGGACTTATGGTGGCTTCATCTTATATATATATAAAAACAGCATAACGATAAAATATTAATAAATTTCATATCCGCCAAGCCGAAGTATATTATAAATTAAATATTATACATTAAAGAAACACTAGTTTATCAGATCAAAAGAGCAACTCTTCTGTAGCATGAGAAATACGATATGCTACTGATGGGAATATATATATATACCTATAACTAATAAACTTTTAAAGGGGGAAAGTATATTTAAGGGACTTAAAAATACTTTAATAAGAAAAATATATACTTATGATCACACTCCAGGCTAGTTTAATTTTTAGTAATATAACAATTAACAGTTGCAAAGTTGGATTTATAAGCCACATTTTATATTTATATTAATTAATTTACAAATGACAAAATAATAATGAGCACAGAGAGTCGCCATTATTTATAAATTAGGGTTTCGAAACGGAGCGCTAAATGATGCTATAATAAATAATAATATGAAGATTTTAAATTATATCTTTAGAAAAACATATTCTGTAAATAAATGCACGCCGTTTCGAAACATAGGCATAATTAATAATTATTAAAATAAGCAAAAGAAAGGTAAATATAACTCCAGTGATTAAATTATATAGTAAAAATATTGAATTAATAAAGAAAAAATTGCAAAAGTATTACATTCTATAGAATTCAAATACTATTTAGAAAACAATTTAGAAAGAGTTTACAATATTGAATTAATAAAGAAATTAGCAAAAGTATTTCATTTTATAGAATTTAAATATTATATAGAAAACAATTTAGAAAGAGTTTATAATAATATGGTTAGCTAACCTGTATTTTAAAGAAATAATGATCATTTTGTAGTGTACACAGAGCTCTGCGATTTTAATCACATTAAAACAGTTCTCCTATAGTTGAACTGGAGATACTCGAGCTGGCATGAAGGCGAGTTCTTTGGCAGCTTATGGCATCTTCAATTTAGTTGGGAGATGATTTAAAATGGTGTTTCTGTAGCTGGATGGAAATTGGAACGAAGGCAAGTCCCTTTTTTAGCGGCTTACGGCATCTTTTATTTGGTATATGCTTGTTGGTTGTTGCTTCGGCATTGGATGAATTGAACTTCGGTGCTCCATCATGGGAACGGCAGCAAAATTTTTGCCTGACTAGCAAGACATGGTAAAATTAAACAATTTTCAGCTTGGATAGTAATAGCTCTTCAAAAGCAAGATGGAGTATCTCTTCCTGCTTAAAATACGGCCTATTTATATGTTTTCACCAAGCCATAACACCTTTTTGGAATTTTGTTTGCCTCAGGACCAATTGACTTTTAATTAAACAAAATAATATAATATAATTTTTACTACTGAGAAAGTCTCCGAGGTGTTATTTTTAATTTACTTAAAGTTATTAAAATATGTAAATCATATAATTTGATTCAGATTTCACTAATTAAATTCCTTTTTAGGTGTTATAAAATGTTAAAGCTTAGCAGAGGTAACGGTATTCTGATTTAATGATAAAGTCTTTTGCTGAAACAAAATCAATCAGTAAGCTAGATTTTACTTTTACCCCAGGTGCGGTCATTAATTGATTTCTTGTTTACACAAAATTCTCATTTTTAATTATAAACTGATGATTTTTATTTTAACTTTTAACATATTTTCTTTATATTGTTTATTTTTAAAAAAAAAACATATTTGACAGATCTTATAAAAAATACTTTAGTTTCAGCTATATCTATAAAACATTAAACTTGAAAACCATGAAATATATTTTAAAGAAAACATTTTACACTATATCTTTTTATTTAAACTTAAATATATATACGAATCATTATACCATCATTCCAAGGTTTAAATTATCCATCCACATATGAATATAATAGCGAATATAATTAAGAATTGACTGAAAATTAATTAAACATTTTATGAATAATTATGAGGACTTCTACGCTATAATTTTATCAAACCTGTCTAATTATAGCATACTTTCGTATGTAAATCTATGATGCCATTCAAGCAGCCATGATAACAAAGTTTTACCACTAGACTTATATATAACATTTTTACATTTAGAATAGGTTCGAAACTAGTTCAGACGAGTAGGTCATTAGGTTGATGGTGAAATGGAAAGAGATTGGAAGGTTTTCGTTTCAATATATGCTATAACAAAAAGAGCCATAGGTATAAGAATAATTATAACTAAGCATTGTACATATACTAATTAACATTTGATAAATTTTATGAGGAGAACTGTCAACTCGCTCTTACAAACTACAAATGCTCTTAGTATTGAAATCATATACCAAAGAATAGTTTATAATATATTCTTTTTGATAACATTTTTTTAAATATTCCCACTAATATAATAATAACACATCTCACAATCACTATTCTCAGCATTCCATTGCAATTATCTGATCCACAATTCAAAATTCTTGATGTAGGATAATAATGTTTCTTAGGTTTTATTTGTGCCACTTTTCAAAATATTTTTTTTTTGCCAAAAAAAATTTCTTTGAATCATTGATTATAATAGTAAGATCTCAGGGTTCTTTATTAAATAGTTCTAGTATTAAAATTTTTACTTTTATTTTATTTGTGGACTATTAAACAATAAATGACATCCTTAGATTTTTTATACATTATTGAGTGTTGAAACATTCTGGTTCTAAGATTTGTCCTATTTTCCCCATAATATATACAAGGACAGACTTTTTGGCTGTTGTTTACAGCATAAACCACATTGGATCAGTCCAGAGTTAAAATTTTATTCTTTGCATTGTTAATGAAATTATTTAAATTTACAAGAGTTTTGAATCAATATTAAATTTGTCCAAACATATTTAAGCTATTTTATTTGCCATACGTGATATACATGGCATAGCAATCCAGCTTTTATTATTTCTATTGTCACCCATTTTTATTAATAATTTTGGTTCTGAATTGTTCTACGTATCCATGTATGTGTGTTCTATAATGACCTGCTTTTAAAAAGTTTTTCAGCCTTCTATAATGACACAAGTAATAATTGTGGTACAAAAAGTTTTTGAGCCCTGCAAATTTATGAGAAGTTGGTTATTTAGATTTTATATCAACATATTCTCTGATATGGCAGCAGGGAGGGGGGGTTAAATCATTTTGTATTGGAGTGCATTGTGTGTCCACTTTAATTTTAAATTCACATATTGACTTAGATTATTATCACCTGGGTCAATTGTCCAATTCAAGCCTGAATTTGTGTTTAAGTCTCTAAGCATGTGGTTAATTGTATTTTAAGATGCATAAAAGCATCATCCATGCAACATATATATATGGAATTTTCTTGTGTGTTTAATATAAAGTCAATTATACTTGTTTTTTTTTTTTTTGTAAAGCAGAGTCTGACTGCAAACTATTTCACTAACGGATAAGCCCATTGGCCAAAACTCTGTCATCTCATATTCTTGCCCTTTGTATGTAGTCCCAATGCTGTATATCCAATTTAAGAACTTTGCCCCTTCTATATATATTTGTATTCTTATCAGTCAATTTGATTTGCATAGAGAGTGACAACCAAAAAAAAAAAAAAAAGGAATGTAAAAGAAGCTTGGTTCATAGCCAAACACAAAAATGTTATAAATAAAAGAGAAAATAGTATTCAATTATTGCACAGATGAAATATTTAAATCAATCAATTTACATAATATGAATAATCAATTTGAATTATAAATAAAGCAGCAACAGTATGAACCATGAGAGTTATGATTATGATATAAATTAACAAAAGTGCAATTAGCTAAATAAAAGAAATAAATAAAATCCACTTCATAAATCATATGCACATAATGCACAAAAGAATTATATATACAATGAAGGGATAATTTATATATATTCAGAACAGGTTATATTTACGTGTTTAGGGAGGTTTATTTAAACTTCATAGTATCAACAATTTCAATCTCTGTGGTCAAGTTGCAATTTTTGGTGTCTGTATAAGTATATTGGACTATAAATAAAGGTCGTGTATTCCACCTTTATTGTTATAAGGGGGTTGCCTTGACAACAGTTTGAGATTTTTGATTGTTATCTGTATTGGGATTGTCTAAGTACTGACTGGTTTCTAATGGTTATATACATATATATAGACTGATAAGTTATCTCAGTGAAACCCATGTCTTATAAAAGCAGGATCATTTTATTTATGGTACAATAATTGTTGGTATATATATATAATACTGTAATAAAGTATATAATTTAATCTTTATTTTAGTATTCCTAGTATATTTTCAATATGTTATCATCCTAGTCATGTTTATTGTAATTATAGTTCTTCGACTTTAAATGACCTTTAAAAGCCCATTGTTTACTTATTTGAATGGTATTGAATTTCTGATTTATTATGTGTTCTTTTTGTATAATAAATCATACTTTATTTTTTCTTTCTATCATTTCTTTCTTCACAATACTGGTATCAAACTCATATCTATATTCTTTTATACAACTATAATATATTGATTTTTTATCCAAAATTACGTATTAAATTTACTAAAATAAGGATTAAGTTACATAATGTGTTCAAGCACTATATTTAAGAAAAGTGATGCTCAATTTGTCAATACTATGGTTATTGATTATACTTTCAAAAGTAACCTTTATTAGTAAAAAGATTACAAAAATTTTTGGGTTCACTTACCCATTGAGAATTACAAAGTGTTCAATGTAACAAACAAGGTAAAACAATTATTGATTATATAAAGTATATATGCTTGATAACAATTATATCCATAAAAGGGTTGCTATAATGTTGATTAATGTATATCTGAACATGAGGGATCTACATGGCCCAGCCACTGAGAAGCTATCCATCACCCAATGATCCCACTCCTGGGTCCCCGAAGCAAAGACCCAAATGCTTCAGCTGAATAGGTGGACAAGTCCAGCATTGTGCCAACCACTACATAGTTAGTGATTATATTATTTCATTTTTTAGTTATAAGCCTCTATCCAATAAATTTAAATAACAATAGTCAGAATTAGAAATAAATCCACTCTTCATTTTTCTAATTTCAGAAAATTCTGAAAATGATATCAAATTTAGACATCGTATGTAAACAGCAACAGGATCTGCTGAATTTGACTCTATTGTTTTTTTACTATGAATCAACTTCATTAAAGGATTTTTACATTGAAAAATATTTCTGATACATTATCTATATAAATACTGATGTATATACAATAGAATAAATTTAAGATACATAGATAAATATGTGATGAACCTACAACCATAATGATACAGGAAATACAATATATTGTTAATTCTGATGAAGAATGACTAAATTTGAAGAGTGTAGCATTTAATATGAGTTATCATCAGCACTATTAATCATCACCAGTCCACTGCAGAATGACAATCTCTCCAAGTTCAATCCATCTCCTCTAATCTCTAGCCTCTTTTTTCCACATCACTCCAGCAAAATTTCCTTATTTTATCCATTGATCTCACATGTGACCTCTTTCTATGTCTTTTGGAATCCAGTTTAATATTTCAGTTATCCATCTATTATCATCTTTTTTAGCAATATGTCCATCTCAACACTGCTTCAGTCTTTTAATTCTTTTTCAGTTTCTTAATTCTTTCAACGATGTCAGTAACAACTGTTTGTTATCTTATCCATGTATTTCATTTTTTATCTCTTTTTGTTATTCCTAACATACATCTCTCCATACTTTGTTGAGTGATCTGAAGTCTCCGTGTTAAATACCTGAATCTCAGATTCATAATTAACAACTGGTAAAATACATTTATTAAAAACTTTCCTTTTCAAACACATAGACATATATTCATTTTAATATTATTTTTATCAAAAGCACTCTAACCAATGTAATTTTATGATTAATTTCATCCATTATGTTTCCATCTGTAGTAATAATCTGATCATTGTATTTGTAGTTGTTAACTTCTTCTAGCTCATTATCAAACTTTATTTTCTTTTTTTTTTGGGGGGGGAGGGGGGATAATCAATTGAATATTATTTTAGTCTTTTTAGTATTTACCTTTACTCCTACTCTCCGACTTTCATCTGATAAATTTTACATTTCCTGAAGCTCTAAAGCATTATTTGCAAAAACAATTACATCATCTGCAAAATCTAGATGACTTAAATAATCTCCATTTACTTTTACTCCCTTAGTTTCCCACTTTAATCTACAAAATACTTCTTGCAAAACTTCTGTAAAATGTTTTAGAGGTATGAAATCACCTCTGTTCAATGTTAATCTTCATAGTATAATTATGTAATCTAATCATTGCTGTTGCACAAGCCTTCTGGCAGCCATTGATTGCTCTTGTTAGCATGATATGGCACTACTATATGGAGAGTTTTGCTTTGTTTTGAATTGTTTAATATGATGATATCTTGGATCTATACCTTGATGATCCAATGCTTTAATCACTGAAGAAATGCATATAGAAATGAATTTCTTTTCATGACCTATAGATCCAGAGCATAATGGCAAATCATATTCATTGGTCCTTTCTATAACTTCTCTCAATACTTGGATAGGATCCATTGCACCAAAACAACTTTTAAATCCAGCTTGTTCTTTTGGTACATCAAAATCCAAAATTAGGTGTAGACAAATTGTAATTATCTTGAGAAAAAAATTGTGTAGAACTGACAAAAGACTGATAAATATAATTTCTAATATCTTCGTTATCACTTTTTTATTAATATTAATACAGCATTCTTCTAATTGTCTGGTATATTTTTATCATTTAGACATTTGGTATATAACTTTGCCAAAAAAAATTTTATTTTTCATCCATTTCTTTTAACATATTGGTTATAATTTCATCATTACCTGGTAGTTTTTTCTTCTTTGTAGATAAATCCTGGGCAATGTAGAAAATATAGTAGTTGTAGGAGGTACTTTTGCTATACATTTCTTGATAGAACTCTTATACACATTTAATAATGTTATTTCTCTTTTAATATTTTCTTTTTTTTCTAATTGCATAAATAAGTTTTCTACCAATACGAAGAAGTTGTTTCACATTCTTGAGTCTTTTATTCCCTTTTATAGCTTTCATTATTTATTCCTAATTACATTTTCTCATATCATTATCAATTCTTTTTCATACCATTCAACTTAATGCAACATGTTCATATATTTTTATATTCCTTCTCTTCTTCATAAATTGTCTCATTCAACATTTTATTGGTCAATTCCTGCTTTTTTGTACCAGGTATCTTTGTTGCAGTTTTAAAAAATATATCAGTTATCATATAAAAATGTTTTCAAGTTCTAATTTAAATTCATTGGAATATTTCTGAAGATTAGGAATATCAACTGTAAATACTGTTTTTTTTTAATAATTTGTGTCTCTCTAGTTTTATATCAACATATATCTTACATCTCACTAATCAATAATCACTTCTTGTGTTGAATTTATTAAGAATATTACCATCTTGAAATACATATTTTCTGTTAGTCAAAATATAATTTAATTTTGCTATATCTTTATTTGTATGCTTTCATGTCTATTTCTGTTTATCATTTCGTTAAAAAAAAATCGTAATATAAAGTTTTATTTTTTTGAAAATTCTACAAGTCTATGTACTCTCTTATTTCTTTCACCATAATCAAATTTCCCACAGCAGTTTCATCTTTCAATTGTTGACCATTTTTAGCATTCAAGTCATCCATGACAATTTTAAAGTATTGTTTGGTCTGATCAAAATTCTTTTATACTTTCATATAAAATATCTTTACTTTTTTGTCATAATGAGAACTTATTGGGGCATAAACTTGAATTATCTGAAATTGGTATTTACCGTTATGTTGAGTAACTAATCCTGCTACACTTGACCTTCCAATGTTTGTGCCTTTGCAGTACATATATGTCTACTTTTTAATTCTATTGTCTTTTCACCTGTTCTTCTAACTTCATAAAGTCTAATAATGCCCCATTTAATATTAGACAGTTTTCTTTAAATTCTTGAAATCTTCTTTCATTTGAAATTGAATCGCAGTTCTAAATATTTAAGTAAAACATTGTCAACTACTTGCCTTGGCTAACAACTTTATAGGCTCCTTGGAATGAGGACTATGATTTAGTTTTGTCTGTCATGAATTTAAATATCTATTTTTAAAAAAATCATTCACACATATATCCTGCTTCAAAAAAATTCAATGGCTATTTCAGTTAAAGAGTTATCAGGCGAACTGAGAAGAAAGACCATGATGTTTCTTGATTTTAAACAGGAAATAAAAAGCAAATAAAGTCATAATGCTTGATGATGTGCATTGGTAAGTAGCCTATTCATGTTCGTATAATATAAGAATAATCACATGGTAATAACATCTGTAATGAAAAGGACATATGGAATGAATAGGCAAGAATCAAAGGTTGTCTTTTCAGTTAACAGCAAAATACTTTCTGCAGCCTTATATGAATATACCTTAGTAAATCCTTCGCAGTTTCAAAATTTGCTCACATTAAATCAAGTAAGATAATGCTAAAAAGAGGTATAACAAATAGCATCAAATAGATTTAGAAAGTAAAGTTTTGCTAAATGTTGACAGTCTTTTCTAATTCCTTTTTTAATATATATCAACAGTTGTGTTACATGGCAATCAATAATATAATATGTGTTCACAAATATAGAAAGTAAAAATAGAAATAAATGCAGTCAAAATTTTGTAGATATTTTCTTCATTTCCCTGAAATAAAATAAAATCATAGTAAAAGATTAAATAACTTTGAATTGAAAATGAAATTTTGTTATAAATAAAGATTTAAAAATGTCTAAATAAATATTTTTATTGAATTCTGATTTTGAAATCAAAAACAAGCATGGTTTATTTTTGAAATCTTTTAATTAATGCTTGTATACATTTCACTACCTAGTGAAAAATCTTTGTAGATCATACTTTGATAAAATTTAAAGTTGCTTTCAAAAGGATTAGAGAGAGAAGAAAAAAATTTTAATTAATGTATTTTTGTCACCCTACTGTAAAACAAGGTTGATATAAAAAGAATTGGCTCATAATATTTTGGGAAGTAGTTAGCTATAGTAGTTTGTAGCTATAGAAGAATAGCTAGCTGCAAGAGTTTGTTTTCCAGAGTAAGAGAGCTCCCATGAAGCTACAAAGGGACAAGACTAGCAACTGCTCTATAGTTCACTATGGAATAGTTTTGATTCACATGAAGCTATGGTCAACTTCCAATGAATCGATTAGCCTGCACAAATGTGAACAAACAGAAGGGAGATAAATTCAGACTAACAATTAGCTGATTATATCATTCACAATAATGATAATCTTGAAAAATTTCTGTATCACCAAGACCAGCTCACCAAGAGATTCCATCACTTGCTGAAGAAAGAATTAGTATATGTATGACTGTTTATCTATATAGAGAGAAGCACAGATAAATGTATTTATATCAAGTACATACAGCTGGTGAGTTATTTTAATATTTCCTTAAAATGACATAAAAATATAACTTAAAGTGCAAGTAATAATTTTGCTTGGATTAAAAATAAAATAGTAATGGATTAATAGATGATTCTATATTCTAAACAAAGATGTAATTATAAATTTATTAAACGCACATTGATTATGTAAGTAATATTTACGGAGGCTGTACCCTTGGGAATATGTGTGTAAAATGTGATAGTAGGGACCTCTACAGGTATTTAACCACAAGCTTATGCTATGGAAGAAAAGAGGGGAACCCTTCTTTACTTCAACCTACTTTCTATTTAAATAGGTGAAGCTGAAGTGGTTAGATCTGCGAGCGTGAACCTATTCAATACTTCACTGATTAAGTCCACATTTCTTATTACACATTAATACTCACAAAATCTTTCGATTTACAATGAGTCAATGGAAAGATTTTATAGTTAGAAATCTATTACAGTAATTTAATGTTGTAATTATAAATTTATTAAACACACATTGGTTATGTAAGTAATATTTACCGAGGCTGTACCCTTGAGAATATGTGTGTAAAATGTGATAGTAGGGACTTCTACAGATGTTTAACCACAAGCTTACACTTTGGAAGAAAAGAAGGGAACCCTTCTTTACTTCAACCTACTTCCTATTTAAATAGGTGAAGCTGAAGTGGTTAGATCTGTGAGTGTGAAGCTATTCAATACTTCACTGATTAAGTCCACATTTCTTATTACACATTAATTCTTCAACCGCCTCTTACGAGGCATCTTGTTGACATCTGACGTCACTCTAACTCTGCTAGTTCTTATGCTAGAATATTCGTTTGACAGTTATTGATTAGGTTTTTAAAAGTTCTGTAAGATGGTGCCCTCTTCCGAATTATTTTACAAGTAAAAAATCAAAAAAACTGCATTTTAAACTAAACAAAGAAAGAACCTTGTAGGTGATTCGCTGTCAGCCAGCTCTCAGCCAAAAAAGACATTCTGATTGTCTGGAAAGAACAAAGAAACCGCCTGATCAAAGAAAATAAAGAAAAACGCTGAGATTTTCATTTCAAATATAATTTTAAAGAATATTAAGTATATATTGAGTAATTACAAATGATTTTCAGAGAGAATACTAAAAAAAACAAAATTATTTTCGAAAAATATTGAAGATTTTAGTAAAAATATTTAAGATTTAGCAAAAAGAAATCTTTACTTTTCCACATCGTAAAATTGAAAAAAAGCGTTTGCATCAGCACTTTTTTGTTTAGACATTTGCTTTATATTTGCTGAAATTGAATATATTTTATAACAAATAAATAGCAATTTATTTTTGAAAGAACTTTCGTTTTCTTTCATAACCTGAAAAATTAGTAATATACTTTTTATAAACGTATCTGAGTTGAATTTAATATTATAGGCAAATATGTTTTAACAATAGGCTTTGTCTTCAGTTTGTGACTTGGCCAATTAAAAGATTTGATTTTTACCTCATACAACCAATAATATAATTAGCGGTTTAAGGGTTAATACTCACAAAATCTTTTGATTTACAAAGATGTTATAATTAATTAACCTGTGATACTAATATGTATATATATATAGAATGATATTATTTTAAATCATTTATTGAAGAAAAATGACATTTTAAATTTTAAGACATTGATAATTAATCAATCAGCAATTGCCTGTCAAAATTTGACTTTATTTTCTTTTTAAAGGCAAAAAAAAAGAATGTAATCACTAAAAAGAGAATTTGATAACTGATTCATATTACTTTTTTATATACACAGATATAAGTGAAATTTTATGTATATCTTCCAAATGGAATTAATTATGAAAGATATTTTTAATAATTCTGTTTTGATATATTGGGATATCATAGTATAGGAAGTAGCAGGTGCATTCATTTCTATACATATATCAGATATGTTAATAAATATTTGTATTATTAGGCTGTGATAACTTAGAATTTAATCACTTGTATTTTATATGATGATTGAAATATATTCATCAATTGTACTGCACATCTATCTGAAAATACCAATGCATGTCAGATAGATACTTATATTCAAATTTTAATCATTTATTGTATTATTTTATGACAATGTAAATATGTTCATTTTTAAAATTATACCACATGTCTGTGTGTGGATATATATATATATAGGTGTTGTATATTTGAACATATATGTAAACCAAAATTTTGTAAATGAATCAAAATCAGAAGGTCTATATGTGTATAGCCATATTCTAGAAATCTTAATTTCATTTTTTATTGTTATTAATAAACTTGTATTTCATTGTTAAAATTATTCCAGTGACTTTACTTGTAAAGTTTTAAAATATTATTTATTGCATCATCTCTTGATCACAATAACAGTTATAGAGCTCATGTTGTATGAGCTAGATTTGTGAATATTGGTCTGATATATAAATGAGGAAGTATATTAGTGTAGGGACATCCCATTGAATTCTGAGTTGGCACTAAGAGTATATTCTTTAAAGTCCATGCACCACATTTTTATTTAGTTTAGTCTCTATTAGAATTAAAGTTTATAGTTGGCCAGTGCACTAATTGTACTAAATGTCCAAGCATTGATGATGATCAGCATGTTTTAATATCCCAGCATTATTGTTTTTATGGTTACATATTCTAATGGATCAGCACTTAAGATTGTGTATCCAAATTAATGTTTAAATAATTGCCCCAAGCTGGCAATGGCTAAATAGTTAGCCTGTTATACAATAAACCCATTTCAAATCCAGTCACAAGAATGACTGTTGATTTATTTGATTGTTGATTATTCATGATGATGAATGGGTATTACTTATAATTATTGATAATGTTTATGAATTTAGTTAATTATGCTTATAGTTACTCCAGTGAGTTAACTGGGCTGATCTCTCAGAGATATCAAGATCTCTCATGCTCTTAGAATATATAACATTATTTATATATTTTTTGATATTATTATATATATTATATTAATTCATTTTAATTGAAATATTTATTTTGGGAAAGATGATTCCTTCACCCCTTCTTACCCATCCCATTATACATATGGGAATATGCAACATGCATATATGTTTTAGATAGTTTGAAATTTTGTGCTTAATCTAATATACTTGTAGTCACTTCAACTATTATTAAGTTAAATGTTTTTTTATGTGTGTGTGATGAGGTTTCTAATTTTTAATTATTGTGAATTGTATTTTTATCAATGTATAATATTTAAAATGGATTCATTTTTAAAATATTTATAAGTCTTACTTTAATTTATTTTTTTTGATCAAATTTTTTTATTATTCAGTGAGTTTATCTCATGGCAATATTTTAGAGGGGTTTATTTTTCTGTTTTTGTTGTTGATGTTTTGGTTAGATTTTTTTTTTTTTTTACATTTACATCTTCAATGCCAACAAATTCTCTAGTTTATATTTTGAAAAGACAGTTTTCAGAAAATTTATATTAGTACTTACATCTTAACACAATATTCAAACTTCTAAAAATAGCTGACTGTTTCAACTATCTAACAGAGTTTCTCAAAGCACTTTCTTGCAATTTCAAAAGTATTTGAAGAATTATTATCAGGAAATTTTATTTTTTAACCCTTTAATTACATTAAATATGACTTTATTTTTATTAAAAAAGAAAATATTCTCTCTTTTTATTTTTTATTATTTAATAAATGTTAAATATGGAGTAAATATTTTTTTATTTATTTAATTACTATCCATAAACAATCATTTTAAAATTAACATATCTCAGTATAGAGTGGGAGTCACCAACCAACAACTGATGAATCTCATACCTTTTTTTTATTTTTACTCCTAATTTATAAGTAAACAAATAATTTAGTGATGTAATCTGTGGAAGGAAATTAATCTTCACGTGTGCTATTTGATTAAATTTATATGCACTCACCCATCAATAAATGTTTTAAAGGCATAAGTGTAATACTTGTCGTTAGAGTTTATTTTTATATAAAGCCAACTTTTATTGTCCATGAATGTAAATTTAATCTAATAGGGCATGTGTGAAGATTAATTTCCTTTCATAATATTACAAATATATACATAAATAAATTATTTATTTATGTATATTCAGAACTAATATAATTAAAAATCACAGGTACTTACAAATAAGAAACTTTCTCTTCCCTTTGATATATAAACTAAATTTGTACAAGTAATCTATCAGTTGAAATAGCAGGCTCATAATAAGTTCAAGGATTGATTTAAGCATGATCAGTAAGAATTGGTTTATATAAAAATAAGCTCTAAGCATAAATGTTACATTTATGCTTTTAAAACACTTATTGATGGGTGAATGCCCATAAATTGAATTTAATAGTGCATATGTGAAGATTAATTTCCTTCCATAAGATAATAATTTATATATAATATCATAATGCGAAGAGAAGAAAAATGCACTTTTCCACATCACTCTTTGTATTTCGCCTTATTATGGGATACTAATTACTATATATGATGAATATTTGAATAATAGAAATTTGTGAATAAATAAAAGTGTCAAAATAATATTTGTTTATTCTTGTTGTTTTTAAGAAAATGTCAATTTTCATTATGTTCAAATAGAATTACAAGTATTCAGAAATCCATATTTTTCATTGATCTATTTTCTCCCTTCTCTTTTGTGGTTTTTTTAGACAAGATATTTAAACAATATGGCTATTCATGTTAAAAAAAATTGTGATTCCTGCTCTAGAGAATGATTTTAAACAAGACACGATTTAGAGATTGACCTTGTCAATTATTATGCACATAGAACAAATGTAATTTGTTTTTTTATTAATATAAAGGATTTAGTAAACAGAATATATTTAAATATCAGTAGTAAATACTTTTTTTCCTGTTATGCAACTGGAATTTATCATAACAATGAATAATACAAGTCTTTACCTCCAAAACAGATTAAAGTTAAATATAATGACATTTTTGTCTAGTAGTTGTTTTATTTAAGCACATTAATCAAGTCAAAATGTACTGTAAATATATTTTTGCATGCATTAATACACAAATTTTATTTTATTTAAGGAAGAAAAGAATATATTTTGTCTAATTCAAAAGGCTTAAAATATATATATATATAAAAGGTTTGTTTCTTAAAGCTTTTACCCTTTTATCTGTAGTTGGCTGTTTTGGGTTTTTTTTACTTTTATTATAAAAATGCTATTATTAAAAACTACATTTTCCTTATAATTGTTATAAAGGAACGATATTTATTTTTTCATATTCTTGCAAAAATGTTTTTTTTTTTTTCATATGTCATAGCATCGGCCGGGAGGCGAACCCACAACCGTCTGCAACCAACTACTTGCTTGCAAGGCGGCTGTGATCATCAGCGCCTTTAGTTTAAATAATTTTACTAATCATAGCACTGTGTTAATCTTACCAGAGATTATAAAGTATTCCCTAAATTAGAGTTGGCCAACTTTACACTTCTTACACCAGTTTTTCACTTATGAGTTCACATGCATAACACAATTTTGACAATACTATTTAACTTTTTAAAACACAGTATTCTATAGGTAAATAATATTTATCATTTTTTTCATAATATCTTAAGATGTAGGTGCAGTGCTCTCCTTTCGGATCCAAGGCTCCTCACTGATGAAAGCTAGAAACTAATCTGAGGATATTGGATGAGTAGACACTAGATAGGGATTTTAAACACAAACCTTTTTGCATCCATTGATTACTCTGGCTTGCACTGAGTGGTGCTACCGTATGGAGAGTTTTGTCTCTGTAAATATAGAATATTATTATATTTTGAGAAAATGTTAAAATTCAAATGTTGCTTTTTACTAGACATTTAATATTTCGCATGTGAATCAATCAGACATGACTTCATTTTTTTTTATTAATTACATTCAAGAAAATAATTTTTTTAAAAAAACAGAACTACAATTCTTACAAAAAAAGACAAAAAAACAACAACAAACAGTTATAAAATGAAAATTAAAAACAACGCCAGACTCACTCTGGATTGGTCCTCAGAATTAAACAAGTATGCATAACAGTTTTTTATTTAATTTGAGTCACTGAATTTGAATTATTATACATTTTTTATTTGCTTATTAATAAAAATTGATTACATTATTATTTTACATGATAGAATATTTTTGTTTTTATAATCAGGGTTCAGTGTAAATTAATGCACCAAGTTTGAGGAATTCGACATAATTTGACTATACCTGACTAAATGAATTGTCTAAGATGAGATATTTTTGAGTCTTACATAATTGGCAATAAAAATAAAGATCTGTTTTTGATGACAAGCCTTTTATTCATTAATTTTGAAAAACTTAATGTGCATAATTAATTATAATGTGGAACAACTGTGTATTCATAACAATAAATTATGGTAATTAAGAAAATCAAACCAGTCGGTCATATATGTCATCATTGTCAACTACTACCAATACACTGCAGGATGAAGGCCTCTCCAAGTTCAATCCATCTTCTCCAATCTCTAGCCTTTCCTCCCCACATCATCCCTGCATCTTTTTTTATTTCATCTATCCATCTCACATGTGGTCTCTTTCTGGATCTTTTACAATCTCTTGGAGTCCAGTTTAAGATTTCAACTGTTCATCTATTATAATCTTTTTTAGCATTATATCCAACCCAACTCCACTTCAGTCTTTTTATTCTTCAATGATGTCAGTAACACCCGTTTGTTCTCTTACCCATTATTGCATTTTCTATCTCTTTTTGTTGCTCCCAACATGCATTTCTCCATACTTCTTTGAGTGGTCTGAAGTCTCTGTATTGCTCTTATATTAAATATCCAAGTCTTGGATCCATAAGTAAGAACTGGTAAAACACATTTATTAAAAACCTTCCTTTTCAAACACAGCATATTTACTTTTAGTATTAAATTATTTCTACCAAAAGCATTCCAAACAAGTTTAATTCTACAATTAATTTAATCCATTATGTTTCCATCTGTATTTGGTGTGGTGGTAGGATGATAAACTTTAGAGATGAAAGTACCTGAATTAAAGCCTTACTCATTCACTTCTACAGATTGAGTTCAACTGTTAATCTTTGTGATAATTGATCTTTTCTTTGCAACATAGATATTGCTAAGATTAAAAAATGCACCAGAAATATCTTTGCATATTAAATTTAACAAGAATACTATAAGTAGTTTATTTAAAGGAATATAGAACTTTGTTTTTGCATCAATTGATAATGTACATATATTTAACATTGAACTTTATTTTGCCATGTTAAAATTCTAATTCAATTATAAATAAAACAAAGTAAGAGACTGAACGATACTTTGGTGCTTAAAGAAGGCTACTTTAAGTATTTCAAAACCATTTAATGGCATCTGCAAATATTCTTCCAGTATAATGTAATTGCAGTGAAATAAGCAATTCTGAATTAATAAGAAATGTGCATTTAAAGATTGCAAAAGCAGTATTCGCATGACTATAACTGCATTACTTTAAGAAATAAATTTAAAAAGTATATCAGAATGTATATAATCATATCTTTTATAATAGAACTTTGATTTTTCTTGTTATTTTTTAATTATTATAATACCATTTTTAAAAATTAACAATTTTAGTATTTAAATACATATATAATATACAGGGTATATGAGCACAGACTTTCACACTACCCACCTCTCTTCATTCTATCTCATAACACAGATACACTTGGACCAACTGATGATTGCTGTTTTAGCATAAAATACGGATATTGGCGATTTTTTTTTAACATATATGTGTTCAAGTGTATCAGTGTTATGAGATAGAGTGGAGAAAGATGGGTAGTGTAAAAGTCTGTGCTCATATACCCTATATATTACATATATTGATACATGTATATAATAAGCCTGTATTTCAGTTATTAAGCATTTTCTGTAACTTTTTTGACTTCTTAAATGTGATGTGGAGAAGAGAGGCTAGAGATCAGAGAAGATGGATTGAACTTGGAGAGAAATGGATGAAATAAAGAAATGTGTTGATGTGATGTGGAGAAGAGAGATGAGAGATCAGAGAAGATGGATTGAACTTGGAGAGAAATGGATGGATGAAATAAAGAAATGTGTTGGTGTGATGTGGAGAAGAGAGGTGAGAGATCAGAGAAGATGGATTGAACTTGGAGAGAAATGGATGGATGAAATAAAGAAATGTGTTGGTGTGATGTGGAGAAGAGAGGTGAGAGATCAGAGAAGATGGATTGAACTTGGAGAGAAATGGATGGATGAAATAAAGAAATGTGTTGGTGTGATGTGGAGAAGAGAGGTGAGAGATCAGAGAAGATGGATTGAACTTGGAGAGAAATGGATGGATGAAATAAAGAAATATGTTGGTGTGATGTTGAGAAGAGAGGTGAGAGATCAGAGAAGATGGATTGAACTTGGAGAAAAATGGATGGATGAAATAAAGAAATGTGTTGGTGTGATGTGGAGAAGAGAGGTGAGAGATCAGAGAAGATGGATTGAACTTGGAGAGAAATGGATGGTTGAAATAAAGAAATGTGTTGGTGTGATGTTGAGAAGAGAGGTGAGAGATCAGAGAAGATGGATTGAACTTGGAGAAAAATGGATGGATGAAATAAAGAAATGTGTTGGTGTGATGTGGAGAAGAGAGGTGAGAGATCAGAGAAGATGGATTGAACTTGGAGAGAAATGGATGGATGAAATAAAGAAATGTGTTGGTGTGATGTGGAGAAGAGAGGTGAGAGATCAGAGAAGATGGATTGAACTTGGAGAGAAATGGATGGATGAAATAAAGAAATGTGTTGGTGTGATGTGGAGAAGAGAGGTGAGAGATCAGAGAAGATGGATTGAACTTGGAGAGAAATGGATGGATGAAATAAAGAAATGTGTTGGTGTGATGTGGAGAAGAGAGGTGAGAGATCAGAGAAGATGGATTGAACTTGGAGAGACATCCATACTGCAATGGAGAATGATGCAGAGAAGATGGATTGAACTTGGAGAGACATCCATACTGCAATGGAGAATGATGCTGATATGCCTAATTCTAAAGCCATTTTATAATACTATATATTAAAAACATAAGGCTCATAACAATATAAAAGGCACAAATATAGTGTTATTTAATTTATTATTACATTGCAATTGTCTAATCATCATATGTCATTTTAAGATATAGATCACTCACCATATCTACTGATGATAATAAGGCAAGTAGTATACTACAATCAAGGGAGTATTGCCTGCCTTAGTTTATTTTATATATTTTCTTGGATTTAAAAAAACGAATTTATTTGTAGAAGTTAATCGCAAATCATTATTTAAGCAACGTTTACTACTCAAACTTAAATATAATGAAGTAAAATAATCATAATCAATAAAAAAAACATGAGAATTCTTTTAATTAAAGAACATTTATTTTTATAGCCTCTCAAATACCACATCAAATTCAAGTACTTTAGGGCCAATTTGGGTGTGATGAGAATCTTGGTCTCGGGGTGGCATTTGAGTGTTCCATCATCAGATTATCAATTGGATGGACAGGTGAAGAGTTGGAGTATGGATTGGATTGAAGCCTGTCCATTAAAGTATGAAGATTGGCTATCTTAATATATATCTGAGCACGTATTGCATATATGTGTAGAGATGATAATCTGGACCAATTGATGATGGCTGGTTTAGCATGAAATACGCATATTGGTGATTATTTATCTTTTCGACATATATGTGTTCAAGTGTATCAATATTATGAGATAGAGTGGAGAGTGGTGGGTTGTGTGAAAGTCTGTGCTCATATACCCTATATATTACATATTGATACAGGTATATAATAAGCCAGTATTTCAGTTATTATAAATAAACACAGTAAGTAATACATTTTGAAAACCATTTCGAGAAAATAATTCTTGCATTTTTAAAAGAATTATAATATTTCAATACAGAATTTTATCCAGGGGAGAAAAGTGTTAACATAAACTTCAACTATGATTAAATTTCCACACTTGTTTTGAGAAACAAAGTAATTATAATGGATGAAACTCCACATCGACATGAAATATTTATTAAAACAGTAAATAATTAAATTTTATCATTGTTTAAAAAAAAAAAACTAATTTCCTTTTTTGTGGTTTACTGAGTATCCACATCAAATGAAATAAATCTCTAAAAGTAAAAATTAATTTCAATACTGTTTGAAAACAATGAACTCAAATATTTTAATATAACATATGTAAAACAATTTTTGTAGTCTTCAGTTATCCCAAAACATCATCTGTTTCACACCTCTACATGAATAAAGGCCAATTGGCCAAAAAGACGTCATGGAGAATGATGCATTACCATCTTTTCAATGCATCTTAATTGCATTTAAAGATAAGTATGTCTGATAATAGTTTCTCAAAAGATCATATGGTCCCCAAATTGGAGCAAGCATACAATTATTCCATTGCACCATCAGATTTTTTTTTGTTTAATGAGTTAAGAATTTATCAACGAATCAACCTTTGAGTTTACCCCTCTACTGCTGAGATGGATTGAACAGGTTAAAATATTGCTATTGAATAACGGTAATTTTCAGCTATATACTGGGTCTCAGTGAAAACGTGATTGGCTCTCTCTCTCTCAAACCTACTTGCAGTGCCCTCTATAAAAATAGTGTGACATAGTTAAACTATTCACCACAAAAATTTTAAGATGTTAATGTATTTGGATCATGAGTTATATCATCAAATGTGTTAATATATTTTGTATTTTACCCAGAATGAAACAATGTGCTAATAATAAATATTGCTTCAAATTGACTACTACTGAAACATTCAAAAGATTTCAAACTGTGTTCAGCGATAAAGTCTTATGTGCTTTGCAAGACTTTTTTTATGGTAGAGAGAGTATTAAAGCTGAGTAATGAAGATAACTAAACTATTTCATAACATAATATGCGTCAAGTTAGATATGGTACTGCAGACCACATAGAGAAAAAACTAGTTAGTTTCCATCAGGATGAACTCTGTATGCATATTAAGTTTTCTGCTTGGAAATGGATTGAAATAACTTGATACAAACTAATAATATAATTGGTAATATTTGATCATCATCAGTAATAATTGCCATTTTTATCACAATTTATTCTCTCATCTCAGTTTTAAAGCTAAACTAATTTTAAACAATAACTTTAATGAATATTTTACATTAACATGCCTATTAATTAAAGAATGTTTTAACAGGTAAATATCTTTTTACGTTTGGTAATTAATTTATAAAAATTAATGTTTTTATTTATTTTTTAAATCAATTTTCAGTTTTTTTTTTCCTATAGTACATGAAATTCCATTTACTGAGAATAACTTAATGATAATTTGTATTGCATAATTGTTCAATGCTTCAAAAATAAAAACAAATAACAGCAATTACAATTCCAAGATGTCCAGGAGAGAGTCATCAATCCAAGATGTCCAGGAGAGAGTCATCAATACAAATTAATTCCCAATATAAGGTTAATATTTTTTTGTCATTCATTAGTCTAGAGATTATCCACTTAATGAATAATATTTGTCGTGTAATTTTAACTACACCATTCTCACTCAAGGCAGGGATTGATTTCTATCTGCTTTTAACACCTTGTGGAAATGTATAATCACAAACATATGACCAAAGATATATGAAAAAAATGGATGATTTCCAAGATGCATATTTTTTGCTGATCCAGCACTCACTGTTCAATATATAGCAAATTATAACAGTTTAATTGCTAAAGGTCAAACTTACTGACCTTTCAACTTTGACACAAATCACTCAATGGAATCATACTAATAATTTTTAATAGTCATTTATTAGACTAGAGATTATCCGCTTAATGAATAATATTTTTATAGTGCAGGTTTTACTACACTACTCTTATAATATAGGGTATATGAGCACAGACTTTCAGATGACCCATCACTTCCCACTCTATCTAATAACCCTGATACACTCAAGCACATATGTGCTGAAAAGATAAATAATCACCAATATACATATTTCATGCTAAACCAGCAATCATCAGTTGGTCCAGATTATCATCCCCTACACATATATACTATAAGTGCTCAGATATATATTAAGATAGACAATCTTCATACTTTAATGGACAGGCTTCAATCTACTACACACTCCAACTCTTCAACTGTCCATCCAATTGAAAATCTGATGATGGAATGCTCAAAGGCCACCCTAAGGCCGAGATTCTTGGTCACACCCATGTTGACTTAAGGCCAATCTGAACCCCACATGTACAGGACATAATCCATTTAATACATATGCAAGGATGGGCAGACATCTCTACAATGTAATAACTGAAACACAGGCTTATTCTATACCTGTGTCTATATATGCAATATATAGGGTATATGCGCACAGACTTTCAGATGACCCATCACTCTCCATTCTACCTAATAACACTGATACACTCAAGCACATATATGCTAAAAAGATAAATAATCACCAATATACATATTTCATGCTAAACCAGCAATCATCAGTTGGTCCAGATTATCATCTCCCACACATATATACTATAAGTGCTCAGGTATATATTAAGATAGACAATCTTCATACTTTAATGGACAGGCTCCAATCTACTCCTCACTCCAACTCTTCAACCGTCCATCCAATTGAAAATCTGATGATGGAATGCTCGAAGGTCACCCTGAGTCATCTGAAAGTCTGTGCTCATATATCCTATATTACATATATAGAAACAGGTATATAATAAGCCTGTGTTTCAGTTATTACACTACTCTTATGCAAAGTAAAGACTTCGTCAATTAAAAATGTAAATATTTTTTGATTATGGTTTTTCAAAAAACAAAGAATAGACAGGCTTAAAAAACAAATAAAATTAAAATTTTTAAAAGAATCACCTAAGATATTTTTTATTTTTAAAAACAAGAATACCTTTCATATTTCAGGTAATCAATTGATTTATTTCAGAAAACTATTTTAAAAGTAGCCTTATTCAAGATGTCAAATCTATATACATTCGTATACTCAAAAACAATTTTTTACATATAAATACAATTTCTTAAAAATAAACAAACGAACAATTTAATCATTTTTATATGCTTTTTTTAATTTAACTTATGTTGTTTTTAAACTGTAGATCACGGTTGGCTAACTATAATTTGCGAGTCACGTGTATCGCTTTGGTTCCTATTTCGCAGCGCTTTTTATCTGATAAACGCAAGCACATTTTTATTTTCTTTTGTAATTTATAAATAAATATTTTGATGGCTTTGGGAAAAGGCAGCATTTTTTCTTGACTTTAACCTTATTATATATGATGAATGTTTAGTTATTAGAAATTTGTAAATAAATCAAACTAAGTAATTTTTTGCTCGTTTGTGTATTTTTAGGAAAATCTATTTTTGTTAGGATATATACAGATTCTATTATATTCTCTTACTAAAATAAATGTTCAAATATATCCACAGCCATTGAAAAATTCATATTTTTTATGGATCTATTTTTCATCTCTTTTCTTGCAGCTCTTTTGTGAGAAGCGGGTGATTTAAACAAAATGACTCTTCATGTTAAAAAGTTTGCCAACTCTGGTCTAGATAATTCAATTTTTACCCGGTTCCTCAATTTTTGATCTAGTTGAAATTTTGCATATGTATGTGTTTCTGATGTCTATACTTTTTGAATTTTTAAACACTTTTAGTAGAAAATTTAATAAAAAATTTAAATTTTTAATTTTGCTGTGATGTGATGTAATCTGGTTACTCCTTTATCGAAGTCAGGAATCTCTGCCAATATGTCCAAGAAAAACCTGTTAGCCACCTTACCCTCCCATTTCATTCCCCACCCTAAGTTTTTCCCATATTCTTTTCTATTCTGCTCTATCCCATTTCCACAGCATCATCGTTGTCCACTCCATGGCCTTTAAATCTACATCCCCTTTATTTTTTTTTCCAACTCCAGCATAAACTCCAATAACACACTTTCTGTGTAATCAGTTTATATTTATTCTCCATCATTTGTACTCTTTCTGCTTGTAAGAATTTACATTCTATTAGCAATATGTCTAAGATATTCATATCTTCCTTACAAAACCAGCAGACTAAATCACCCACATTTTCCCATTTATGTGTATATTCCTTTGTTGCTAGCATCCTGTTTGAGCCTTAAACAGTAAACGTTTCCTGCTATTATTATAAATGAACTCATATCCAATATTCTGCTTATTTCTATATATATTTAAGCTCTTTTTATTCTCCATACTATTTCTACATCTCTCCAGCTCCCTATTTTTATCAATACATCTATTCTTTTATCCCAGTCTTTGCCACTACATACTCAACAATCTTCCTAACACAATCTCCCCACTCTTTGTACAAGTATACTGATATAAAGTCTTTATCCAAATTTTCTGAATACTGTACTGCCTTCCTCACCCATTTTACTCGTAACCGAATTAAATACTATTTTGGTTATTCTCTTATTATTCATAAATTGCAATCTACCAAACATTTTGCTTTTTTGCATTTCTTATATAACAACTTGTCTATCCCATTTCTCCTTGAATTGCCTTTTTTGACATCCGCACTTCTGTATCTAAGGTCTTCCATCCTACTTCTCATTGTACTTCTTCTAAGTAATCTAACACCCCTTTGTTAACACATAAATACCATATGTTGATTCTTCTGCTACTACTCCTTTCCATACAATTCTTGCCACATCATATTATATGAAAACACTGTTAATTTCTTTATCAGTCCCTTTCTTTTCTTTGCTTCATTTATTAATTTTTTCTCATTCCTTCAAACAATTCTGATTATTTAAGACTATTCCCAAATAGTTGTATCTATTAACCACACTTAACTTTATATCACTCAAACAAAATTTCTTCTCTCTCTTTCCCCAGCATTTACCATCATTACTTTTGAGTTTTCTTCTTATCTACCCCTGCGCAAGTCTTCAGTACAACTTTCTTATTTTTCCTACTTTTGGTGCATAAGAAAATATCAGCAAATAAAAGACCTGATAAGATATACACTCCCTTGCCATCTTCTAATAGCATATCTACCCCTCCTCCTAAACTTTCTATTGCCCTTTCCATTTCTCTCAATTATAACAAAAACAAAATAAGTGACATAGAGCATCTTTGCTTTAGTCCCACTTTATTTTTAACTCTAACTGATTCTATATTTTGTAATTGATATGTATAATAATTATTTTCATACAATCTCTTAATAAGATTCACTAAATCTCATTCACTCCCAAATTTACCAATCTTACCCATAATCTATTTCTATCCACTCTATTATATGCCTTCTGTATATCTATAAAGACCCTATATAATTGTCTACATATTCCTATTCATTTCTATAAGTTGTGTGACTACAAATAACTTATCTTTGATATGCCTATCCATTATAAAATCTCCTTGAATTTCTCCCACTATATTATTTTCTTCCATCCATTTTTCCAACCTTCCAGACACATATATGCAAAAACTTTATATAACATCAATGTTATTGATACTGATCTATAATTCTTTATCTTTCTATAGTCCTTACCACTTCCTTTAAATAATAGCTTCACTCCTGTACCATTCCAGATATCAGGGAATTCTGTCTTGTGTGCCACCTTATTAAAGCATGGTAATAGATTTAACTTTTCTCTATTTCCCAAATTCATTACCATTTCTGCTGTTCATCCATCTAAACCTCTTGCCTTCCCATTTTTCAACTTCATCCTATCTCATTCAATTCATTTTTCATAAAACTAATATATCTATTTCTATGTACTTTTACGATTGTTATTATTCTATCATTCACATATAACATCTCTATATTCATTCCATACTTATTTAAGATTGATTCTAATTCTTCTCTAGAACTACACTATTTTTCCTCATTATTTAGTAATACTATTTCTTCCCAATGTTCTTTCTTTTAATATATTTCTAATTTTTTTTACTCTCATCTCTTCCACTTTTATTAATATCTTCGCAATAATTTACTATTTAATTTCATTCTATCTCTATAGTTATCTATTTTAGCCACCTTTTTACTTAAATAGTTTTCCCATTTAATATTAACATCTTTTTCATTTTCTTTATTCTTAATAGCACATTTATATTCTCTGCATGCTTTTTCTCTCTCTTTTACACTTATACTAGTTCTCACTTTTCTATTACTTTTATTCTTCTGAATACTCTCACCTAAAACCCTATTTGCCACTTTTTCTACTTCACCACACCAATCCTTATATTCACTTTCAACAAACTCGTCCATAACTACTTCTACTTTTACATTTTTCTAACTTATTCCTATTATTTACTCTCCATCTATATGTTTCACTATTTTTTTTACTTTTATTATTATTTTCCATTACATTACTAGCCATTTCTATTATAATGAAATTATAATCACTGTTACATATTCTCTCTTCAATATCAAAAACTTTAATTTTCTGTACTTTATTTATTCCCTTTTTATCTACTAATACACAATCTACTATCTAAAATATATTTCTAGATCATGTGTATTGCCCCTTATAAATATTTGATAAATTTCACTCTATGACAAAAAAAAATTAAATATTTCCCATTCTTGTTATTTAAGTCATCATTTTCTTCAGGATGTCCATTCATATCTCCTATAACCATAATTTTTTTTCCTCTTTTTTTTGAAATTCTGTATACCCTTAATATATACTATTGTTCCAGTCATTTTATATGTAACAATTCTGCTAGTGGTATATAGTGGCACTTGTAATTTAAATTGAATGATTAATTGAAAACACAATAGTAATGCAGTTGTCTAATTATAATTAAATTAAATTAAATGGGTAATTTTCAATTTATTGAGCAAGCTCACTAATCCATATATTTTACAATAATTACACCATGACCAATAATGAAATTATTGCAAAAAACTGATACACCTGGGTCTCGTTTTATGCAGATTGTTTAAATATGATTTTGAAGTTATGTGATTCATGTTTCTTCTTAATATCTTCCATATTTCACTATATTTATTAGATATCAAAAAATTTAAATTATTAATAACTTATTTTGACTTGAAATATTTTTCCCCCAAAATATAATGTTATATTAGCAGCTAAATTGAATATGGCCTGAAGCTGTATTTAGAATCTTAGCTTCTATGTAAACAACCTATATATACTAATGAGTAAGTAATAATAATAAATTTATACACATATAAAAATATTGCAATAAATATTCAAAAATTTTAAACTTTTAAAATGTATTTTGTTAGATATTAACAGAAATTATATTTTTTTAGATTTTTAAAATAAATAATAACGAAGATTTTATTGATTTTATAAACTGAAAATAATCTTTCTAATGATAATGTATAATCATTTTCATTTTGATTGCAATCTCATTTTTTTAATATAAAAATAGCACAAGACTGAAAGTGGCGCTAGTTGTACATCACATCACAAATCTGATTTCTTACTAGTTCACAAACAAATGCATATTGTCTAATAGCAGTAATGATTAAAATATGTATAAAAAATATAAAATTAATACTGTAGTTAATAAAAAAAAGTAAAAAGAAGTTTGTCTTGTATTAATTTTTTTCAAATATTTGAAATTTTTTTACTAGTCATACTTTATTTCCTTAGTTTTTTAATGTGAATTTTAAAATAATTTTTCCTTATTGCTTTGCTTTTATGCTGATTTAGAAAATTACAGAACCTATCCCCCATTTTTCAAGGTAAGTTACATTTATTTTTGTGCGATTTCTTTTGTGCATATTTTTTGAGGAACCTGAGACCCAGGTGTATTTCATGCTATAGTCATGGGAACATTAATAAAAACAAACAAATTTAGCAAACTAAAATTGCAGCAAAAATCATATAAAAAACTAAAAAGAAAGAATAAAATATATAAAAAATTTAAAGAAATGTTTTTATTCTAATAAAACCAATAATTTTCTTCAGGTTTTACAATTTTCTTAATATTATGAAACCAAGGAGTGGGACGCTCATGTTAAAATATGCTATTAGACAACTTTTAAACATGAGTTCTCTAAGCTTTTACTTTTTGATCACATAATAGCAAAAATACTGGGAAATCTAAAAAAATTTTTTTACTTGTATTTATAAATATCTGTGCTTACATCCTATACTCAGAAAAGCTTAAATATTATAATGAATTTATATTTATTGAAGCTTAGTAGTTTCAAGGGCAAAGTTTGTTCTCTTATTCATATAATTAATCTATTTTTAATTGGGTTTATATCTATATGTAGGCCATAAGATTATTTAAATCTATGTAAATTATATTATCCATTTCTTCAAAAGAGGTAAACAGAATTCCTTCCTATTTATGGTGTTAGAATGTCATGCTTCTTTAATTTTTTGTTGGAGTCATTTCATTCAATGCATGCAATGTTAGTGGCTATGAGCTCAAATGTATGACCCATTGCATTTTAATGCTTGAGGAATATAGGCTTATGTTCAGGATTATTTATGGCTTATTTGTAAAAATATCTGTGTTGAGATATCCTTGTAGAGAGGCATGCACTGAATTCACCATAATAGGTAAGCCTTAAACCTGCCTGAGGGCATGCAACTTTGTGTACAGTATTTGGAATTTGGTCTCAACATAGAATCAGTCCTAAGAATTACTTATAAGGCTATTTGTTATGGGAGAAGTATGATGGCTTACTCAATGTTATTGTGAGCAAACTTTATTTAGATTTTTGGCTACTCATGGTATATATGTGAACAGTATACAAGGCTTGTCATTCTAGGGAGGGTTTGTATATATTTTATTGTAAAATTGTTTGACTGTCCTTATGAGGTTACAATTCCTGAAGCCTATCTCATTTAGTTTATTAAAGTATTGCTCAATGTTTGATTTTCAATCAGCTTCATACTTGTACATGTGAGTGGTCTCTCCAAAGAAATGATGAGAAACTGGAAGATTTGCGAGAATTAAGATATATGGATTCAGAGAGTGTGTAACCTATTTATACAGGCTTAATATGCATTTTGTAATTTAACAAGATTATATATCTGGATTTGGATATCTAAGTATTTTAATTGCCTTTTCTGATCATCTCACTTGATTGTCCAAGATAAAGCTGATTTAGGCTCAAGGTCAGTTTTAATTTTATTGATAAAGAACTCTGGGAAGTACATAAACACATTATCTACATATCATGTGTATGTCATATTGAGAGTATTTTCAATGTATTTAGGGAGGACTTGTTTTTTATGTTATTCAGATAAATATTCAAGATAATACAGCTTATGGATAATCCCATTGGCCATCCATCAGTCATGTTATAATATTGACCATTAAACAGGGTAATAATGTTTTTATCTAACTAGTTAAGACAGTCTATTATAAATTTAATTTGTGTTAATGAGTAATTGATGTTGATAAATTCTGATTTTACTATGTTAATATTAACATTTGGGTCGAAAGGATAGATGGATTCATTCTATCTTTTTATAAAGACTTTATCTTGTGTTTGGAAGTGAGAGTATTCATTTATAGTTAAAAATCCACAAAGCCCATGTGCATTAGCTTAATGGCTGATTATTACTATTATAGATTGCTTTCTGTTTATGGAGCCATATAACTCAATTATTTCTAATGATGCCATTTTATGTTACACTCCTAAAATTATGCTTTTAATTATTTATGTGAGTAAACAATTTTTTTTAATTTTTTATCTATCCAAAAAACATAATTTAATTTATGTAACATCACACCCAAATTAACAACTTTGGCTGAAAACTTTAGATTTCAATTTTTTTTTTTTATTCATGCATCACTTTTTTTAATTTTGATAATCCTCGTATTTTATATTTCCACTTTTTGTAACCTGTTTATTCTGTTTTTTTGTCAATCTTTCCCTGCTATTCCAAACAATGACAACTATTTTTGTATATTATCTTCTCATAAAATCTCTCTCCATTTCTCAAATTAATTCATTATTCACTTTATCTTACTTATTGCATTGCCAAATCCATACCATATTAATATCATTTATGTTCTTTATTACTTTTTACAATGCTTTTTTACAAGTCACTATTGACAGTTTCGATTGCCTCAGCAACCTTCTTCATAACTTCTACTTATATTTCAAAGAAAATTCGTGGGGCAATTGAAAACATCAATTTTGTGGGTGTAAAAAAGTATTGTAAAAAGCAATAAAGAACATAAATAATATTAATATTGCATTCGTCACTTCATATGGCTAACTTTTTTTATTCTTCTCTTTAAAATTTCATTTTACCAGCAATTGTTTAGTTTTTGTTTTTACACCTTTGATTTATCCAGTATTATAATCTATGGCAGAGCTCTATATAATCTTTTTTTTTTGTTTAAGTTGAATTCAAAAGTTTTATAATTATTAACAGCTTATGAACTTTCTTCAAAATTTTATTATTTTGGGTTTTTCTTTTTTAATGTGACTCTTTCACTTTTTTCCTGAATGTCTGTAATTTTTAAATTCATTTTCAGATTGGAAGATGACATTTTTACAATTTGTTTGTAGCATACTTAGATCCTTTATATATTTTACCAATTTGATATGATCATCCATATAAAATCTTCTGATAACTGTTGGATATTTTTATTTTTAAAATCCTTGTAATAGCTCTGAAAAGTTTTAAATAAATGTGTCTTAAACAATATAAGCTATATATAGTTCATTACTTTATAATAATTTTTTTTTTTATTCTTCTGTTAATTTTTTTCTGATTTTATTCACATTGTGTTATTTTTATTAAATGCTTTTATATTAACTTGTCCTGTCTGTATTTCTGTTGGGATATCATGAATTTTTAACAATTAAAAAAACTGGTCCCTCATTAGAATTTTAACTCACAACCATACCTTTCCCAGGAAAGGTTCTTAATGACTGATCCAATGGTAATATACTTGTAGAATAAATTTTGTTTAATATTAATTTACTTTAATTAAAAGTAATTTTTTTTTACAAAATCTGAATTATTCTTCTGAAATAATTAATATTTCATAAATATTTTGTAATAAAAAAATAATAAATGTGTAAAAAAAGTTAGGAAAGTATATTTTTATTTCCAAAATCAATACAACTGTTAAATTTTTTTACAGCAGATGCTCTCTTGTGGAAAGAACAAGAAACATAATAAAAAAAGACTTTTGAAGAAAATTATTTTATTAAAATTGAAATTATGTTCTATTTATAACTAAAAGGTAAAAAAATAAAATAATATTAATTTTTGTTATAAAATAATGCCTTAATTTAAATAGGCCACTAAAAAGTAGAAAAGTAATGTAATAATAATCTCATAAAAACATTTGAGACTCAAATAAATTGTAAAAATCAAAATACCTCAAATGCTTTTATGAAATGAATTATTAATTTATTTTTCTACTTTTTAGTGGACTATTTAAATAAAAGCATTATTTTTAAATTTTTTTTTTTAATGTTATATAAGGTGACAGTTTTAAATGGTATAGAACTGAGTGTATCTTTGTTACTTGTTTTCACAAATATCTAAAAGGAATATAACTATGTCATGAAGTCAGAGCTTTTATAATACACCATCTTTATTTACTGTCTCCAAAGTGGCATCACTATTATTTTTCCCCATTAAATGTAAATCTATGATGCACTGCTTTTTTTATCTCTTCATCTTCTGCTTTTTCAATATTATACCAGCTAATTTTTAAATTTTCTTTCAATATATATATATATGTGTGTGTGTGTGTGTTAACTAGATGGAGCTTTACCAATAGTCCACTATCAAGCTTTGTTTACATAAACACTGAGAGAGATAGAATTCAATATCTCTTTCAAATTGTCTCCAACCTTTAAACCATGGTATCAAGCTAGTTGGCTCATGTCAGTAAAGGGTAGAAAGACCAGAAACTAGATTTAAACTCCAACTCTACTAAATAGCATTTATGAAATACATTTCTATCAGCTTGAAAGCATGAATTTTTCAGATATGTAAATATCTTCAAATCCAGTCAAATAAACGAGATAGCTATTTGGGTCTGAATTCAGTTCAGTTTCACCATATAGTAAAAGCCTCTGTAATTTATATCATTGCATAAACTTTCAAGGCTGTATTTATGATAAAAAAAACAAGTTATAAACTTCTTAACTTGCTATAGCTTGCATTTTATGTTCACTAGATGAAGGTTTACCAATAGCCCACTATCAAGCTTTGTTTGCATAAACACTCTCTCTCAATCACTTAATCTACATTATATATTTGAATGTTTTTTGTAATCTCCACTAATTAAATAAACATCTTTAGTCAGGAAAGATTCAGAGGATGGATAATACCAATATAAAAAATCTAAGATTCATCCATCCATAAAAAGAAGTCTTCTAATTGGTATTTTGGCAAACTTTAACTAGCATAATTCTTGAAAGAGTTTTAAGTAAGTGCTTCAAGGAGTCAGTTGATTCATTTTCTAAATATGATATTGGTGAAATAAATGTCCCTGAAACTCAATAAGTAACTCCATTTCATTAAACTATGAAGCTGAAATTGAATGCTTTTTTATCAACAGAATAATTATTTTTACTACTTTAATATGACTAAGTTATACTTCAATTGTTCTAAAAAGAATCCTACAGGAGAAAGATTCCAACAAATAATCTGGAAAGCCAGCAATGAAGTCATTTAAAAATATAAAAATAAGTAAAACTATTACTTTTATTTTCAGTATTATTTATTATATCTCAAACTTATTATCATATTGGTATTACTGTTATAATAATCGTTATTAACCTTACTCTTTTACTTTTTATCATTCCATCACTCTGAGTTTAGTGATATATTCCACAATTGCCACTAGAACCATGTAATTCTGCTTCATCTGGAAGTTACAGATAAAGGAGTGGCTATAGTCTGAGACATTATTTTAAAACAAAATGGCAACTCTATAACATCAGCTTAATGAGAAATTTACTGAAGAATTAGTCTCAATTTAATAACAACATATACCACAGTTTTTGCTTGTAATTTTTAATCAGAAGGTGTTTATTCATGTTTCCATCTTACCAATGTTATATTGAGTATACAGGACAATCTCAAAGCCAAATGCAATGTAGAGACTTTTAAAAGATAAAAATGGCCATCTTATATTTATACCTAAATGCAATTATATAGGCCAATCTAAAACAAAATTTCAGACAAAATCATGATTTGATAGAAAGATGTGAAAAAGACCAATTAAGACAACAACTAGGCATGATACAGTAACAAACATGGTTAAAACTAAAAAGAATTCTCAGCCTTTTTATCCATTTTTTTTAGTTTATAACTAAAAAGTAAAAAAATAGGACAGTATATAAAAAAGTTTTTTTTAAATAATGTTTTTATGTAAACAGTATTAGCTGATTAAAAAGTAGAAAATAAACTAATCTGACTAAAACTGAATCTCAGTTAATTTGCCATTCTTGGAAAATATTAGAGATCTTAAGAATCTAGATTCAATATAAAACAATTGGAAAGGGCAGAAACATTGCCATTTCATAAAAGCATTTGAGGTCTTTTTGATTTTTAGAATTTCTAATAAATTATAAAAATCAAAAAGGTTCAAATGCTTTTATGAAATGATAATATTCCTGCAATTCCCAATTATTTTCTAACAAATCTAGAGTTTTAAGATCTCTAATATTTTTCCAGAATGACAAATTCAGTTTCTACATTCTAGTCAGATTATTTTATTATATTTTTACTTTTTAAAAATACAATTTTTTTCTGCTACAGATTATAAATGAATAAAAAACAACACTTCTGTTGTTATTTAGAAGAGATAAAATTACACCTGGGTCTCATTTTATGCAGATGATAGGTTCCTCAGAAAATATGCACAAAAAAAATCACATAAAAATAGACTTAACTTACCTTGAAAAATGGGGGATATGTTCCAGTAATTTTCAGAAATTGCATAAAAGCAAAGCAACAAGGAAAAATTACTTTAAAGTTCGCATTAAAAAAATATGGAAATATGGTATGACTAATAAAAAATTTCAAATATTTGAAAAAAATTAATACAAAAAAATTTTTTTTACCTTTTTTATTAACTACAGTATTTAATTTTACATTTTTTCATACATATTTTAATCATTATCGCTATTTGAGAATATGCATTCATTTGTGAATCAGATTTGTGATATGTTTACAACTAGCGCCACTTTTAGTCTTGTGCTTTGTTAATGGTTTTCTGTTTTTATATTAAAAAATGAGATCACAATCAAAACAAAAAGATTATACATTATAATTAGGAAGATTATGTTCAGTTAAAAATCTTTGTTATTTATTTTAACAACCTAAAATTTTTTTTTATTTGTTATATCTAACAAAATATGTTTTAAAAGTTTAAAATTTTTGAATATTTATTGCTATATTTTTATACATAAATATAAATCTATTATTATTATTTACTCATTAGTATAAATAGGTTATTTACATAGAAGCTAAGATTCTAAATACAGCTTCAGGCAATATTCACATTAGCTGCTAATATAACGTTATATTTTTGAAAAAAAAAAAGTATTTCAAGTCAAAATAAGTTATTAATAATTTAAATTTCTTGATATCTAATAAATATAGTGAAATATGAAAGATATTAAGAAGAAACATGAATCACATAACTTCAAAATCGCATTAAAATAATCCGCATAAAATGAGACCCAGGTGTATATTTAAAATAATTGCCAAGCACTTTCAGCACTAACATGTCCAAAAGCACTTAGCAATTATTTTAATGGTAAATATTAATAATATTATATCTTCTAAATAACAATGGAAGTATTGGTTTTTATTAATTTCTACTTTTTAAAAGCTAATACTTTTTACATAAAAACATTATTTAAAAAACTTATATATATATATTAAATATTTTGTTATTTATATAGTGCACACCACATTTGTAATAGTATAAGGAAGGAACTACCCCTTTGGTCATGCACTTTAAGAATTAGTTTGCACTCTCCCATAAGCATCGACTTAAAAACCATAAGTGTAGCTTACACTCAGAATCCATCTTCCACATAAGTCAATTCAGGCTCACTGCACCAAAATCAGGATCTGAATCCATTATGCACCTAAATTATATCTTATTAATTTAATTGAATAAATCTATTATATTTATATCATAATCTTTTTTCACCATCTGTGATCAAATATACAGTAAATTTTGAATTTTACTAAATATTTTGTTATTTACATAGCATACACATCTGTAATATTATAATGAAGGAATTACTCTTTCTGCCATGCACTTTAAGAATCACTTTGCATTCTTCTGTAAGCATCAATTTGAAAAACATAAGTACAGCTTATGTCGGTATTCAATGAATAATTATTGTACTGTTTTAATTTATAATTTATCATTTTCCCATATTTATTGTTATTTTTTCCTTGTCATTGAAAAATGATGGATTGTCCTTTTTTATTTATTCAAATTCAGTTTTCTTTTATAACACTGCAGTTTCCAAGGTGTTTTAAAAACACATTCAATATTAGTGCAGGAATTTTGGCCCAATAAATTATAGAATAAATTATATACTTTTGTAGATAATTCATTTAACAAAAGTGATTTTATCTTCTTTCCAAATCTTTTCAGATAAATAAACAAATTCTTTCTGAATAAATACTTTCTCACACCTCACTATGATAAAATACAGTACTTACATATTAGACATGCTACACCTTTTCACATCCATATTATTCTCCTCATAAATTTCTAATCTTATGATCCTATCAAATAAACCCTGTGATCTCCTCTAAATAATAAAAACACATTATGATACTAAATAAAAACAGGTAGTTGTGGGTAGTTTTTATTTAAAATGGTATTTGTGCAGTCAAAGCCATTGTTCCCTCCTGCTGCACAAGATATGGTATTTTGCTGTCACAAAGATAGCCAGAAATTCCCAAATTTTACTTAAAATTAAAATATACTATTTATATTAACTCTGATATAAAATTACTAAATGGACACAAAATGGATGCTTTCATTTCCATTCTGGACTATATTTTTAAAAAAAGCCCACCTCATTGATTCTGTTTTAATAAAAGTTTAGTATTTCCCCCCTATAAAGCATGTAAAACTGAAGAACTATGATCTGCCTACTACACAAAGAAAATGGCACTTTCATTTGCATTCTGGGTGATATTTAAAAAATAAGTCCACCTCAATGATTCCATTTTAATAAAAGTTTAATATTTTTTTTTATGTTTTAATAAAAGTTTACTAATTTTTTTTAACAAAATAAATGTAGTTAGACAGTTCTCAATCAACATCCTGGGCAGCCATTACATTGCAAAATACATGCTTTAACTTTTCATTTTTTAAAAATCTCAACCAGACATAGACTTTTTTCCCCATATGTCACAGCATCAGCCGGGAGGTGAACCCGCAACAACCGTCTGCAACCAAATGCTTGCTTGCAAGGCAGCTGCACTGACTTCTCGGCTAACAGTGCTTGACAGACTTTTTCTTTTTATCTGTCCATTTTTAAATTTTTGTCATAGTTAATAGATATAGTATTTTTTTTTGTTTTACTGTCCATTTTGTAGTTATCATACTTATTGTTTTTTTATTTAATATACTTATTTAAGATGTTTGTTAGATGTAGTATTTTTTACTTGCTTGTGTAGTATTTATTATTTTTTGGTAATTTGCTTTATGCCAGACTTAATATGTGTAGTATTTTTTAATTTTAAGTAAAATTTGGAATTTGTCAGAGCTGGGTTTATGACAGTAGAATGCCATACCTTGTGGGAGTGGGGGGTGGGGGTGGAGAAGAATGGCTTTGACAGCACAAAGTGCTGTTTTAAATAAACTCATGATTACCTGTTTTTATTTAGTATCATAATGTGTTTTTATTAATTTTCAAATTTATATTTTTCATATTGTTAAAAATGTACTTTTTCAGATATAGTCTGGTGTGATTACTGTTACATATTAAAGCTGTTACATCTTTTCAGATACATATCAGTCTGCTGATAACTTTCAAAATCTTGTGAAAATGTCATGAAATGATGTGTACACATGATCTGTTTTGTCAGAAGTTCTGGTGTACACATTATCAACATCATTGCAAGATTAGAATATTATTGGCAAACTGACATCGATGTGAAAACGTGTAGCAAATACCCACAAATACTTCAGTGATTTTTATCATTTGTTGAAATAAATTATTTCAACAAAATTATTACTTATATTTTTAATTAAATTCAAATAATAATAATTATTATTATCAATAACTGGTACATTTTTCTTTTAAATTTTACTAGCACTGAAACTTGTACTGTAATAATGTTTATAATATATTATTTATTTTAATGAGATCAAACATTGAAAATTAAAAAAAAAAGTTTCAATTGTAATATTTTAAATGTAAAATAACATTAATAAATAAAGACAATGAAATTAAATTTTACAATATATATATTATAGCAGAAACCGGTCTGGGGTTGGGGATATTCTGTAAATCTTGTTAAGAGCTTATTTGTGAGCAATACTTATAACATTTGTAATACAAGCTTGTTAAATTAGGTCATGTGACATATGATTTGATTTCTTTGTAATGTCTATCTCTTTTAAATAGTAAAATATAGTTAATGACCTGAACCTATTGTAGGGATTTAATGTGTCTTCAATCAGAGAAGAATGTTTTTTTCTTTTAATTATTACTTTAAATAATTTTATTTAGGCTAAATAAGGTTACATTATCTCCAAACATAAATAGATCACGATGCATTACAATTGCGTATTAGATGAATCTGGTATTAGTCCGTATGGTTTGAAGTTGATTGATGTTAAGATAGTCCTTGTGATATAAAGTTTATAGGTGTATGCAATAGCTTCCATGTCTCCTCATAAATTAATTTTGATGATAGTAGTTTATCTCTTTGTTTTATCTTTTGCAGTGATTGTATAAAGCACAATCTTTCATCAGGGGGAGGCTGCGAATACATTTTCTTGCACTTTGGATACCAGATTGAATATGTGATGAAAATTGACATTTTAATGAGTGGAAATGGATTTTTAATGCAATATTGTAATGATATAATGAGACAGTAGCCTACCTTTATGTCCCAATAAACAATAGATCTTATTGTTCCAAGTCCATTGCATGAATTGATGATATGATAGTATGTCTCATCTTCTCCTCTACAGTTTGGGCATACTGGGTCGACTTTGAGAATATGCCATTTAAAGTACAGGAACCACAATGTAGGCAAGGCATCCAGGTTTATTTTAATGATAAAGTCCAAATATTTGGATTCTAGAGCCCAATATTTGAACAACGTTGTTATTTTATAATTGGTTATGCCTAGTTTTGTATTTTGTAAATTTTGATCCGGGTTCATTAATTTCTGAGCACTCCAGATATTTATTGTTTTATTTATGAACAAGTTATAAACTCTCGTCCAATAATTTATTTGTATCAGTTTATTTTTTACAAAGAGTAAATAATTGAATAAATTCTGAACTTATCGAAAAATTTTCAGCTATCTTTAAAAAGAAGAAAAAAACAAACTCTGCCCTAGAAATTCTCTTTTGAATTTGTAATCTTTACACTTTCACTTTTTATGAATTTGTGCCTTTAATTAAGTAACATGGAAGGCAAAATAATCTTTAAGGTTTTATTTTCTTCTATCAGTTTTTTAAAATAAAAAATTACTGATATATTTATTTATTTTAAAAGCTTTATGGATATATAACGATTTTTTTTTTAGTAGCGCAATTGATAATGCGTCCGACTTTCGATCGGAGTTAATCAGGATCGATTCCGCGTTTGTCTAATAAACTTCCAAACAATTGTCGTATTCAATGGTCATATTCCTTTTTTTCTTTTTTCTATATTATTTGACTAGTTTATATTTTATTAATAATTTGCGATATATTAATCTAAATTTAAATATTTTGCAATGATATGGGAAAAACATTGAAAAGGTATAGATTTAGACCATGTTATAAGAAAAAAATATTTTTTATCTATTTAGTATATAAATGTATATAAAAAATTAGTTATTTATATATATTTTTCAGTTACAAAAATTAAGTAATGGAAGATATATTTAAAAGTGTTAATATTTTCTTTTCATCTTATTTTGTTAATATATTTACATACCAAATGAGCTTATTGTAAGCTTTAAAATCTCATTCAGTTTGAATTATATATAATAAATAGAATTGAATTTTTGAAAAAATACTTTTAACATTAAATTTTAGAAATAAAATTCACTTGGTTTTGAAAAATGAATGACAGTTATGACATTAATTGCAATTGATTGGTTTGAGCAGAGATCATTTATAAACAAGATTTGAAAAACAATTGCCTTTGTAAAAAAATCAGTTAAAAGTAGCAATTACGTGATCTTGCTAAGGAATTGTTTCGCCGCAGCCGATGTACCTGCGATTCTAAAAGTCAAACATTACAACCATTTACAAGATATTTTATATTTTAATAAACGATGTCATTTACATCATTTGTCAAAATGATGCAGGTAATATTCTGTTAATCTCGTAAATTCTATGAACTCCTTTTTTGTGTAGTTCATATATAAGTACAATAAAACGAGTATTGGGTTGTGGCTTAACATTTTGGACATAAAACTTTTTCTTTTTAATAAATAAGTTATTTGGTTATATGATATTTTTATATGCTTTATGTTGTGTTTGGCTAAATTTACAGGTTCGTTCTAAACCAACAGACAAAATGATAACACTATTCAACCATTAATATGTATAATTTATTAGTGACCAAAATATACACACATGTTAGTTAATAAAACATATAAATATGGTCTATATAATTTAATGCTGAGGTAGTTGTGTTGAGTAATGGAACTCACTTCCAGCTATATAAATAGCCTGCCTCGTGAGTTCAAATATGACTCTTCTGGCTGTGCAGTACAGCTTGGCTCTAGTTCAGACTCTTCCAGCTGTGTGGGACAGCTTGCCTCGGGTTGGCTGCAGACATAGTGGTTTCCAGTCCTTAGGTGGACCTGGCCCCACTGCAATAATGACTAGAGAAAATACCTTTGCTGATGGCAGAGGGTTTATTGGAGAGTACTTTTAATCATTCAGGTTGACAGAAATAATTGCTCTGTGCCTTGCCTCCAAAAGGCTGACTATTTAATGGCAGATTACCTACTTTACTGGAAACACTCAGATTACATGCATGAACCCCAACAAAGGATTTATCCCCATATAATAGTGACTGGGTGCTAGCCAATCAGGCATGGTCAGATATAACACTATATATCTTTTACATTATCATCATCATCATTAGCGACTACACATAAATGAGTATGATTGTTTTAATGCAAGACAAAAATTAAAAAGTTAAATGTCAATTGTGCAATAATTGTACCATCCAATCCATGAACTGCAAATACATCCACTTATATTACATTCTGGTCCTTTAATCTGTTATGTAATCTCATAATTATATATTTTAACTTTTTTCTGCAGCAAATTTAACATCTTGCTAAATTGTAGATTATTGTATCTATTCTCATATACCTTTCCATTGAAAGCAGTCAACACTGGATTTTTTTTAACAATCTTTGATATAATCTTTATATTGCAAATAAGATTTGTCCCTCTTTAAAAGCCATGCTCAGTCATGAAATATCTTTTTACAATCAATTGTCTCAAAAATGGAATATAAAATGAATTTTTTAATAGTAGATTTATAGTATCACCCAAACACCTTCACTGATTGGCCCTATACTATCAGCAGAAATAATTTTAGAATATTATAGAGCATCTTTAAATTAAACTGTTTTAGTATTGTGATATATCAATAATAGCGCTCATGCTTTACTTAAAAATATGTTTACTAGCATATTTTAACTAAAACAATATAATTTTTGGAACACAAGAGTAATGACAATTTGATATATATATATATATTTGTGTTCATGCAGCTTTGTAATGTTACTAATTCGAGTTCTATGGAATATGTTCTGTTACAATATATATATATGTTAAAACGAAGATTTGCACGGGTTAAATATATAAAATACATATTTTGCGGGTTCATCCGTGTTAAAAACTTTTAATACCAATACACTGACGTTTCGACTTGGTCACACAAGCCATCCACAGAGTACTCTGTGGATGGCTTGTGTGACCAAGTTGTGACCAAGTCTCTGTGGATGGCTTGTGTGACCAAGTTGTGACCAAGTCGAAACGTCAGTGTATTGGTATTAAAAGTTTTTAACACGGATGAACCCGCAAAATATGTATTTTATATATATATATAAAATCAACAGTATGAAATTGTTATTTGTTAATGATATTGGAATTATCTAAGCACTGAGTGGTGTTTAATTATTATTTACAAAACCATTTAGCCTTGAGCATTATTTCATTTATTATTTAAGTAATACTTATAATTGCAGTTTGTAATGTTATTATTAACTATTTGTTAGTCTGCATTTAGAACAGGTTTATTTACCTGTTTAAAGAAGTTTATTTAAACTTCTTTGTATCAATAGTTTCAATGTCTGTCGTCAAGTTGCAATCTTTAGTATCTATGTAAATATAATGGACCATTAATAAAGTTGGGATTCCACCTTTATTGTTAAAATGAGATTGCCTTGACAACAGTTTGAGATTGTTATTTGTTAAATGACATTGGGAAAGTGTTGACTGACTTTTAATGATATACATACATATATATATATTAATATAAAAATACAGCGACTAAATATTTTAAATGAAATTAAGTAGATCATGTATACTTTCTATGCATGTACATCATAATATGGTACCCATGATAACACACACATGTCAAAAGTATATTTGGTCTATTTAATTTCATTTAATATATTTAATCTCTATTGTAATATTTTCATATAATTATTAATAACAACAGAGAACCTAGATATTACACACACACACACACACACACATATAGAAATTAAGCGCTAAAATATTACAGACAGTTACGTATCAGGTAACAAAACTAATTCCTATAGGTTAAAAAACTTTACATATATATTTACAAAACTTTGTATAAAAAATACTAAAAAAATTATTTCACAAAAAACTTATTTTAAAAAACTAAAACCACACATAAATTATTATTTTCAGAATAAGAATACATTATTATTATATATTAAAATATATCAAAAAATAATAAAAATATATTATTATATATGCACACACCAAAAAAAATCTGTATACATATATTCTACTATATGTATTTTACTATATACATATATATCTTATACAATATATTTTATATTTATTCCACTTCGTGCTAGTCTACCTATAAAATAATTATTTAGGAAATAAAAAAACAAATCCCTAGGAAACCAGGTAATTCAAAGATGTGATAGTACCTATATTCGTATTCATCCCATGAGGATGTAATGTCTTAAATTTAAAAATAAAAAAACTATCCTTCTATTTTTTTTCTCTCATGGAAGAAAAATTATCTTCCAATATAATCACTCTTAAATCATCAATCAAGAGATCAGGTGAATTGAAATGTTTAGAAACTGGTCTATCTTCATTTTTATGTAAAATATCAAACCTATGATTGGTCATTCTAATATGTAGACTGTTTGCTGACTCACCTATGTAACGACACAAGCATCCATTACATTCTATTAAATATACCAAGTTTATACTTTTACAATTGACATAGTTGGGGACATACCATTTAAAATCATGAATGGTATCTCCTTGAACCATTTTTGTAACAATAATGTTTGCATGTAAGACATCTCTTATCCTCATATGAAAAACATCCCTTTTCTGACACACAGTGCCAAAAGCTGTCCTTACAAGTCTATCCCTAAGTGTTCTATATCTACGATATACAACTTTAGATGGATAGGAAAAAAGATCTCAGATAATCTGTGGAATTTAATATATTAAAATGTATCCATAATATTAGGCAAATCTTCATTGAAGGTAAGAACCAGTGGCATATTTATCAACTGTCTCTTTTCTTAGATAGAAGAAGTTCCTGCCTGTCAACTTCTGAAGATTTTACCACTGCCCTATCTAACAGCCCTTTAGGATATTTTATATTGATAAATTTATTATACAAAACCTTGTTATTTTGCTGAAGAAATCCCTGATTATTGCAAATTCTTTTAATCCTTAAAAATTGACTGTAAGGGATATTAGTCTTTAAGTGCACATAACTAATTGGATATTATAGGTAAATCACAACCTAGATACATCTTAAAAAACAATAGATTAGTGGCTATCAGTATCAACACAACATACAGATTATAAGAATGTGACAACAAATTGCTGAAATTCTATTAATTAATTTTAAGCGTTGGCTGGGATTATGTGAATATGTATCTTCTTTATTTCTAATTAAACATAAAGTAAAAAGCTATAACTAAACAATGGAATTAAAAAGTGGTTTAGAGTCAGAAACTATCACTAGTGATTGATAATTTCCATAGCAACATCATAAATAAAACACATTTGAAATTAATTTACATGGAAATGGCACATAGTTTTAATTTCTTTATATCATAAATCCATAAAAATTTCAAATCTAACACACACATACATAATTTTTTAAATTATTTTATGATTTATCACTATTGAAACAATGACTAATACTGCACTGTAAGTATTATTCTCATAAGGGTAATAAAAGTTAGTGATTAAACCATTAAACACCACATTATCGTGATTCTTCATGCTTTCACAAGCTGTTATTAGCAGCCGCAAACTTTACATACAGCAGCACCACTTGGTGCAAACCAGAGTAATCAACAGATACAGAAAGGTTTGTGCATAAAATCCCTATTTAGTGCTGACCCATCCAATATTCCCAGACTAGTTTATGGCTTGTATCTTTCATCAGTGAGGAACTTTGGATATGGGAGTGCTGCACCTAGATCTTAGGACCTATTGCAACCCTGCAGTAGCCAACATTTACCTTTTTAGTTAACTATAACTTGAGTCCACAATAAAAACATAAAAACACATTGATTACTCTGGCTTGCACTATGTGGCACTACTTGTAAGGAGAGTTTGCATCTGTGTTAACAGTTTGCGTAAGCATAAAGCATGATGATCATGTGGTATAATGGTTTAATATTAATTCTGCCTTGTAGGATTATGGTGAGGGTGTTTATTAAAAAAGACACCAAAATGTATAGATGCTGAAGTGAGTTCAAATCTATGTGACTATACAAGCAAATGAGTTTGAATTGAAAATGTCATTGTGCTTTTGTTAAAATCCAAAATGGCAGAGAGAACACTCTAAATTAGTACCGATATTATCACATGTACATACCGAGTAGTTTGTTTAAAGTTAGTCTCTTTCTTTTTTGGGAGTATAATTTTGGCAAAAATTCCCACTATTTGGGATCTTCTATAAATGGGACAGCATGCAGTGAAGTTTTTCCAAAGATATGGGATTCTGCCTTATCGAAAAGTCTGTGCTAATGGCCATGAAATGAATATTTGTCAATTGCCATTTTTTTTTTACAAATAACAAGAGGTTGTGAAGCATTGGTGGCCTAGTGGTTAGCATAGCTGCCTTCCAAGCAGCAAGCCCGGGTTCGCTTCCCGGTCAACGCATTTGACACATGAAAAAAAACGAGTAAGAGGTTTCATTTATGAATGTTTATTATTTACGTTTATTACATTATTTTTTTATTCAGTTATTAGAAGAAAAAAATTAAGAAATAAAGTAGAAATATTATAAAGAATTTAGGTACAAAATTAGTTTTTTAAAATAACAGTAATAAAAAAAATACAACTGGAAATATTAAATATTATCAGTTCTTTTCAGTTATTGTATGCCCCGGAACTTGATTGACCAGGAAATACACAAATACAGTACCTAAAAATATTATATAAAAAGTATATTATATAAGCAAAATTGAAAATATAAAACCTTACCAGAAAAAAAAAAGGTGAAATATTTTTAGTTAATTTTGATATAATTGAAATTAATCAATTTCACTGTTTATTAGCCCGAATATTATTTTTTAGTATTTTGCAGGTTTTATTTTTATTTTTTTATTTTAGTGCGATCTAAATTCAAAAATGTACTTTTGACATTTTTTAAAATAACTATCTTCTTTGCAGGTAATGAAGTTAAAATGTTTTTCATACAGATGTTGGATTTTCCACAGTTGTTTTTTTTTCAAGTGTCATAGCATCGGCCGGGACGCGAACCCGCAACCCGGGCAACTGCTTGTAAGGCAGTCGCGCTGACCTCTCGACCACCACTGCAAGACCAGTTGTTATTTTTTATTAGTAGTTTTGCTGAATTTTACTTTTTATAGATTTAATATCATTCATGGAATCATTTTATATTAATGTGTTGGTTGATTTTCAGTTTTTCACCGCTCTTTTGACTAACAAACAAGCAATTGACTTATGGACACATTTCAACTTCTAGGATAAACTTAGATACTTTCTAAGACATGTTTATGGTTGTGTATCTACTTTTCGACCAATTACCGTTTCCAAATAATGATGATAACTCATCTAAGGTTAACAAAATGGTCACAATAACAATTTTTTAATACTTCAAGAAAAAGATTTTTGCTAGTTCTTGCTAAGTTTTATTTTTGATGACTTCAACCATTAATGAGTAATAATTCAATATTCCGTCCACTGGTTTAACTGCAAATGAAATGAATTTTAAAAAAATAAATAACTGGAGTTATTTTTATCTCATTTTATATTTGCTGTCCTCTTCCGTGACTATTTGTGATGGTCTGGAATTAAAAAACCAGCTACTTGTTTCAAAAATATGTTGATTGTTTATCGAATACAGTATCCATTTTTCAAATCAGTCTCTCATTAATGCTTAATTAACAAACTGAATATAAACGAAAACAATTTAATTGAAATCATGTTTTCTTTTTAACCTTGAACAACATTTTTAGTTTATAAAAATCAGTTTCAATTTTGAAATTGACTTTCACAATTCCCAATTTTCAACCTAAGAATTAATTTCAATAATTTTTGAATACACGAAATGGTATTTGAAATTCTTAAGAGTTTTATAAATGTCAAAGTTTAATTTCGCCCTGATGATTTGCGTTTGACTTGGAAAAAAGTCCGATGAGTTTTTTCTCATTATGACATTAAGTAATAATTTTAATTAATATTGCTTTATATCATTTTTATTATCCTTATTTAATCTTAACTATAGCAAAAACAATTGGTTTAAATTCTTATTATTATTATTATTATTATTATTATTATTATTATTATTATTATTATTATTATTATTATTATTATTATTATTATTATTATTATTATTATTATTATTATTATTATTATTATTATTATTATTATTATTATTATTATTATTATTATTATTATTATTATTATTATTATTATTATTATTATCAACCATTATCAATCCACTGCAGGATGAAGGTCTCTCCAAGTTTAATCCATCTTCTCCGATCTTTAGCTTCTCTTCTCCACATCACCCCTACACATTTTCTTATTTCATCCATCCATCTTACATGTGGTCTCCTTCTGGGTCTTTTACAATCTCTTGGAATCCAGCTTAAAATTTCAATTGTCTATCTATTATCATCTCTTCTAGCAATATGTCCAGCCCAACTCCACTTCAATCTTTTAATTTTTTCAATGAGGTCAGTAACACCTGTTTGTTCTCTTACCCATACATTGCGTTTTCGATCTCTTCTTGTTACTCCCAACATACATCTCTCCATACTTCTTTGAGTGGTCTGAAGTCTCTGTATTGATCTTCTATTAAGTATCCAAGTCTCAGATCCATAAGTAAGAACTGGTAAAACACATTTGTTAAAAACCTTTCTTTTCAAACACATAGGCATATTTCCTTTTAATATCAAGTTATTTCTACCAAAAGCACTCCAACCAAGTTTAATTCTATGATTAATTTCCTCCATTATGTTTCCATCTGTATTAATAATCTGACCAAGGTATTTGTAACTCTTAACTTCTTCTAATTCATCATAATCAATCTTTATTTTCATATTTTGAACAAATCGATTAAACATTACTTTAGTCTTTTTAACATTTATCTTTAGTCCTACTTTCATCTGATAACTCCTGCAACATTTCCTGCAGCTCCGAAGCATTATTTGCAAAAACAACTACATCATCTGCGAAATCTAAATGACTTAAATAATCTCCATTTACTTTCACTCCTTTAGTTTCCCATTTTAATCCACAAAATACTTCTTGCAGCACTACTGTAAAAAGTTTTGGAGATATGGAGTCACCTTGTCTTACACCTTTCTCAATGTTGACTTTCCCAGTATCATTATGTAATCTAATTGTTGCTGTTGCATTTTTATAAATATTCTTTAAAATATGACAAAATCCTGGATCTATACCTTGATGATCCAATGCTTTAATCACTGAAGAAATGTTTATAGAATCAAATGCCTTTTCATAATCTACAAATCCAAAACATAATGACAACTCATATTCATTTGTCCTTTCTATAACTTCTCTCAATACTTGAATATGATCTACTGTACTAAAACCACTTTTAAATCCAGCTTGTTCTCTTGGTTGGTGAAAATCCAAGGTTCTCTGTAGACGAGTTGTAATTATCTTGGTAAAAATTTTATATAAAACTGATAAAAGGCTGATAGGTCTGTAATTTCTAATATCTTCTTTATCACCTTTTTTAAATATTAATATTATTACTGCATTCTTCCAATCATCCGGTACATCTTTATCATTTAGACATTTGGTATATAACTTTGCTAATATTTTTTCTGTTTCTTCACCTGCTTCTTTTAATATATCAATTATAATTCCATCATTACCTGGAGCCTTTCCTTTTTTCATACATTTAATTTCATTTCTCACTTCTTCATTTAAAATTCTGGGCAATTCGGAAGATGTAATAGATGTAAGAGGTACTTGTTCTTTATTACTATATAATTCTTATAAAAATCTTCTACCAATTTCATAATGTCATCGCACTATTTAGTAATAATTCCATCTTTTTTCCTTATTGCAGATATAAATTTCCTACCAATACCAAAATGTTGTTTTACATTCTTAAGACTTTTATTTTCTTCTACAGCTTTTCTTGCTAGTTCACAGTCATACTTTCTTATATCATTTTCAACTCTTTTCTGCACCATTTTACAAAATTCGAGATATTCAATTCTTTTTAATGCATCATTCTTGTATATCTTCATATTCCTTCTTTTCTTCATAAGTTCTCTAGTCTCAGTAGAAATTTTATTAGTCAATTGCTGCTTTTTTCTACCAGCTATCTTTGTTTTAGTTTTTAAAAGTGTATCAGTTATTTTCATATTAATTTCATTCAAATCTGAATCATGTTCAAAATCTACTAATACTTGAAACCGATTTGTAAGTTCTAATTTAAATTCATTAGAATGTTTCTGAAGATTAGGAATATCAACTGTAAATATAGTTTTTCTTAATAATTTTTGTCTCTCTAGTTTTACATTAACATGTATCTTACCCCTTACTAATCGATGATCACTTCCTGTGTTAAATTTATTAAGAACATTACAATCTTGAAATATGTATTTCCTGTTAGTCAAAATATAATCCAATTCTGCTGTACCTTCATTTGGATGCTTCCATGTCCATTTCCTTCTAACATTTTTCTCAAAAAAAGAATTCATAATATAAAGTTTTTTCCTTCTCTGCAAACTCCACAAGTCTATGTCCTCTCTCATTTCTACTACCATAACCAAAATTACCTACAACACTTTCATCTTTCATTTGTTTACCAATTCTAGCATTAAAATCTCCCATAACAATTTTAAAATGTTGTTTACTCTGATCAAAAGCCTTTTGTACATCCATATAAAAATCTTCTACTACTTCATCACTGTGAGAACTTGTTGGGGCATAAACCTGAATTATCTGCATTTGATATCTGCTATTAAGTTGTATAACTAATCTTGCCACTCTGTCTGATACACCATCAATCTCCACAATATTGTTCTTCCACTTTTTATTTATAATGAATCCTACTCCACTTGTATTTCCAATATTTGTGCCTTTATAATAGAGCATATGTCCACTTTTTAAATCAATTGTCTCTTCACCTTTTCTTCTAACTTCACAAAGTCCAATAATATCCCATTTAATATAAGAGAGTTCTTCTTCTAATTCTTGCAATCTTCCTTCACTTGAAAGTGATCTGCAGTTGTAAGTACCTAAATAAAAAGTCGTCATCAAATGGCAGCCTGGGTCCGCCTCCAGGATATTCTTAGCACCCTCTGCCTTCGGCCACCAACCGCTGCCTTGGTTGGTGACTTTACAGCCTCCTGGGATTAAGGGCCATGCTTTATTTTTGTCTGTCATAATTGTATAATTGGGAAAAATCTTTATCATTTACACAAACATTCATTCTGCCTTATCAGGCACTGAGAAGAAAGACCATGGTGTTTCTTGATCTTAAACTCAGAGGTAAAAAGCCAATAAACTCACCACGCTGGCTAATGCATGTTGGTGAGCAGCCCATCCATGTTCGTATACTATATAAATAAACATATAGTAATAACAGCTGCAACGACAAGAACGTATGGAGTGGACATTAGGAATTTGCCCTGCTCGGTTCCTTTAAGGCCTCCAAGAGGAATCAAAGGGTCTCCTTTCAGTTAATAGCAAACTCCTTTCTGCAGTATAAATGATCCAGAATTTTTGTAAAAAGCTGACCATGTATTAAGACATTTTAAAACTTTAAACATATAAATGATTTTCATATATACACACACACATTTAAAAAATAATATACACTTGTTAATGTTATTGTTTTTATTTTATATTACATTTTATGATTTGAATTACTATGTAAAATAAGCAAGAAATTTTACAGTGGCCACATAATCTAATATTTAACCTTTTATCTTATTTAATATGTTATTTTTACTATTTCAAATTCTATGCCTTCTTGTGACAGAATTATATGGCTTTATGGTTATACATTTGTTTAATCACTAGCCCTAATATCATTACCATTATGTCAACCTTCTGAAAATATGACAGACAAGTTTGAACCATTTCCTTCATGCTATTTTGTTGTCAAACAACATTTTGATTCCTTGTTTTATATTCTCTCTTTTATTACTAAAACAGGCAAAACTCTCCATACAGTAGCACCATTCAGTACAAACCAGAGTAATCAATGGATGCTAGAAGGTGTGTGCATAAAATCCCTATCTAGTGCCTACTTATCCAATATCCTCAGACTAGTTTCTAGCTTGTGGCTTTCGTCAGTGAGGAGTTTTTGATCTGAGAGCATTGAATGGCACTGTATGGAGAATTTTGCCTGTTTTAATAACTGTTATGAGCAAACATAAGAAATGGTGATCATGTGATGTTTAATGGTTCTCTTGTTTTACTTTAATACATTTCACTTTTGTCTCTTTATAGGAGATCATTTATTAAAACAGGCAAAACTCACTATATATATTGCCACACACAGCAAGCTTTTATACACAAGCATAAGAGGAGGTAGTTATGTGATGAGATCATTTATTGTTTTATGTGTTAATAATTTAGGATTTTAAATTTCCCTAATATGTTTGTTATTTCTTTTATTACTAATGATGATTTAAATTTTTAATCTTAATAAAACAATGTGCTGTACTCCACTCAGATCAGAATGCAGTCACTCTTGTGGTTTTCAAATATGTGTGCAGCTGTGGTTTTGCGCATTTAACGCTTTATATTAAAGTGTTATTTCTTTATCAATATTTTTTAATATTTTTGATACTGTATATTAATTTATAATAATAGATTCATAGGAGTTTGTTTTTTGATTTCTACAATAAAATTCAATACATTTCCATACTAGAAATTCTATTATCAATAATGCAGTCAGTAATAACTGTGGAAGTTTAATGAGATTTTCATTCTCCGAGATTATTTTCCAGATTCCATTGATCTATCCTCTATCATCAAAACTCTATCAGTATTATAAACTGTGGTGTAATTATTATAATCATGCACATATACATTTATGTATTCCATAGATAAAAAAATTACATAAAAACATTTGAATTCAATCTTTTGAAGACATTATAAATCTTATCCACAATTATCCATTTAATATAGGGTATATGAGCACAGACTTTCATACCATCCACCTCTCTCCACTCTATCTAATCACACTGATACACCTAAACACATATATGCTGAAAAGATAATGTGGGGTTCAGATTAACCTTAGGTCAACATGGGTGTGACAATAATCTCAGCCTCAGGGTGGCCTTTGAGCATTCCATCATCAGATTTTCAATTGGATGGACGGTTGAAGAGTTGGAGTGTGGAGTAGATTGAAGCCTGTCCATTAAACTATGAGGATAGTCTATCTTAATATATATCTGAGCACTTATACTATATATGTGTGTAAAGATGATAGTCTGGACCAACTGATGATTGCTGGTTTAGCATGAAATACGTATATTGGTGATTATTTATCTTTTCAGCATATATGTGTTTAGGTGTATCAGTGTTATTAGATAGAGTGGAGAGAGGTGGGTGGTGTGAAAGTCTGTGCTCATATACCCTATATTACATATATATAGCCACAGGTATATAACAAGCCTGTGTTTCAGTTATTAAATTATCCATTTAGAAAAATGAAAGTAGATAAGATTATCAACTCTGGCACTGGTTTCCTTATGAAAAAGATATACAAGTAACATATAATTTAATACTTTCTCTACATGATAAACATAAAATCACAGAATTTCAATTTTCAATGAGCAAACATATTAGTATAACTCATCAATAAATCCTTTTGCACAGCCTTAGAATACATCTTTATATGTATACCATTCCCTTGTTCACTTTTCTGAGACTCCAAATGACAAAACTTCTTACTTCCATCTTTTATCTCAATATCAACAATTTTTAATATAAAAGTAATAAGTTTGTAAAAATAGTTTTTTTTTCCTATTACCAACTTTGCTTAATTTAACTTGCATTGTATACTCTCCTTGGATACCTAAAAGATGACAGGATCTTAAATTTACAATTTTTTTTTTTGAAACAGCTAGCAAATGTATTTATAATGTCTAATACTTGCAGTTTAGCTTTATAGCTTTCTAAATATTTAAAATGTTTTCTATTCATGCCATCCCATTAATAAGGATCTTAGCCCTTTTTGACATTTCATTATTAATTCTGGTATAATTTAACAATATAGTTTATCATTTTCAATTTTTATTATAATGGCTTTGTCTATGAGTTTTATTTTTTTACAATAGGTAACATCATAGTTATTTTTAATGAGGTTTTATCACAATCAGTAATGCTAGTGATCTTAAATGTTTGGGCACAATGAGTCCTATCCATTATCTATTATCATGGATCACTTTGACCAGATTGTCAAGATTAAAGTATTTTAATTGTTCTACTTTACTTTCACCTTGTCTGTATATATCATCTTCCTTTTTTCTTTAAATGAGACCTTTCTTTGTAAAATTATCATAGTTTTCTTTTGACAAGTTAGTCTCACTAATTGCTTTGAGTAAGCACTTCTTATTCACTCTCTAGTCTGCATGACTTCTTTCTTTTCTATTTGTTTTTCCACGAGGAATAATCACTTGCATTTTTCTTAATAGTAATACTATTAACATCTATCTCTTATTTGATCCTAATTGACCTTAGTATTAATTGAAGTGTCCTTTCTTTCTGCCATTAGATAGTGAAATACTCAAATCAGTAATATTATAAACATTGATACGTGTCAAGTAGCCTTTCATTTTGTCAATATCTGCTCTATATAGTTAGGAAGAGTTTATATATCACTTTAATTGTTTTTTTCAATATTGGGAATGCTATCAAGGCAAATTATTATTGAAAGATGATATGAGGGGTTCACAGTTTCCATATCTCTCTAGAGATATCTGTTGAAAATTCCAACACAACAAGCAATTCTCAAAACAATAACTGTGTAAAACGAACTCTTTATATCTTAGAAAATGATTTAGTTTGTTAAACAAAGAATCCCATTATTTTTAAGAAATATTCTTGCAATTGGCTATATGCTGTGGTCAGCTTTCCTTTTCCTTTCTTGGAGTATAAAGCAGTATATTTTTTCAAGATACTTAAATATTCCAAAGGGGTCTCTCTAGATTATTCTCTAAATATTCCAACTTTTAAGACTAATTGATGACTCTTGAACCTAGTTTTTGATAGCCTGAATTTAAACATGATCTTAAAACTGTTTATGATAATCTTGACTTTTGTTTATCATTTGGTCAGTCTGGTAATTTCTGGTTTTAAAACTCTTTATGATAATCTTGAGGGTTTTTTATTTATGATTTGGTCCATCTGGTCCATGCTTATATTTACCATTCAGTGTATTGTTTTTGTTAGAGAATTCTACTCAGAATCTTTTTTGAGTTTCCTGTAAGCTCCATCTTCTAGATATTTGTTTTTACTTATTTCTTGTGATTTTTCTTCATTCTTGAATCACTTCCCGTTTCCTTGTCTTTTCTCTCAGTTTCATTTATTTCCATTTGTTTTTTGCTTTCCTTCCAATTTGTTCAGTTGCTTCTTTTATATTTTGCTTTTTTCTCAATTTGTTCAGTTGCTTCTTATATATTCAAATATCTTTTTGATTTTCTGAGGGACTTTTCTCTGCATTTATTTTGCTATGATTCAATTTTACTTCTTTGTTCTTCTTTATCAAACACCATCTTTTTCACTTCTTTAATAAATCTTTCACATTTTTACAGTTCTACTTCATTTTTTTTTTTTAATACCTTGAATATTTTTGTTTATTCAAACACTAAATGTATTTGATATCTTTATGTATATCCCTCAATGTGTTATTAAAGTTCTTCATCTTTTTATTGATGTTATCTTTTATTTATTTATTACTTCATATTTTGCATCTCTTCTTGAAGGTTTTTATTGATATTATTCTTTATTTTTATGATTTTTAAAATTTTTGTCATTCATTTTTATTTTACTTTTGCTATTCCTCATTTCTTAAGACCACTTATGTATTTTCTGCATTAATAACTGATACATTTACCAAATTAATGTATTTTTCTTTTGTTTTGTTCTTTGTTTTCTAGTATTTTATGAAATATGATTTTTATTCACAAATAAGCTTTGTGATTTTCTATCTTTCAAGGATTTTTGAAGCTTGATTTTTCATTCTATTTTTTAACCTTGAAGTCACTCATCTCTACTTAATACTTTATTTTTTTGCTCAATACTTCTTTACTTATAATTTTCTGCTATATATCTTTGTCATAAAATTTTGAATCGTCATTTCTTTTCATGCAATTCTATTTCTTATAGTTTTACCATATTTTTCTTATTTTGTTTTAATACTAACTTTGTTTAAAACTAATCTTTCTGCAGTTTCTCTTGTAGTCCATACATGTATTGTTTTATATCATCTATCCATAGCTTATTATCCCTTTCAATCATTCGGTTTTACTGCAGCTTTGCTGAATTTTATTCTTTAAACAGTTTATTCACAGCACAATTTTATACTATCCACTGGATGACTTTCAGGTGTCAACAGCTTTTTGATTGGTAGATATACTATTGTCTTCAGGACACATTTTATTTTTAGGATGATAATAGTTAATTTGTAAGCATGAGTCTATATCAGGGGTGGCCAACTTTTGTGTTCATAAGACCTACTTTTTGATTTAAAATGTGTTGCGAGCGACTTGTTGCCATAGGGCGTAACCTAAGTGGAGGGTGGTGTAAAATACATACTACATAAAAAATAATTATTTGACGGCCAAAAAACTCATGTCCGAGGAAATTAAAGCAATACGAATTAAAATATTTATTAATTCAAATTAGCTACTTTTAGTTAAGATTAAAAATATTATTTTCAATAATGGTATGACTTAGTGGACTTCACCAATCTAGAACTGAAAAAAAAAATTTAGAACAAAAACAAAAATAATAAAAAAGCTTGAAAATCTTGGTTTCATTTGTTTCACTCATAACTCGGCGGCTCTTGCCAGATTGGTCTCAAGATCCACCGGTGGATCACGATTGAATTGTTGCCCACCACTGGTCTATATCATTCTTCCACAAATAACTATATTTCAGGCAGTGATAATAACTCAATTAAGGTTAGGAATTGATAATTCAAACTAGTGGATAATTCCCTCATGATTGCAATTGCAAACTGATAGTGCAAACTTAAAATGTTTCACTCCTAGCTTAACTTCTTTTCATCAGTAAACCCAATGAAACTTCAGAAAACAACAGTTCTGCTAATTCTTAGGGAACTTTTCATTTTGCTCTCTTCAGGTACTAATATCTAATGACTGATTTTCCTTTCTATTGGGTTAAATTTATCTGAGATGCTGTTTTTTAATCTTCTTATATATCTACTGTTCTATCAGGTGACAAATTGTGTGTCAGGAATCAAAATATAAGCCACTTATTATTTAAACAATATCTTGACTTGTTTATCAGATGATGTATCTGTTTTTCAGTCAGTCTCTGGTTGATAGCACAATGAATTAAAAAATTAAATACAAAAATAAAGAACTGAATTCAAATAAAAAAAATTTAATTTTGAAAAACATTACAGTTCTTAAAAATTGTAGTTTTTTTTTCCATATGTCAAAGCATTGACCGGGAAGCGAACTCACGACAACTGTCTGCGCTGACCTCTCACTACCAACGCTTGACTATAAAAATTATAGTTTAAACCTTAAAATTGACTTTATGTAGTCTTGCACTGGTGGTCGAGAGGTCAGCGCGACTGCTTTGCACTTGCAGACAGTTGCCCTGGTTGCGGGTTCGCGTCCCGGTCGATGCTATGACACTTAAAAAAAAAAATTGACTTTACGTACATTGGGGTTTAAATATTGCCCCGAAAGTGCTTAGCTGTAAAGGATTGTTTAATTAATTAAAGAAAGTTTCACTGGTTTAAATGTACTGTATTTAACATATTTATATTTATTATTAATGATTAAAATAAAGAAAAAAATATTTTGCAAACAAACACATTCATTTCATAATTTGCATTTTTCAATACTTAGATTCCTTTCATCGATTATATAAAACGATAACTTTTATAATCGATAAAGTTTAATTTTGCTCCGATGACTTTAGCTCACCATGATTAAAACCCAATGCGGTTTTCTTTTGTCTCTTCATTATTGTATAAAATATGAATTTTAATTAATATGGCTTTACAGTTTTTTGATTATCTCTATTTAATTTTAATTATAATAAAGAACATTTGATTTAATTCTTAAAATTTGTGTAAATGAATCAGATTTTTTGATAAAAGCTGTCCAAGTATTAAGACTGCCGAGAGGTCATCGCAGTCGCCATGCAAGCAAGTAGTTGGTTGCAGATGGTTGTGGGTTCGCGTCCCGGCCGATGCTATGACATATGGAAAAAAAAGTATTAAGACATTTTAAAAGTATTAAATCTATACTTTATTACACATATATATGCACACATATATTTTACAAAAAGTAATACATACGTGTTAATGTTAAATTATTAAATTTTGGTTTACAGGTGTCAAAGTTATCTCAGCCGCAACTTTGGTATGATCACTCAGTATGGGATATCACTAATCATTTATTAGAGTATATACTAGCTCTAGCATATATATATATATTAAAACTCAGTTAATAATTAATATAATTAATGTGTTATTAATTTCAAAACACACAAGAAGTAATTCAAATTCATTTAACTTTTTACATGTATAGGATGGCACTGAGATGTGTGGGTCGTGTGAAAGTCTGAGTTCGAATCCCGCATATATTACATATATAAATGCAGGTGTAAGCCTGTACAATGTATTAATTTATAGGTACTCTTAATAACTTCCACACCATCACACTTTCTTGAACGGTAGGGGAGATTTGGTATAATGGAGTCTTACTGTATCTGCCATACAGGGCGCCACCAGGCCATTTGAACCTGGAAAATTTATATAGTAGGCAGATACTTACAGTAAGATCCAATTTTATTTTATTATAGACCGTTAGCCCCAGTCACTAGCTCGTGGAGCAGCAGAGATAATGAATACTTTATTTTTAAAGAAAGATAAAAAATAATAATAATAAGCCACTGCCAGATTAACAATACACAAAAACATTTATTTTGCACATATATTAAATTTAGAATTATTATTTTAGTGTAACTTTTACTTTAGAATTTAATTTACATTTTAACTTTTCATTTTAGAAGTTCGCACAGATGAAATAATTAATATTTTATTAAAGGGTCAAGTATGGATAGACTACATAGATTGCACTCGAAAAAGAAAATATTCTATATCCCTTATTTAACCCTAGGCCAAACGTTTGCACTCAAACTAACGCCAATCTATCTGATATATCGATGTATTCAATGCAGCATGAATACTACAGCACAATACCATACTGTCAGGAAGGTACATCTGAACAGCATGGTTATATAGAAGAAATTGTCTCTCATCCAGTACAGGAATACTTCATCTGTCTAGCAAGAACAACAATAAAAAATAAAAAAAACTCCATAGGAAGGGATTGCGGTCCCTTTTGCCAACTTACGATCCCATTCCATAGGCAAAAGATAAATGATCCCTCAGTATGCATTTAGTGCTCATAAGTTGACCCAGATCACCATGTCTCACATGTATCTTTATTTTATGTTCAATATTTATCAATAGTATGTTATTACATTTTGATTTACAAATGTCAAACTTACTCCACACAACTAATTCATTCTAAAAAACAACAACAGATATTTTAATCTTTAATCTGAGATTTAAAATTTATATCTGGGCTAGAGATAATCTATAGTTTAATAAAAATTTCAGACAATCATTACTATACTTATTTAGAGAGTATTTGCCAAAGTTGACACTTTTAAATAAAAAATGTTATAATTTACTATTGATAAACACTGAACATGTGATAATGCTGGTTCAGCATGAAATGCATCTAGAGTCATTTGTCTTTTAGAGTATCTTTATCTGTTTCAGGAATGTGTTGTAGTGGGAGGATATTAAGAATATCTCTAATTAAAACAGGCAAAACTCTCTATACGTGATCATGTGATGCTTATTGGCTTAATATTTGTAATTGTTAATGTTACTGTTTTTATTTTACAATATCATATTTCATGACTTACATTACTATATAAAATTCATCAGATTTTCAATTGGATGGATGGTTGAAGAGTTGGAGTGTGGAGTAGATTGAAGCCTATCCATTAAAGTATGAGGATTGGCTATCTTAATATATATCTGAATACTTATAGCATATATGTGTAAAGATGGTAATCCAAACCAACTGATGATTGCTGGTTTAGCATGAAATACATATATTGGTGATTATTTATCTTTTTAACATATATGTGTTCAAGGGTATCAGTGTTATGAGATAGTGTGGAGAATGGTGGGTTGTGTGAAAGTTTGTGCTCATATATCCTATATAAAATTCAACAAGAATGAGTTCACGCACTTCTAATCTTTAATTTTTTTAAATCTTATTTAATATATGATTTTTATTACTTTAAACTCCATGCTTTTTTTTCTTTTGATTAAATTGTATCATTTTACAGTTGGACATTTTCTCTAATTACTATCTCATATAATGCTATCATTATAATGTATAACAAATACTGTTTATAACATTCTATAAAACCAAAAAGCATCACATGATTTTAGCTTATGCAATTCTATTCTAAAGCTACCATCTTTCTCCCAATTCTGCCATTTATTGTAGCTTAGATAATCATTGTAATATGTTGGATGATTTACTGAGGCTATTGCAGTGGGTTGCAGGTGTTGTTAATTTAACACCTCTCAGATATGATTGCTAATTGTAAATAACCAATGAGCAGTGCTTGATCAAAAATATGTTCTCCTGTTTTATGGCTCTTCAAAAGCTAAGTGATTCTATATTCAATGTCTTAGAATTATACAAAGCTTAGTTGACTTGAGTTTTTCATTTCATCAGGCATTTCTATCATTTGATTACGTACACAGTAATATAGCAATTCTCATATACTTATATATACAATAGTTTTATCATTACAAAACATATGCACACATCTCTTAATTCATTTTACACTATACTTTAATTTATGAGAGTTTATACTGGTTAATAGTTTTTTCAGATATTCTGAATTATTTTTACTTAGCTGTTGAAAGAAATTTCAGAATATCTGAATCTTTACAAAAAACCTATACTTATCCTCCTACCTAATGAATTTTACATTGAATGTTATTTATGACAATTTTGACTAGCTACCAAACTTCTTCAGATATTCAAAAATATCTTTTACCATTCTTCACAATGTCTAAAGTATTGTATAAAGGGCAGTAAGGAAAGTATTTTTGTGAAGGTTTAGTAGAAACCATGCAATAAGAGAATAAAATGTTTTAGATATCTTTTTAAGTTATTTAAATAATTTTAATAAACATATTAATTTCATAATGAATTTTTCAAAATCAATTGCTCATTTTCTTGATGTTGAAGTTATTTACACTAATAGAGTTCTTACTACTACTGTATATAGGAAACCAACTGATAATAACCGCTATCTACATTTTTATAGTAACCATCCTAAACATTTAAAGGCTAATATTCCTTATAGTCAATTTTTAAGGATGAAGAGGATTTGTAATGATGAGAAATTTCTTCAACAAAATAATAGTATTTTATATAATAGATTGCTCAATATGAGGTATCCTAAGACATTGTTGGATAATGCAGTAAGGAGATCTTCTTTAATTGATAGAAAGAAACTTCTTTTATCTGAAAAGAGTAAAAAACAATTAGATGTTCCACCATTGGTTCTTACTTTTAATAGAGATTTACCTAATATTAACCGGATATTGGCAAAACATTTTAACATATTACAGTCCACAGATTATTTAAAATCTATTTTTTTCTGATCCACCTAAGGCTGTATATCAAAAACATAGATCACTTAGAGATATACTTGTCAAAACAAATTTTATTAGTAGTTCTGTACAGGAAAAAGGATGTTCTCCATGTAAAGATAAAAGATGTTTTACATGTAAACATATTGTTGTGACAAAAGTGGTCTTTAGTACTAAGAATTGTAATTTCAAATGGTATATTCCTAATTATGTTACATGTAAAAGTGTTAATTTGATATATTTGATAGAGTGTAGTAGATGTTTAAACCAGTATATAGGTGAGTCAGCAAATAGTTTACATGTCAGAATGACTAATCATAGATTTGACATTTTGCATAAGAATAAAGATAGACCGGTTTCAAAACATTTTAACTTACCGAATCATTCAATTGATGATTTAAAAGTAGTGATTCTTCAGGAAGGTTTTTCTTCTACAAGGGAGAGGAAACAAAAGGAGAGTTTTTTTATTTTTAAATTCAAGACCTTAGAACCACATGGATTGAATTTGAACACTGGAACTATTACATCTCTGGGTTACCTGGTCTCCTAAATGATTTCTATATGTGTGTTTTTTATGTGAAAATTTTCTTATATGAGGTTTTTTATGTAAAGATTGGTTACATGGATGTTTAATATCTGTGTTTAATTGGTTTATAGATAAATAATTAGTTATAAATTATTGTACTTTGCACTAACTATAATTTTTGATTAAAATGTATAAGTATTTTAGTTTTTAATGAATATTAATGTGAGCACAGCTATTTTTTGTATGTGAGCATAGTTTAATTTTTCTATGTATGCACATATGTATATTTTAATTTTTAATTTTGGATTTTTTATTTTTATATTTATTTTAATTTAAATAGAATTTAAGCTTGATTAGGAGGGAATGTAGTTTTTTTTTGTTTGAATTTTGTCATTGATTGGGTAGATATTCTGTGTTAGATTTTGTGACCAATCAGGGGGGTTTTGTTAAATTTTTAATCTTTTACCAAATCTGTAATTTTTGATTATTGCCATTTTACTGTGTATTTTTTTTCTTTCTGATGAAAACTAGTCCTCTGGTTGAAATATAATAGTATTTATTGGATTTATAAGTCTTTTTTATATATATATATAATTTCATTTAACCTTATTTATTTTGTCCATGTGACATTAGAGCATCACAAGTGGCAGGTTGAGATTCAATCCATAAACTTTTTTTTTTTGTATCCACTAAATTCACTACTATATATTAAATCATACATGGTAATATAAACTGATGACTTTAAGTTTATATTGAAATTAATTTATGAATTTTTCGACTATCAGTCTCATCTGCAAGTTTCAATAAATTCTTAAATCCTTCCTTCTTTTTGTAATTATGCTTTTAAATTAAAAATGTTTAAAGCATAGTAAAATTGAAGAATTCCATAAGAGTATATGGGTAATAAATAAATAAGTTGTAATTAGTTTGCTTAAACATTTTAAACATTAGCTAGGTAATGGTTTATTCCATATGTTAATTTTGTTAACTGTAGTTGAGCACGCTTTCAGCTGATGAAACCAGATTCACTGCTTAATAAAAAAAGAGAATAGCATCCAATTTTCCAACAAATGGAAATATTTTAATTAGTGTGGAATATTTAAATTCTACAACACATCCAGCCACACAATGAGTGACATGAATTTGGCTTCACCTGCTTAACAAAATTAATATATGGAATAAACATTACTTAGCTAATATTCAAAATGTTAAAGTGAATAAATTTACAAATAAAGCAGGCAAAACTCTCCATACAGTAGTGCCACCCTGTGCCAACCAGAGTAATCAATGGATGCCAGAAGGCTTGTGCATAAAACCCCATCTAGTGCATACTCATCCAATATCCCCAGACTAGTTTCTGGTTTGTTACCTTCATCAGTGAGGAGCCTTGGATCTGAGAGCACTGTACCTAGATCTTAGGATCTAATGCAACCCTCCAGCATCCACCTTTTATCTCTACTTAACTACAAAACCATGAGTCTTAAATTGAAAAGACAATATTTTCAATCCAAGCTCATTAGCTTATATAGTCATATAGGTCTGAACCCAGTTCAGTACCTATATATTTTGGTGTCTTTGGTTCTTTAATAACCATAGCCACCACTATCCGATTAGGCAGGATTGGTTTTAAGCCAATAAACATCACATGATCACCATTTCTTGTACTGAGTGGCAATGCTGTATAGAGTTGGTGATCATGTGATGTTTATTGGCTTAAATTACAAATAGGATAAGGAAAAGGTGAATTACCTAAATAATGTAGTAGTATATTTCAAAAAATTAATAAGCCATACTTTTGATGCTCTCCATAGAAAATCCGACCTTTACTGCATTATTTATTTGTTTCTATGTACTTTTGTGAAATATCATTTTTAAGTCTCTTAAATGCATGTTTCAAAATATTTCAAAAAAGTAAGTAATTATTATTCAGCAATTTATTATTACTTCTTTTTGTCACTCCATTCTTCTGTGTTCCTAACTTCTTCTCAAGGTATTTTTTTTTTTTAATAACTCAAAAGAAAAGCATTTGCTTTTAATAAAAAATTTGTGATAACTTAAAAAAAGATAAATATACTAGTCAAGCATTGTGAAATTTATTTAGTTGCTATAGATAGTTACATCAAAATCCTTAGTGCTTTGGTCATTGAATACAAAGAGAGGTCATGCCCTATCTTCTGGGATCCAAAGTTTATATTAGATTTTGTAAACTGTTTTAGAAAGCACATGAGTTTTTAAGTCATTACAGAATTTTTGAGTAACTGGTTTTAATTAGAACTAAATATCTGTCAAGATATTCATCATTAAAGGGATGTTTTGTTTGAAAAGTGAAATAAGTCCTAGTACAATCAATATCAGTTAAATAAATATCAATGTATAGTCTATAAAAATTAGGTTTCCTTTCACTACAATTGAAAGAAAATGTGTCAAAAGACTTAATCTGGTGAAGCAATATCTTATGTTCTTAGCGGTTATCTTTCACTTCCATATGCCTTCCAACACATCCAGAGTTCAATACATAATAGTAAAATCCCCATTTCTAAATTGAATTAAATATTCAGCTCATAGCATAGTGATAGAACATTTGTCTACCATGTCATATTCTGGGTTCAAATCTCATCAAAGTAAAACTTTTTTTTTCATTATAATAGGAGTTAGATTTTTGGGGGTAGCCAATACAAAATTAACCTAGTTCACTATTCACTGATGATTAGTAAGTATTCTTAATACTTTAACATGGCAGTTCAGTATCATTTAGCTAGTTCTAGCTAAATATAACAAAATCAAAAAAATTCATTCAAAATATAGACAATTATTCAAATTTTTACCATCAAGCAGTTGATAAACCTGTAAAATAATGCTTTTTTTAAAAAAAGTTACTCTAGGGAACAGTTGTGCAGGGATATATTTAACAATTCTTAATCTTATATTTTATTTATATATGTCCAATGTTTTTTTATAAGATTAATCATATATAAGGACAAATTAAAGACTATTATTTTAGCTCTGCACATTAAAAATCGCTTTTCATTAACTTCACAAAATGCCATCAGATAATATTAAATGACTTCTCCTTATACGAGTCAGGAATCTCTCAGTCACTATGCCCAGAGAAACCTGCTAATGATCAGAACGCCCAGGTACAATTTTTTTTTTCAGAAATGATTGTTTACTTGTACTTACGTATGAAACTAAAACGCAAAAAATATTTAAAATATTTTATCACAAAAATTATTCCTATTAACATCTATATTTTATCTTAGGAATATTGCATCAAACTCAACTTCTAGACACATGCTTTAAAATTCTAGATAGGCACTCTGAAATAACTATGTTTAAAATCAAAGATATTCAAAAAATAGCACGTTTGACTTTTATGAGTTGTTATCATATCCTATTTTGCAAGATATAAAATCAGATTGTCATAATTTGAAACTAATTATATCACACGTTACTTCAAAACGTTATTTAGTTAATAAAAAATGCTGGAATATAGACTGCTAACAAAAGATGCTAATATTATTTATCTACCCCGGATAAATAATTACTTTAAATCCATGAAAATGCTTTTATATGTAATTTTAAATTAAAATAATTATTTTTTTCAATCTGAGTAAATGAATCATAGTTATTTATAAGCCTACAACGATTAAAAATGCTGCATAGAGTGTCTTAGTGTATATATATTCAAATATGTTTGCGCGTCATTAATTATTGACGAATGACATTTACTTAAAAAATAGTAATTACTTTGACAGCTTTTAAGTGTTGAGATACATAAAATACAGTATAAAAAAAATTATAGTAAGAGATTCTTAGCATTTATTCATAACACTCTCATGAATTTAATTTACTGAGAATATCGGTTTGCTATTTATGTGAATAATACATTTTAATCTGAATTGTTTTGTTTCTTTTTTTTTTTTTGTTCTACGCTAATGGTTTGTTTGTTTATTTGCCAGATGTTGTTTTAGCATACGGTTGTCTAAGAGCAGTTATGAGAAAAACGCATGTTCATATTTCTTTGCAAAAATAAAATAAAATCTTATAAATATATCAGAATAATATTTTCAAATTAGATTTTCTTTAATTTAAACTGTTAAAATAAACTTAAACTTACTAATTTTTTTTTTTCCATTTTAAAAATATTGGAGTAAACGCACACTCATATGTAGTGCATATATTAAAATACAAGACTGTACCCGGACTTTTCCTGGAAAGACTATCGTTTTTTTTAATTGGTTGCTTTAAGAAATTTGTTTAAAGATTTAATGTTAATTAAATAAAAAAATTTAATATTATATAAATAAATATGTAAGAATTGAAATACCAGATACTCTTAAACCTTGAGCCTAATTGTAATAAATAAATATGAGAAATTCACCATTGAAAAATTGAAAAAAAAAAAAAATGTTTGTAACAACCCACCCTGTTTGGTACACTTCAGAAATGTATCTGGCGAGGTATTAATACATTTAGCTTTATTAAAATTAAAATTTGTAAATATACCTGTTATATTTGATGTGTGAATTTGACAGCATTACGGACAACTATGTATATGTGATGTGATGTACTGTGGCTTCTCCTTAAACGACATCAAGAATCTCTCAGCAATTATGCCCAGAGAAACCTGTTAGCCACTTCACCTTCCATTCCCCATTCTAAGTTTTCCCATATTCTGCTCCATCCCATTTCCACAAGATAATATTTGTCAACTCTATGGCCTTTATATCTAAATCCCCCTTATCTTTTCCCAAACCCAGTATAAAAACCAATAATCCACTTTCTGTATAATTACTTTTTTCATATTTATTCTTCCATAACTTCATTATATGTACCCTTTCTGTTTTCAAGCATTTACATTCAATTAACAGTTGCCTAATATTTTCTATTCCTTCCTTACACAATTTACAGATTAAATCACCCATGTTTTTCCATTTACATGTATATTCTCTTGTTGCTAAAGATCCCGTTCGAGCCTTAAATAATAAACTACTTTCCTTACTATTATCATATATTAATTCGCACCTAATATTTTGTTTACTTCTCTATATATATTTAAACTCTTTTTACTCTCCATACTAGTTCTCCATCTCTCTAACTCCCTAATATTTATTAATAAATCTATTCTTTTATCCCATTCCTTACCACTATAACACTCAACAATCCTCCTAACACAATCATCCCATCTTTTGTACAAATATACTGATATAAATTCTTTATCCAAATCTTTTGCATACCACATTACTTTTCTCACCCATCTTGTTGTCTGCCCTTACTCATAACCCAATAAAATACTATTTTGGCTATTCTTTTATTATCCATAAACTGCAATCTACCAAACATTTTCATTTTACTTTTTGCATCTCTCATATAAAAACTTGACCATCCCATTTCTCTTTGAATTGCCTCCCTTGCTGTCCATACATCTGCATCCAATGCATGTCTTCCTACTTCCCTTTGAGCTTTTTCTAAGTAATCTAATACCCCTTTACTAACACACAATGCATCATTATCATATGTTAACCCTGCTACTGCAACTCCCTTCCATATAATTCTAGCTACATCATATTTATTATATGAAAACAATTAATTTCTTTATTAATCTCTTTCTTTTCTTTGCTTCATTTATCAATTTTTTCTCCCATTCATCCAAACAATTTTTCTGATTACTTAAAATAATTTCCAAATAACTATATCTATTCACCACACTTAACTTAATATCTCCCAATAAAAATTCTACATCTTCTCTTTCCCCAGTATTAATCATCATTATATTTAATTTTTCTTCACTAAATTTAATCCCCATTTCTTTACCCATCTTTGCACATGTCCTCAGCATAACTTCCATATCTTCTCTTCTTTCTGGATACAAAAATATATCATTCGCAATAAAAATACCTGATAGAATATATACTGCCATACCACTTATTAACGATATCTCTATCCCTCTTCCTAATCTTTCTATTGCTCTTTCCATTTCACTCAAATACAACACAAACAAAATAGGTAACATAGGGCATCCTTGCCTTAGTTCCACCCCATTTTTAACTTTAACTGATTCTATATTTTCTAATTGATATATATATTATAACGATCTGAAAGAAAGTGGAGATTGCATCTAACCGCAATCTGCACTACAAGGGCGCCATCTAGGCATTTGAACCTAGAAAAATTTATAAAGTAGGCAGATATGTGCTGTTAAGATTCCACTTTATTTAAATATTCAGATCATTAGCCCATTGTCACTAGCTCATGGAGATGCAGAGATTATACATAACTTGTTTAATTGCATCTTAAATATATATACAAAAATTAAAAGCCACTGCCAGTAAATAACAAACAAATATTTATTTACGCACATATAAATTTTGAATCATTTTAAATTTTGAGGAATAAATTTAACATTTTAGATTTTTATATTAACTTTTAATTTTACATTTAAATAGCTTGCAATAATGAGTTTAATATTTATTTAGAGGGTCGAGTATGAATAGACTATATAGATCATATTTGAAAAGAAAAATGTTCTATCCCTTATTTAACCTTAGGCCAAAAAGTTCGCAGCCAAACCAACGTCAATCCATCGGATATATCGATGTATTCAATGCAGCATGAATACAACAACACAAAATACTATACTGTCAGGAATGTTCATCTGAACAGTAAGTAGAGTTAGAGAAGACATTGTCTCTCAACCAACAGGAATGCTACATCTGTTGGTGAGAAGAACAATAAACAAAAAACTCCATAGGAATGGACTGCGGTCCTTTTTGCTGACTTACAATCCCATCCATAGGCAAACAGAAGGTGTGTGGCATATATATGCAATCCTGCCCATAGCGGATCTCCTGCTACATTTACTAATTACATCAATACATCTAATCCATTGACCCAATTTAACTGTGAAACAAATAACCTAAGATTACCCTCCCTTAAACTATTATATAACTTTACAAATCTATACAGCCATTCATGCCCGACTTAAATTTAACCTTTAGATACCTTCGCACAGATGAATTTTATACAATTTGTTTTATAATGTTGAGTATAGATCGGCTGCACAGATTCCATGGTCAAAAACATTTCAAAATAAACACAACCAATCAAAATACAAAATCATTGATAACGTCAATTGCATAGGGAATACAAAAAAACCCAATAGCATTCATCGTAAGATGCCGCAGTGACATTGATGACTTATATATTCCAATCGACTATGAAACAGCAACATAATTAACCACTAACGAATCTATGCAATGTCTATACCCAACTTAAATTTCCTCATTTAAAATTTAAACAATAAATATTAATACAAATAAAATAATAAATGGAAATGATTTTTATCAAATGCAAAATATATAAAATTAAACATTATTAATTGATTTGAAACTTACAAAAATCAGATAAGAGTCCACTTTAACATTTAAGTTGGTTTGTTTATTAAATTTGTCAAACCCTGATGAAAGTTCTTAATTATTCTTTTTTTTTTTATGATTTTAAAAATTGTTTAGTTCATATAGCTTATGGTAGAAGAGTCCAGGTTCCTGTTGGCAATTCCCCCGAAGACTTTCATGGAAGACCGTTCTGATATTCTGGAGGTAGCCTTAGCTGGTTCATTCTGGAATCACAGTCTTTTCCTTTTTAAAATAAGTGAGAGAGAATGATATGTGCGTCCCATCGTTCGTCTCACCAAATCAAGTTGGAACTGACTGGAACTCAATATTTTTCTTTTTATAGTCCTCCTATGGATTCCACGAACAAAAACGTCACTGTTCCATTTTTTCGTTATGGTCTGGGCCTTTATTTGCTTCCATTGGTCAAGCTAAAATCTCTTTATTCTCTTATCTATTTTTCATCTGACTTTTTAATTACACAGCTTTTGGATAATTAATAAACAATCATTTCCATCTACAAAAATATTTTATCTTTAAATCTTGTACTTTTTTTATAAAAAAGTACGTTCAAATACTTATTTATTTGTTTTTTAAAAAAATATTTTTAAAGTTTTGAATCTGTGCGAATATATACGTTTAACAAACATTTTAATTTTAGCGTTTAGTTTTTTTTTTAATAGATTTTATTTTTATTTGCGAACTTTAAGATTTTATTTTAAATTAATGTAATGGCATATTTATATACCGTAACAATATATATATATAATTATTTTCATATAATTTCTTAATAATATCCACTAAAGCTTCATCCATTCCCAAATTTTTTAAACTTATCCATAAATTATTTCTATTTACTCTATCATATGCTTTCTCTATATCTATAAAATTCATATATAACTGTCTACTTGAATTCCGACTCAGATCCATAAGTTGTGTAACTACAAACAAACTATCTCCTATACGCCTACCTGACCTAAAACCTCCTTGCATTTCCCCCACTACATTATTCCCTTCCATCCATTTTATAACTCTTCTACCCACCATATATGAGAAAACTTTATATAAAATTGTTGTTATTGCCATCGGTCTATAATTATTTAACTTTCTATGATCCTCACACTTTCCTTTAAATAATAATCTTACTCTTATATTACTCCAACTACTCAGAAAAACTATTTTGTGCCATCTTATTAAAACAAGATAATAACTTTACTTTTGCTCTATATCCTAAATTTATTACCATCTCTGCTGTGCATCCATCTAAGCCTCTTGTCTTTCCATTTTTCAATTTCTTCTCTACCTCATTCAGTTCATTTTTTGTAAACCTAATACTCCATTTACTATATGCTTTCATGTTTTTTATCACTCTATCCTTCATGTCTAACATCTTTTCTATATCCATTACATATCTATTTAAGATTCTCTCTAAATCCTCTCTAGAGCTACACTCTATTTCCTCATCATCTAGTAATACTATCTCTCTTTCCACTACATTTCTCCTTTTAATATAATTCCAAATTTTTTTACTCCCATCTCTTCCACTTTTATTAATATTCTCCAACAATTTAATATTCAATTTCATTCTCTCTCTATAATTATCTATTTTAGCTAACTTCTTTTTTTCTAAGTATTTTTCCCATCTAGTATTAATATATTTTTCACTTTCCTTGTTCTTAATAGCACACTTATATTCTCTGCATGCTTCTTTCCTCTCTTTTACACTTTTACTAATTCTCATTTTTTATTACTTTTATTCTTCTGAATATTTTCCCCTAAAACCCTATTTGCAGTCCTTATACTCATCCCCAACTAACTCTCCCATGATTTCTTTAACTTGTATTTTATACTCTTTCAACTTATTATCATTCACTCTTCATCTACATATCTACATCTTTCACTATTATTTCTACTTTTATTTCTATTCTCCATCACATTATTAACCATTTCAATTACAATGAAGTTATGATCACTAGTGCATACTTTTCCTTCATTATCAAACACCTTAATTTTCCCTATTTTATTCATTCCCTCTTTCTCTACCAATACATAATCTATTGTGTGAAATATATTATTTGTAGACCATATGTATTGTCCCTCATAAATATTTACTAAATTTTCAATACTCAAATTCACTTTCTGACAAAAAAATTTTCAAAAGCTGTCCATTTTTATTATCTACATCATCAATTTCTTCAATATGTCCATTCATATCCCCTATAACCATTATTCTCTTCCCCTTTTCTTTAAAACTTTGTATATCCATAACTAGACATTCATATATGTTACTGTTCCACTCCATTATAATTTGACTATCTCCAGTGGCTATCCAACCTTATTTCAAACCATAAATGTTCTTGACATTTAACAATATTGATGTGATGAATGAAGTCAAGAATTTTTCAGCAATTATACCAAAAAAAAACTTGTTAGCTACTTAATTTTACATTCCCCAGTCTAATTTTTCCCATATTCTGCTCCATCCCATTTCCACAATATAATCTTTGTCAACTCTACAGCCTTTATATCTAAATCCCCCTTATCTTTTCCCAAACCCAGCATAACAACCAATAATCTACTTTCTGTATAATCACTTTTTTCATATTTATTTTCCCATAACTTCATTATATGTGCCCTTTTTGTTTTCAAGCATTTACATTCAATTAGCAAATGCCTAATGTTTTCTATTCCTTCTTTACATAATTTACAAACTAAATCACCCATATTTTTCCATTCACATATATATTCTCTTGTTGCTAAAGATCCTGTTCGAGCCTTAAACAATAAACTACTTTTCTTACTATTATCATAAATTAACTCACACCTAATATTCTGCTTATTTTTATATATGTTTAAACTCTTTTTACTCTCCATACTAGTTCTCCATCTCTCTAACTCCCTATTCTTTATTAGTAAATCTATTCTTTTATCCCATTCCTTACCACTATAACACTCAACAATCCTCCTAACTCAATCATCCCATCTTTTATACAAATATACAGATATAAATTCTTTATCCAAATCTTTTGCATACTGCATTACCTTTCTCATCCATCTTATTACCTGCTCTTTACTCATAACCCAATTAAACACTATTTTATATAATATAATTATTTACTGAAGTGCCCTCTGAATAAAAAAAATTCAGAGAGGGTTCCAGTAAAATGTTACAGACAATTACTTGCAGGCAGATGTACCTGACCTCGTTTTAACAATTTTTTTTTGCTTGGTGAAATTACTTGCTTTGAATAAAATGCTTGTAATCAAATAAAGTAAGGAAGGAATTACTTCCTTCACATAAGGTAAAAAAAAAATATTAGTGGTGGAATTATTTCCTTTGCATAAAATATGCTTCATAATAAAAATTATGGATTACTAAATATAAAAGGTAGAATTACTTCCTTAGCATAAAATGCTCATAATATAAATTATGGCATCTTTTCAAGTGTATTTTTATTGTTTCAAATGTAATTAGATAAAATGGTATCGCACATACATAATTACAATCCATATTTATATAATTTGAACAAATAAAAAATTCGGTGTTTTATGAATAAGATATGGATGAATTTGAAATTGGCATTTTCAAGTAGTGAGAAGTGGACTCATCCACATCCCCATTGGTCACTCATGGTCAACATCTGATTACAGTGATGCATGTGCAGCCAGTAACATCTGATATTTGTGATTGAATGTACTTGTATAGTGATGAATATTTAATTTCTTTATTTTTCCATAAATATGACATGGTTATTTTTATTTTATTTATTTTTTAATGTAAAAGTTTATTTCAAATTTAAAAATAAAAAACATTTCCAGTTACTTCTTGACCATTGGTCTTACTAATAAAAAGTCCAAAACAAAAACAAAAAATATGGAAATATTGATGCAAATTGATGTTCCAAAAGCAGATCTTGAGTTGCAATGCTAAACTAAAAATGATTGGCTGGATTACTGGTCATTGGATCAAAAAATATAATTTTTGCTCAAAAAATGAATGGTTGAACATACACATAATGAAACTTGGTTGCATACCTTGCAGAAAAATTAAAATTCTTGGAACTTAAGCAATGATGGGAATGAAAATATCCAAAGAATGGGTCAACAATGAAGTCACCTATTCTGGAAAAGATAAGGAAGTTACAATTGAACTCACTTCAAAAAAAAATTTCGATCATAGAAAATCTGCTGCACACAAAACAGCATTAAAAATTATTTGTGAAGCTGAAAAAAGGAAGATTGAAAACATTTTTTTAAAAATCATTATCTCATGAAAAAGTAATATCAGCAAAAAATTTTCAAACTGGATATAAAATAGCAAAAAAACAATCAACGATTCTCTACTTTTAAAAGTGAAATGGATCTGCAAGAACTGAATGGAATTGAAATGGATCGTATTCTTCATTCAACAAATGCATGCATTAATATCATGAATCATATAAGTGATGAAATGAAAAAAAATATATTTAAAAAAATTGTTCAATCGATAATTGATGAATCAACTATGATAAGCAAAAAAATCATCCTTATTGTGTTTGTTTGATGTTGTATTTAAAGTATTGAAATGATTCATTGATTAATTTATTTTTAGACTTGATCAAACTTGAAAACATAATGGCAAAAGGAATATTTGAATCCTTATTTCAATGTCTTGAATTTTATAGGATGACAGAAGATTATCTAAAAAAGTATTTAATTTCGGTAGAATATGATGGTGCTGTTAGAATGTAAAAATGGAGTGAAAGAATTGCTGACACAAAAATTTGCTTATATTATAGTTTGGCATTGTGCTAACCATAGATTAGAATTAAATGACATTATAAAGAAAATTTCAGGAATCAATAGATTCAAATCATTTATTGATAACTTTTATGTTTTATACCATGTATCACTGAAAAATAATAGAGAGTCACCTAAATGTGCAGAATCACCAGGCCTTGAGCTGCTAAAAATTGGAAGAGTTTTTTTAAGTTCTAGATGGGTGGTATCTAGCTTTCATTTAGTTTTGGCTATGTGGAATAATTTTGAATCTCTTGTGTGTCAACTTGAAGAAGCAATGAACATTCCTACAAGAGATGAAAATGATAAATGTACTTACTATGGTTTAAAAAACATCTATAGTCTTTTTATTGGATCTAGAATTGATGTGCAATGCTCTCTAGAATTGCCAGAACTAAGTTTGGACCTACAAGATCACAATGTGAATCTTTACATTACAAATTGAAAAGAAAAGGCAATAGTTCAAAGTTCAAGTTAACAGAATTTTGGACCTTTTTATAAATATACTGTAACTGCTATACATGATCAGCATTTTCATGGAGATTCACTTCATGGAAAAGTATCAAAAAATGATCCTCCTATTGACATGAAAACATTTTATACTACATTGAAAGAGTCAATTGAAAAAAGGATGCTAGATAGCAAAGATGTTGAGTTTGCACATTGGACTCACATACTTGATCAAAAATATTGGCTTGAAGAAATTGATATTCACTTGACATTTGGAGAGACAAAAATTAGAAACATGTCAATCAGGTTACAATTAAATGAAAGAGAAATGATTCATGGATTTCACAAATACATTCTCAAGAAGACATTCTGAAAACTATTGTATTTGATATAGGCTCTGAATTTTATTCCCATTTTTTCAAGTGAATGTGAATGCAGGTTTTTGCAAATGAATCTAATTATTACCCCAATAAGATCTTCATTGAAGATGAAAGCAGTTTCTGAACTTTTGTTCATCAAATCCATCAGACACTTTTCGATTCTTCAAAATACATTGATCTGTGATTACTCAGAGAACATCATTTATCCATAAACACTAACACTACTATTATACTTTTAGTATTCCCCTCTTTAAATTTTACACTTATATTATTAGCAGCACCCTCTTTCTATTTTTTATATAACTAAATTTTTAATTTTTTTTTTATATCAAACTTTTTTTCAGGCCCAAATCTCTATTCAAAACTGGCTTAATATTATTAATATAAATAGCCTCTTTTATTTTTTATCCCTTTTATTATCCATAAATTGTATCATTCTTATACAATCCTTTTCAAACTCATATACTGTCTCTAATTTTGTAAATATATTGGTGAATTTTTATCATATTTTTGTTGTAATAGTCTTCTATATGTTGAATTATTTATTTCTCCAACAATTTATTTTTATATTATTAATTTGACACTTTTTACAATTAATCTCATATATGCCATTTATTTCATTATTTAAATTTTTATTATAAATACTAATATATTTATTTTCTAATATACTATCCATATTTTTTCTTTTTTTATTAACTACTTTAACATTTAATGCATTACTAAACTTTTTATTAATTTTACCTATAACTTTATTTAAATTTTTAACTACATAATTATTCCTTGTCTTTATATCTATATAATTAACTTTATTACTACTTTTTTCTACTTTATTATTATTTATACATTGTATCTTATTTTCTATTAATCTAATATTATCATTTATAAATAATAATTGATAAATAATATTTATAATAATATTGCTTATTTGATATATAATGTCATTATAATCTATGTGTCATGCACATAAATTCTTTGGAGTGAAAATTTCACTCACAAATGCACCTATTCATGAAGCAATGCCTACTGTAAGGGAAAAAGATAACTAATCTTTCTTATTGCATTGCCAAATGTATATAATATAATATTAAATCATCTATGCACTTATCACTGTTTCACAATGTTTTAATTACGACCCTCTTTTACAGTTTCGATTGCCCCAGAAAATTTCCTTAGAACTACAACATAATACAAATATATGAATATGTGAACATATAATTTATATCAAATTCTTAATATATGATTATAGGAGGTTTGAAATGATAAATATAGAATGTAAAAAGAGTAAAATATATAATAATATTTAAAAGGTAATAAATAAATGATTATAAGATGTATATATAGAATGTATATGAGTTGTATACATATAGTTATATATGTATGTAATTATATGTATATATAATTATGTGTATGTATATGAATTATATACATATAATGTATATAGGTGTATATAAATTATATGTTCATGTATATTTATATTCATATATTTGTATTATGTTATAGTTCCGAAGAAGATTGCTGGAGCAATTAAAACTGTTGAAGAGGGTGGTAATTAAGGCATTGTGAAACAGTGATAAGTGCATAGATGGTGGGAAAAAAGATTAAATGAAAATATAACCTATAAACTAAATCAGCTCTCCCTACAGATAATATAATAGAAGTATTAAAATTCTGCTTAACTAAAACATATTTTAGATATAACACAGAAAATCAAGGCATGCCAGCGGGCTCATCATTATCCTTGTTAAATATTATTTATATAGAAGAGCTAAAATCAGAGTTATAAATAGTATTTGGTCAAAATTCTGTTTTTATTGTCTTGGTGATACATTCTCTGTATGGCTATATGGTTAATCATTACTACAAATATTCTAGACCACAACAACAACATATCTCCACTTAAATTAATCGTAAAATTAGATCAAGATCAAAAATTTGCACTTTTATGTTTCCTGTGGATAAGATTCCCTCATGTCAAAATCAAAACTATTATTTACAGTAGCACCCCTCCCTTACAGAAAAATATTTAGCATACACATGCAATCATGATAAAAATTCAAAAGATGAAATAATACGGAACAAAGTGAAAAAAGTTTGTTCAAAAACCATTGACTTGAAAAAAAGTCCAATATAGCTCAAACGAAAAAAGTCCAATATAGCTTAAACGGTACCAAATTCTCCTATTATTCTGGTTAGATTAGATGAGTAATAATGTATTGTCTATGACAAAATATCGTTGTATTACAGTGCAGGTTTCACTGTTATTAGAATAATTCATATATTGCATAAGTTTTACCTTTACTTTTTAACATATTTTCAATCTTAACGTTATATTAAAATATCATTATAAAGAGTTCTTAAAGAATTTATTTTAAGAAATAAATACATTTACTGTTATGAATTTTATTATATTTACTGAAAGTTTAAATAATATTGAAATATATTTACAATGTATATACTTAACCTAGATATAATTAAAGGGGATTTGAACCCAGACTTTCAAGCTCCTATAGTCATCCACTCTATTCAATATAACCGATACACATGACCAAATATATGTGAAAAAGATAAATGGTCTCCGATATACACATTTCGTATTGAACCAGCGCTTATCAGTTGGTCCGGATCATCATCTTCGCAGTGATTATATATATTTATACCCGGGAGATGGTGATCGAGACCAACAGATGAGTGCTGGTTCAGCACGAATATATATATGGGAGATGATGATCCGGACCATTTGATGAGTGCTGGCATCAGTTATCTTTTTCACATATATGTGGCCATAGGTATTGGTTATATTGCATAGAGTGAATGACTATAGGGAACTCTAAAGTCTGGGTTCAAATTCCTTTAATTACATGAAAGTTTAAATGTATTCTCTGTAATTAAAATTTACTTTTATTTTCAAATTATAAATAGTTCACTTTTTCATATCTTTGTGATTTCACTTCCAGATATTTTTTCCTTTTCTGAGGAGTACTTTCATAAATATGAAAAGTGTCTTCTTTTTCTCTCTCGTCTCAGAAGCGGTTCCCCAGTGAATTTTAACAAGAGGCATTTTTCAATTACTTTTAAACGTCTATCTTTGGAATCTGTCAGTTGTCATAACATTTCCTGAAAGCCCACTTCATTCAAAAAAGTTTATTTCCACGTTCAAATTACATCTACTGCATTGTGGGATAGATATACAATTGATAGGAAATGACTCTCTTTATAGACCCATTTAGGAATTGATGTATATTATTAACATTATTTTTTTATGAAATAGTTTATCAATACCATATTTACAAAATATTTAAAGCAATGTAACTGTTAATTAATTCAGTTAATAAGAGTGGAAAACGTTTTTTTATATGTTATTCTTAAAGATTTTTGTCTTGGATGTGTGTGTGTGAATATATATAATACAACTTATTTAATTTGTATATTATAAAATATTGATTAATTCAAAATCTAAAATGTTTGTATCATTTATATTGTAGTGCAGTGCTAAACATTTTGAATAATTAGATTTTATGGTGTAAAATTTGCCTAATTTATGTAAATATTTGTCAACTACTTTTTATGTTATCAAAACTTTTTCACTCAAATATTAAAATGTATAATGTTTTGTAATATATATTATAATGATCCGGAGAAAGGGGACTTAACGTAATCTGCACTACAGGGCGCCATCTAGGCATTTGAACCTAGAAAAATTTATATAGTAGGCAGATACTTAAGTTAAAAAAAAAATATTTATTTTATATATTTTGATTCCGGTCATTAGCCCACTGTCACTAGCTCAGTGGAATAGCAGAGATTTAAATTTTATAAGAAATTCTTATCTAAAAATATATAAAAAAGAATAAAATAAGTCACTGCCAGTAATTAACATACAAACATTTATTTACGCACATATATATAAAATTTAACATTATTATTTTAGCATGTTTACTTTAACATTATTTTTAACTTTTATTTTAGATTTTAATTTACATTTTAATTTTTATACTATTATAAGTTCGCACAGATGGATTTATAAAAGTTTGTTTTATAAATGTTGAGTATAGATCGGTTACATAGATTACACAGTCAAAAACATTCCAAAGTAAACATAAACGATCAAAATATAAAGTCATTGATGGAAATGCAGAGGGGAATTTATAAGAAACCCAATGGCATTCATCATAAGATGCCACAAGACACCAATAACTTAAAAGACATCTGACATAAATACATCTTAGATACTATTTACCGAATGTCTATAAATTTTGATCAAATATGAAAACCAAAACCATAATTAACCGGTAACAAACCCATGCAAGCGTCTATACCCAACTTAAATTTAATGCACTTTTATTTAGAGTGTCGAGTATGAATAGACTATGTAGATTTGTATTTGAAAAGAAAATATTCTATCCTTGTTTAACCTTATGCCAAAAAGTTTGCAGTCAAACCAGTGTCAATCCATCTGATACATTGATGTATTCAATGTAGCATGAAAATACAACCGCACAATATACTATACTGTCAGGAATGGACATCTGAACAGTATAGTTAGAGAAGACATTGACTCTTGTCCAATACAGGAATATTACATCTGTATGGCAAGAAGAACAATAAAATAAAAACTCCATAGGAAGGGACCGTGGCCCTTTTTGCCGACTTACAATCCCATCCATAGGCAACAAGGTTTTGTGCAGCATATACAGTAATTCTGCCTATAGTGAACCTCATACTACATCTACTAATTACACCAATATATCCAATTCATTGACCTAATTCAACTACGAAACAAATAACCTAAGATTACCCTCCCCTAATATAACTTTACAAATCTATATAGCCATTCACGCCCGACTTAAGTTTAACATTTATATAATTTAATTTATCGCAAAACAAAAATCATAAATAAAACTTAAAGAAGAAAAAAAAAAGGAAATGATTTTAAATAAAAAAAAAGTACATCATATAACATTATTAATGTTAATTTACGTTGGTCAGATAGGATTCTATTTGTATTATTTACTAAAAGGTTTAGAATTTAGAGTTCTTATTGATTTCAAATGAATATATAATTTCTTACGATTTTTAAAAACATCCAGCTTTATCCGTTGCTTGCCATATGAACGTGAATTCCCACGCCGTCCTAAAGAGGTTGGTATTCTGTAAGCCATTTTATTTATTTATTCAGAGGTTTTTTTATTTTAGCTGGTCCTCAATGTAGAAAATGATGTTTCATTTTTTTTTATCAACTGAAGGAATTGAAAGTGCGTCTTTCAATCCCTTCACCTCCAACTCCGCACTAACACATATCTGTCCTCTCGTAATAATTTTCAAACTTTTCCTTTTATATTAATATTAAGGATTCAATGGACATTATGTCATCGATGATGATGATCATTCCATTGAGGTCTGATTTCCCGATGGATTTCTTTCATTTGCTATTAGTTTCTATTGTTTTCCTATCTGACTGTTGCTTATACATTTAAATGCCCAAAGGCTAGTTCACTTTGACTAATTAAAATAATCATTTCCATTTTCAATAACATTAATTAATTTATCTACATTCTTGAAGATATATTTTTATCTTCAATTAAATCTTTTTAAGTTTTTGCTTTTAAAATACTTTTTTTTATTTTTAATAAAGTTTTATTTTAATAATTTTTTTTCATCTGTGCGATTTTATATATATACGAGTTTAAGATAGATTTTTTTAATTTTCAATTTTTAATTCTTAAAAAAGAAGTTTTATTTGCAAACTTTTATTCTTTTCATGTTTACTAATAAAAAAAGCAATGTAACATACGTATGTGCCCGTTACAATATATTGTGCCATAGTTCTTTGTGGTATTCAGGAAAATAATCAAAATTACTAAAAATATCGAACTGCAGAGAACTTTCCTACTTTATGCATCATTTATTTGGTAGAAATCTAGAACAATATGTGATGTTGATGTGATGAGATGCACTGTGACTTCTCCTTATATGGAGTCAGGAATATCTCAGCAACTATGCCCAGAGAAACATGTTAGTCACTTTAACTCACCTTTCCATTCCCCACCCTAAGTTTTCCCATTCCACAAACATAATCTTTGTCAACTTCATGGCCTTCATATCTAAATCCCCATTATCTTTTCTCAAACTGAGCATAAAAACTAATAACCGCTTTCTGTATAATCACTTTGTTTATATTTATTCTCCCACAACTTTTATTATTTGTACCGTTTCTGCTTTCAGGCATTTACATTCAATTAACGAATGCCTAATATTTTCTACACCTTTCTACATAATTTGCAAACTAAATCATGCATATTTTTCCATTTATGTGTATATCCCCTTATTGCTAAAGATCCTGTTCAAGCCTTAAATAATAAACTACTTTCCTTGCTATTATCATAAACTAATCCACACCCAATATTGTTTATTTCTCTATATATTTAAAACCTTTTTACTCCCCGTACTAGTTCTCCAGCTCTCCAACTCCTTATTTTTTATTAATGCATCTATTCTTCTATCCCATTCCTTACCACCACAACACTCAACAATTTTTCTAACACAATCATCTCATCTTTTATATAAGTATACTGACATAAATTCTTTATCCAAATCTTCTGTATTCTGTACTACCTTTCTCACTCATCTTGTCATCTGCCCTTTACTCATAACCCAATTAAATACTATTTTGGCTATTCTCTTATTATCCATAAATTGCAATCTACTGAAGATTTTCATTTTGCTTTTTTGCATCTCTCATATAAAAACATGATATCCCATTTCTCCTTGAATTGACTTCTTTGCTATCCACACATCTGCATCTAATGTATTTATTTATCAATTTTTTTCTATTCATCCAAGCAATTTCTCTGATTACTTAAGATAATTCCCAATTAGTTATATCTATTAACATTTAATTTTATATCCCCAATAAAAATTCTTTCTATTTTATTTCCCCAGTATTTCTTTTGATTTTCCTTCACTAAATTTAATCCTCATCTCTTAACTCACTCTTGCACATCTTCAGGATAACTTTCATATTTTCCCTACTTTCTGTGCACAAGAAGATATCATCCACATATAAAAGACCCAATAATGTATAGACTTCCTGACCACCTTTTAATGGTATCTCTTCTCTCTTCCTAGACTTTCTATTACTCTCTCCGATTTTCTCAAGTATAACAAAAACAAAATAGGTGACATAGAGTATCATTGCCTTAGTTCCACCCCATTTTTAACTTTAATTAATTCTATATTTTTTAATTGATACATATAATAATTATTTTCATACAATTTCTTAATAGGATCCATTAAAACTCCATTTATTCCCAAATTTATTAAACTTACCCATAACCTATTTGTATTTACTCTATCACATGCCTTCTCTATATCTATAAAAAACATATATAATTGTCTATATCCCTATTTATATCTAAAAGTTGTGTAACTACAAATAAACTATCTCATGTACATCTATCTGGTTGAAAATCTCCTTGCATTTCTCCCACTATATTATTTTCTTCCATCCATTTTGCAACTCTTCCAGCCACCATATATGCAAAAACTTCATATAATATCAAAATTACTGCTATTGGTCTATAGTTGTTTAACTTTCAATGATCCTTATCCTTCCTTTTAAATAGTAAACTTACTCTTGAGCTATCTGGAAATTCTCTTTTCTGTGCCATCTTATTAAATCATGATGATAGGGATTTTATGCCCAACCTTTCTTTAATGCATTGATTCCTGTGGCTTGAACTGTGTGGCACTCGTATATGGAAAGTTTACTACTGTTTTTAACAGCTCATATAAGCATAAGGAAATGGCTATCAAAATAATGTTTAGTGATTTTAAGTTTTAACTTCATATTATTTCTGGAGTTAATATTATATACAAGGATGTTAGTAAATATGTAGTATTACTATTAAACCAAATAGTGCTTTTTGAACACACATGTAGGTATATATATATGATAAACAAAACAAGTTATAAATTTCATAACTTGCTTTTAGCTTGCATTTTATTATCACTAGAAAATTACACAAATAAGTAAAAAAGCTAAGTTAAAAAAATTTTTAATTTTTTTTTAGTTTAATGTTATTTACATGTGCATTGATCTTTTGAGAGCAGTAATATAAAAATATTGATTGTGTATGAAAATATAAATTGTGATTGAGAGAGTGAGTTATTTGAAAGATTGAAAATTTTTGTGTTTAATTGTTTGAAAGATTTTCTTTTGCCATTTTAGGTATAGTAGTTTTTTTTTTTTAAAAGTTGTTCTTGTTGAATGTGTGTTAGTGTAAGAATAATTATAAAAAGTTGTATGTAAATTTAATTCATTTTAGTTAAGTTTGTTACTAAAAGTTTTGTAAATTTTAAAATAGACATGTATTTTGAGAAAAAAGGCAACGTTTGGGAGCCTAATGTTAGAAAACACGTGGGTATAGTTTGGAAAAAAGTTTTTATTTGTTCTGTATAAGGGTGTGTGAAGAATAGGAGAGGTATTATAAAGAGGTACTTATAAAAAAGTTGTATATAAGTTTAATTCGTTTTAGTTAAGTTTGTTATTGAAGGTTTTTTTAAATTTTAAAAGAGACATTTATTTTGATAAAAAAGATAATATTTGGGAGACCCAACATTAGAAAAACGTGGTTATAATTTAATCAAGTTTGGGAAAAGTTAAAAGTTTTTATTTTTCCATATAAGGGTGTATGAAAAATAGGAGAGGCATTATAAAGTCAAATATATAATAGGTGAATTGAAAAATAAGAATATCGATTGTATTTGTATGGCACAGTGTATATACGATCGGCAGAAAGGAATTAGATGGGCACTAGTAGAATGTATAGTGTGTGCTGAGGTGTATCATTTGAAATGTTTGAATAAGAATAGAAAGGATGTGACAGGTTTCTGGTTATGTAATCAGTGTGTAAATGTGATTAAAGAGGTGAAAAAGTGGTTTTTAAGTGTAGGTAGTCTAGAGAGAAAGTCAGAGGAGAGGGAGCAAAATGTAGTTAAGGAAGATAGGATAGAGTATGGTTTTAGTGGAATGACAAGAAATATAGGTGGAGAAAGTAGTAATGCAATGGAGATGGTTAGACAGGGAATAAGTAAGATAGAGGAAGAAGTGAAGGATGTAGAAGTAAAAATAAAATTGTTAGAGACAAAGTGTGAAAAGATAAAGGAATTATTTAGTAGAAATGATAAGGAAGAAATGGATATGGAGGTCCAGAAGATGGTAGAGAAGGTTACAGATGGAGTAGAGAAAGTAGATTATGAGACAGTGTTGATAGGAGATTCACTAATAAGAGAATGTGGGGATATAATTGCAAGGGAAAATAGAAGCAGGTATGTTAGAGTATGTATGCCTGGAGCAAAAATTAGGGATGTGACAGATAAAGTAAAAAAGCTAGGTAGTAGAGATGTATATGTTATGGTAGAGACTAATAATTTGTTAGAGCCATCAGAGAGAGTAATGAATGAGTATGTAGAATTGATTATAAATTTGAGGGAGATTAAAGGAAGAGTAGGGGTAGGTGCAGTATTACCAAGATTTGATAAGAGGCATTTGTTAGATAGAGCATGTTCTATAAATGAGAGAGTGAAAAAATTGTGTGAGAGAAATAATGTTGCATTTGTGGATGTATGGGATTGGTTTATTGGAAAGAGGGAGTTATATAGTAAAGATGGATTGCACTTTGGAAAAACAAGGAAGTGAAGTTTTAGAGAGTTTGATATTTAAAGAATATAATTCGGGAAACTTTTAAAGGGGGGTGGGCTTTTAAATTGTAACATTATCAAAAACAAGAAGAATGGAGGAGATATAAGAAATAAGCAAAAGATTGTTGATTTAGATAAAAGTGTAGATGTGGAAAGGGAATGGTTTTGTAAGATTAATGGAAAGAAAGTTTGTTATAAACATAATGGAAAAGAAAGAATCAAAAAAATTTATAAAAGAATAGTTAGGAAAGAAAAAAATTGTTAAAATTGGGTTTTTGAATATGCAAGGTGGTAGGAGACCAGAAAAGTGGCTGGAATTAAATAAAGCAATTGAAAATGAAGAGCTTGAGGTATTAGCAGTAGTGGAAACTCATCTAAGAGAAGAAGAAGAACCTATTTTAGAAGAGGTGGTATGGCAGGATGTAAAACAGAAAAGAAAAAGAAAAAAGGGGTGGTGGTATAGGTGTTATATCGAGGAAATATTTAAATATTGTTAAATGTCAAGAGCATTTGTGGTTTGAAATAAGGTTGGGTAGACAAGAATGGATGGTCGCTATAATGTATATAGCTACTGAGATAGTCAAACTGTAATGGAGTGGAACAGTAGTATATATGAATGCCTAGTTAAGGATATACAAATTTTTAAAGAAAAGGGAAAGAGAATAATGGTTATAGGGGATATGAATGGACATATTGAAGAAATTTATGATGTAAATAATAAGAATGGTCAGTTGTTGAAGGGATTTTGTCAAAGAGTAAATTTGAGCATTGGAAATTTATTAAATATGTATGAGGAACAATACACATGGTCTAGGAATAATGTATTTCACACAATAGATTATGTATTGGTAGAGAAAGAGGGAATGAATAAAATACGGAAATTAAGGTGTTTGATAATGAAGAGAGAGTATGTAATAGTGATCATAATTTTATTGTAATAGAAATGGTTAGTAATGTGATGGAGGATAGAAATAAAGGTAGAAATAATAGTGAAAGATATGGATGGAGAGTGAATGATAAGAATAAGTTGGAAGAATATAAAATAAAAGTTGAAGAAATCATGGAGCAGTTGGATGGGGATGAGTATAAGGACTGGTGTGGTGAAATAGAAAAAGTGGCAAATAGGGTTTTAGTTGAGAATATGCAGAAGAATAAAAGTAATAAAAAATGAGAGTTAGTAAAAGTGTAAAAGAGAGGAAAGAAGCATGCAGAGAATATAAGTATGCTATTAAGAACAAAGAAAGTGAAAATGATATTAATGCTAAATGGGGAAAGTACTTAGAAAAGAAAAAGTTTGCTAAAATGGATAATTATAGAGAGAGGATGAAGTTAGATAGTAAATTGTTGGGGAATATTAATAAAAGTGGAATAGATGGGAGTAAAAAATTGTGGAATTACATTAAAAGGAGAAATGTAGGGGAAAGAGAGATAGTATTAATAGATGATGAGGGAATAGAGTGTAGCTCAAGAGAAGATATAGAGAGAATCTTAAATAGATATGTAATGGATATAGAAAAGATGTTAGATGTAAAAGAAGTAGTGATAGAAAAAATGAAAGCAGTTAGTAATGGGAATATTAGGTTCACAAAAAATGAATTGAATGAGGCAGAGAAGAGATTGAAAAGTGGAAAGGTGAGAGGCTTAGATTAATGGGCAGCAGAGATGGTAGTGAATTTAGGGCATAGAGCAAAAGCAAAGTTATTATCATGTTTTAATAAGATGGCGCAGAAGACAATTTTTCCGGTTAGTTGGAGTAATACAAGAATAAGATTATTATTTAAAGGAAAGAATAAGGATCATAGAAAGTTAAATAATTATAGACTGATAGTGGTAACATCAGTTTTATATAAAGTTTTATCATATATGGTAGCTGGAAGAGTTGTAAAGTGGATGGTAGAGAATAATGTAGTGGGGGAAATGCAAGGAGGTTTTAGGTCAAATAGTCGTATAGGAGATAGTTTGTTTGTAGTTACACAACTTATGGAGATGAGTAGGAATTCAGGTAGATCATTATATATGAGTTTTATAGATATAGAGAAAGCATATGATAGAGTAAATAGAAATAGATTATGGGTAAGATTAGCCAATTTGGGAATGGATGAAGCTTTAGTAAATATTATTAAGAAATTATATGAAAATAATTATTATACTTACCAATTAGGGGATATAGAATCAGTTAAAGTTAAAAATGGGGTGGGATTAAGACAAGGATGCCCTATGTCACCTATTTTGTTTTTGCTGTTTTTGAGTGAAATGGAGAAAGCAATAGAAAGACTAGGAAGAGGGGTAGAAATACCATTAATAGGTGGCAAGGGAGTATATATTTTGTCGGGTTTTTTTTTTGCGGATGATATCTTTTTGTGTGCAGAAAGAAGAGAAGATATGGAAATTATGTTGAGAACATGTGCAAGGGTGATAAAGAGATGGGGATTAAATTTAGTGAAGAAAAATCAAATATAATGATGGTTAATACTGGGGAAAGAGAAGATGTAGAATTTTTATTGGGGGATATAAAATTAAGTGTGGTGGATAGATGTAGGTATTTGGGAATCATCTTATGTAATCAGGAAAATTGCTTGGATGAATGGGAGAAAAAATTGGTAAATGAAGCAAAGAAAAGAAATGGTTTGGCAAAGAAACTAACAGTATTTTCATATAATAAATATGATGTAGCTAGAATAGTATGGAAGGGAGTTGCAGTAGCAGGGTTAACATATGGTAATGATGCATTATGTGTTGGTAAAAGGGTTTTAGATTAATTAGAGAAAGTACAAAGGGAAGTAGGAAGACATGCATTAGATGCAGAGATGTGGATAGCAAAGGAGGCAATTCAAGGAGAAATGGGATGGCCAAGTTTTTATATGAGAGATGCAAAAAGTAAAATGAAAGTGTTTGGTAGGTTGCAGTTTATGGATAGTAAAAGAATAGCAAAAATAGTGTTCAATTGGGTTATGAGTAAAGGGCAGGTAAGAAGATGGGTGAGAAAGGTAATGTGGTATGCAAAAGATTTGGATAAAGAATTTATATCAGTATACTTATATAAAAGGTGGGATGATTGTGTTAGGAGGATTGTTGAGTGTTATAGTGGTAAGGAATGGGAGAAAAGAATACAAGCATTAATAAAAAATAGGGAGTTGGAGAGATGGAGAACTAGTATTGAGGGTAAGAAGAGTTTAAATATATATAGAAGTAAATGGGATATTGCATGCGAGTTAATTTATGATAATAGTAAGGAAAGTAGTTTATTATTTATCGAATGGGATCTTTAGCAACAAGAGAATATACATGTAAATGGAAAACCATGGATAATTTAGTGTGCAAATTGTGTAAGGAAAGTATAGAAAATATTAGGCACCTGTTGATTGAATGTAAATGCTTGAAAGCAGAAAGGGTACAAATAATGAAGTTATGGGAGAATAGACATGAACCAAGTGACTATACAGAAAGTGAGTTATTAGTTTTTATGTTGGGTTTGTGAAGAGAT